>OZ024752.1:10351764-10421764 GCA_964016885.1 Eledone cirrhosa | reverse complement strand
CCTTCGCAGGCAGGGAAAAGCGGATGTAAAATGATGATAATGTGTGTGTGTGTGCGTGTGTGTGTGTGTGTGTGTGTGTGTGTGTGTGTGTGTGTGTGTGTGTGTGTGTGTGTGTGTGTGCGTGTGTGTGTGTGTGTAAACCAGCGAATGTCGTCATTCCCTCTCTCTACCTATCTCTATGCATATGTATATATATAACTGAACAAAAAGGGAAAAAAATGGAAAAACGAACACAGACATATATATGTTTTCAAATTGTAATGGACCAAAATCACTAAGGTGAAAAAAATACTAACTACAGACAATAGGGTTTGCTAGACTCAATTTAAGAATAAATTAAGAAAAATAAATACAAACCAGTATTGTGGTAACTACCATCACCCAGACGGTCTTTGATAGAACCGTTTCGCAATATTATTTGTGAAGAGATATACCAAATTCCAGGCTCATCAATGGGTGATGAAATTAGTATCCTTCCTACTTCTAAGTCAAATAGTAAACTGGAAAATGTGTGTATATATATATAACGCACATGGTCACCGAACTTAGCGTGTCGCGCATACTTACGCCACTAAAAATAGCAGCCGGGTCTACACGACATTTGTAATAGCTCTATGAATTAACGGAGCCGAATATATCAACAGCAAGTATTGAGTTAGAAACTCAAAATAGTCTCATTACAGTAAATTAGCTCTAGGAAAAACATTTTTCCGAGCCGTATATAACTGAACAAAAAGGTAAAAAAAAAAGGAAAAACGAACACAGACATATATATATATATATATATATATATGTGTGTGTGTGTTCAAATTGTAATGGACCAAAATCGCTAAGGTGAAAAAAAATACTAACTACAGACAATAGGGTTTGCTAGACTGAATTTAAGAATAAATTAAGAAAAATAAATACAAACCAGTATTGTGGTAACTATATATATAAATATGTGTGTGTGGTTTTCGTGCAACCAACCAACCAATATTTATCTAGGGGCCGCATTGCACATGTTATGAGTTCAAAATACTCCCGGGAACATCAGGGTTGTTTGCAACCGATTTTCTTCAAATTTGGAACAAACTGTAGAAGTTATATGGGTACACACACACATATTCTCAGTTTTATATATATATATATATATATATATATATATGCAAAAGTTCTATTTAAAATTGTTGGGATACAACAAGTAAATATTTTTATAACTGATATAAAGCACTCGACAAGTATTTGGAGTAGATATACGATAGTGAATTGTTTATATTATTTTAATAAGTCTTAGTGTTAAGGACATTTTTTCTTTCTCTCCGTCTTTTTCTAATTGTCCTTAACACTAAGACTTATTAAAATAATATAAACAATTCACTATCCAGATGGCTTCCAAAAATAATGGTCGCATTTTAAAAGGGTACGTCAAAGCTTATTTGTAAAACTGTTATATATTGTATTTTGTCTGATGAAGGCATACCATAATTTAATTTGGTATCCCTGAAATATGTATAATGAAATAAATATGGTTTTATAAATATAGTTTCCATTTATTAATATCGTGTACATATATATATATATATAATGGGGTAGTCGTAGAAGGAACCTCTACTGTGGCACTTCTTCAGTTTCGACGACCAGTGTTCCAATTCCTACCATGAAGGGAACATATCCTGCTCGAGAAATTAACATGCTAGTGACTGAGCACTCCACACGTGTAGCTATAATGTAGTTTTCAGAGAGATTCAGCATGCCACAGTATGTAACAAGGTTGGCCCTTCGAATTACTGGTACGACTAGCCAGCTAAGTGAACTGGATCAACGTGAAATAAAATGTCTTGTTCAAGTACACAACGCACCACAGAATCGAATTCACGATTCTATGCCGAATACCTTAACTACAAACCATGCGGTTTCACTAGAAGAACCTGTCATATACCGTTTGAAGATTTGGCTAATGTAAGTATTCTAGTAAAACTATTGAAAGGAAGATTTGAATGTGTGTGATTCATACAACAGGCTGTTTCTAACAAGACATAAATATAGTGAAAGTGATTTTATGTTGCTATTTTGAAACCATAGAAAATACACCCAAGATGGGTGAATCACTAGATATGATGTTGGGGTTCTGTAAATATAAGACTGGATGTCTTAAGCGCGTTACAAGAGGAAGTATAATTTAAACAGGAAAGCGATAACTTAGAATAATATGCGATACTAGATTTGACTCAATGAAAGCTACCTTTAACTTTCAAATCGTTGTTATAAATATTACATTCTGTAGTGTGTTTTATTCTTCTAATGTCGTGTAATACAGGGTGTCTGGTGATCGACTTATTTCAGTTGATATAAAAAAATGAAAGTTACACCAAGGAATCAAAACCAAGTTTCACAAGTTGTCTTTAGACTTTCGTTCTACAACGTTTGTAATTTAATGTGTGTCTACCGATGGAAATATGTAGTGAAAGTTATGATAAGTCTGATTTTTATCTTAGAATAAACTAGCAGAATACAGTAAAAAAAATGATGCGCGAATGTTTTCCAATGAGGTTTATTTTATATTCAGATAACAATAAAGTAAATTATTAAATATATGAAGAAAAAAATCAGTTTTTTTTAATATACAATGGAGATTTATTGAAATATATCTTTCTGGTTCTTTTTATCTTATACAAAATATCCAATTTATTATAAATATATAAAAAAATATTGCAAAAAAATATTGTGCTGTGAGGTAAAATATACTGTTTGCTGACTTGAAAATAATTATCTTCGATGCGAAAACGTGTTACAATTTCTTTGTGGTTTGCTAGACAGAACCTCTCACAAATGATCAAATATAATTTATGATACTAAATTCAATTTCTTGTGAGAATGTTATGATCTATAGCATTGTATGTGTTATTCTGTCCCTCATAATTTTTATATTAATTTCTTTTGAAAGGTGACTTTTCAAACGTATGAAGTAAACAACTAGAAATCAAAATATATAATGAAATTTATTATATTACGGTCTTGTTTACTTAAACAATTGACGCAGAAGGAAGTTGTTTTGCCTCAGTAGTATTATACCATAGTGTTAGATTAGTGTCGATGGATATAAGGACGATTATATAGAAATATATTCTTTAAACTAACCAGGAAGAGAGGAAAAATCTTGTTTTGTAATTAATAAAGATTGATTGCCAAATGAATTAATTATAGAAATATAAAATATACTGAAGAAACGCCCCCCCCCCCCCCAAAAAAAAACACCGAGTGTATTTTACTATATATTTCTGGTAATATTATAACAATATGAGCTTCTCCAAATATAAAAATATTTGTTTCAACATACGATTTCATATACAAAACCTTGCAAAACAAATTCATCACCGTCACATCCCTGTGATATTAGAGGTAGAAACATTGACAACACTCATGAGATAATCAGGTTAAGTATTAGATATACAGGACGACGAGATTTAGCGGGAAATGAACTCGAATACATAGCTTCATAATTTACATTAGTGAATATCACATGACTAAATCATGAATATTAAATAGGAACACAAAAGTGAATTAACATTAAATAGGAACACGAAAATAATTATAATACATTTTAAATTTATCTTTCATTGATCAGTCACGTGGTGAGTGGAGGATTCCATTACCTACTTGGGGTGTACATGAGCAGTAAATGATATATATACTCAAAACAAAATTTTTTTTTGCAAATTAGCGTTCTTCGCTAGAGGGAGCCGGGATACTTGTGCTAAACTGGGTGATGTATTACAACTATCACTGGAATATCACAATCTATATCGATCAATACTCTAACTGTATTCTATTCTATATACCCCAAAGAGGAAAGAAAATGTTTAACACGAAATACAACCACAACACACACATAAATGTATTTCTGTAGGATCTAGTGACTCTGAAAATGTAGGACACATCTTTGCGATTTACAAATAATTAAAAGCTGTGGAGACTCGGGTAATACACGTATCAACTTTAAACCATTTTCAAGCAAACAACGCATCGAATTTGGAAAATAGATGGATAAAAATTCACATATATTCGAAAATGGGATGTATTCCTACGATTATTAATGAGTAACTTTGCGTTTTTGTTATTGGCATTAATTTGATGGTAATTTTAAAGATGTATACTTCCTTCGTAAACTATATTCCGGTATTTAAACCACTTTTCTTTTGTAATTTTCTAAAATACTAAATTAAATGCTTGTTGTAGTTTGATTCATACATTGTGTAAAACGTAGAATATAGTGTCGTGTCTGAAGGGTACTACAATGTGAATTGGAGGTAAATGTTAACATAAGTATGATGTTGCAATGTTTCCTTGCGCTTCATTATACTCCTTTCAATTTCGAGGTACAATCCTTTACGAAAAATATAAATGGACGACATTAATTCTGAGCTCTATATAAAGAAACTGCAATGTCAATACCGACATTATATTTATATCTTTAGCATTTACCTACCAATTCACATTATGGTATCCTTTAAACAAAACATTATTTACTTGGCGTCCGACCCTCTAACCGATACTGCCATGTTTTGACACAGAGTTACGGCCCTTTCCATTCTGAGTTCAAATCCCGCCGAGGTTAACTTGGCTTTTCATCCTTACGGGGTTGATAAAATAAATTACCAGTAATGCATTGGGTATTTGCTGGCCTCGTGCCAAATGTCGAAACAATTATTTACAATTTAATATTCAATCTAGAACCAAGCATATAACAGAAAATCTACACGTCGAACAAAACAGTTTCGCATGACTGGTAACTTTCTATCGTTTAGTAAATCAAAGTGAGAGGCTATAAAGATTTCCGAAGATTATAGCAACTTCAGTGTTATTTGTTTAATAGTATATCCTTAACAACATTAGTTCACTGTCTGAAATCGCATGCAGTTTTATTTATCAATTGGACACTAGGTCCAACCTGTTACAAGAGTTATCTCATGAAATTCTAATTCATTCCAGTCGTGAATGTCGCTTAATCTCGTGATGGTGGTGAGGTATTTTGTATCACATAATCCGGGTTAGGCAACTTTTAAGGCAGTAAATATTTGACATAAATACACGCATTTCATTTGAATAGTAATCTGAAACTATTCGAAATTATTAGTAGTTTGTATAAAATAACTAGCATTAAAATGTAATTGATGTACATTTCCAAGTAGAATGTATATTTCAAGAATTTATTTGTATATTATAAATTCCCATACAAACAATTGAAAAACTATTTCCGACTCTTTTGGCATTCCACCAGCTCGTACAGGATTATTTCCCTCCAGCTGAGACTTCTTCTTCGACGTCTGTGTAGGCGTCGGTCGTCGTCTGTCTCCGTCGTCTTTTTCGTCTTCCGTGCAAGGGTGGTGGTTATAAGTCCCCCAGACGGTGTAACTAGCTCACGATAGTTACTCGGATATCTGGGAAGTCATACAGTATCTGCTGAGCAGTCTGATCTAGTGAGTAACACTGGCCAGCTGTTGATTGATGCAGCCACGTGTGGTGCCTGGTTGCATTAAAACGGCCGATACCTGTGCGTAGCCGATTTAAGGATACCAACTCCTTCCGGGGTATGTTAGAACTTGGGCCAGGGCGGTATTAGGGCTACTATCTATTTAGGCTGGCCAGGATGTCTGTTGCCAGCTAGCTGGCCACGTCTGAAACATGTTGAAGCCCTAGTCTCGCAGTTTACTCTGGGACAAGATAAATGGCAGTGTGAGGAGGAATCCTCCACTGTCACAGAGCGGATGACTGGGGTCTATTCAAGCCTTGATTCCCAACTTAGGTATGTGATACACTCTACAAAAGAATGTAGGATAAGTCTTAAGGGTTCGTTCAGTGTGGTATATAACTTATTGTGAGGGCTACTGCACCATGCAGGGGATGGGGACTGCTCTGCCATATCGTACACAAAGGCTAGGGTATCGGTACGTTAGATGGATGTACATACACCACATAATGAACCTGTCGAGGGGTATTGATCTGCAGATCAGCTGTCGCTCAAATTTCACTCCGTTGTACATCGGATTGGCTTTGTAGAGAGGGTTGTGCCAACAAGGTTAATGATGAACAGGTGATTGACCTTCTTGGTATTTTTGAGGGATACCGTTTCTGTCAACTCTGCCATGCTCAGCTTTAATTTCCCGGTCTTGAAATAAATATGTTTCCAGTCTGGTCCTGTGTACTGTTAGTAAACTCTATACGTTAGTGCAGACTCTATCGGAGTATGGAAAGGAGAGAGCATCTGCATAGCTAGTGTAATTGTTTTTGGTCTATCACATATCTATAGGCTGTAGAAGTGTGTGTGTGTGGGGGGGGGGGTATAGTACCGAGCCTTCAGGGATCTATTAAGACGACCCACTCTGTTTGTCTGGTCAACGCGGTTTTTTTTTTCAGGATAAAGCTTCGGTAGGATGTTACAGATAAACCATACGGCAATATCAAGAGGGAATACTTATCAAGGGTCATGTTGCGGAAATAATATTGAAACGGTTGGATATTTTATGCATGATAATTTGCAATATAATACTCGCAGGGGCTTACGATGTGTCGACATTTACGCCGGGTCGTCAACGACATAAACATACGTACGGTTTCAACATCCTTTTTTTTTTTTTTTTTGTAAAACGCCCCCTACTCACCTTCTACAATCAGAAAATTACTCCCGTTACGGAGTTTCTATATCTCGGGCACAAACTATGATCAAACACAAGAAAGTACTAACATCAAAACGAGTTTCCTATCATTTGAAGTCTAAGATCTTTGATACTTATATCCTACCAGTTGTTATATGGCCTTGACTGTGTTAATTGGAAGACAAGGTCACTTCAAAAGCTCTCTACATTCCAGAACCACACCATGAGACTTATGACTGGCAAGTGGCTCAGGGACCGTATCTGTATCAGTGAGCTGCTCAACATTACCAAACAGCAATTACATCAATTATCAAGTCAAGAGTACTCAAACTATATGGTCATAAAAAATCAACTCGTGGTGTGAGTAGGTTATGCCTGGAAGGAAGGTTGGCTGGTAGGCGAAGCAGAGGCCAGCAGCCGAAACAATGGCTTGATAATGTCAATTTATTGAGAGGACTTGATCTTTTCTCTTTGAACTCTGCTGCTGGTGATCAGACTTTGTGGAGAGAGATATCACATGTTAATGCGCAGTCTGCAACTGGCGGTGTTTAGCCTCACTAGAAGAAAACGCCACCTCTGCTAAAATACATACGCATATCCTAACAATTTTAGAACGGATTCAGCTATGTATTATTCTAAGTTTACACGATTATTTAATACTGTGCTCTTCTCATTGTAAAAATTGATTTTTGTGTATATATTAAACTTTATCAGGTTTTGTGAATAATTACCAGATTTTTACACTTTTAAGTGTCAGCTGCAACACTGAACTTATTCATTTCTTTCTTTACACATGAATTACATAATGTGCTATTGAATGCTTAATGTCGTGCTTTAGAATAATAGGTTGTTTATTACGTTGCTTTCATTATGCAAATTAATGCAGAAATTTGAATTCTTTTAATCGGGTTTTCACTTTCGTTACCTTTTAATTCAGCTGGGTCTTTTGGAAATTAACAATGTTCGTTGATTGTTAATTTTTTCTTGTTTTACATTTGTTAGAAGTGAATTTATAAAGCAATATGAAACATATTGTGTGTATTTATGATTTATTCTGTTAAATCATTCACTTGACTAAAATCGACCAGGTCATTTAGTTAATATTATAGGTTTTAGATTTGTCGGAATATTTGAAAAGAAATTGTAACTGTTTAAGCCACAGATTTGTTAACGTTTAATTTTGCTTAGAAAATTAATCATTTAATCAATTTAAACGTCTGTTTAGAGCTAGTAATCCATGACAGACTTGAAGTATCGAGTACTCCTTACAGTTGCTAATGAAAAAGTTAATGGGACAATAAAAAAGAAAAACAAGAAACAAAATCAAATATTGAAGGCCATTGGGAGGCAGATTATGCACAAGAAAAGGAAAATAGCAAACAAGGGAGGCTGTAAAACAGGTTTCTGTTGAATCTTTTCCTAGCTTCCATGTACTCAAAGATTTTATTTATATTTGGTAGACCTTTAACCATATATCGAACTTCCAATCTTAGTATTTTTTAAAGATTGGTTTCAACATGGCCTCTCTCTCACACTGATAGCTTCTACATTAGAACAAATACTTCTGGTCTGTAGAAATTAGCTTTGTGTTAAAATGCAATAGATAGTAGATACTATTATTTTAATATTGTAAGGACTCTGGGTTGACAGTATCGATAGAGCGTAGGAAATCATGGTTTGTATACTATGGTTGCGTCTCTTTACGTTCTAGGTGCAAATCCCCGTGTGGTTAGATTTGCCTATCATCCTTACGAGTTCGATCTAATAAAGTAACGCAATGGAGTCGATTTAATTGACTTTACCCAACTCGCAAATATGTTGCCCTTGTGCCTAAATTAGAAACCATTTTTCAGTAGTGTAAGGTTCGTGGATTAGCAGTATCGGTAGTCTCATACAACATGCTTTCTCGCATAGTTAGTCCTTTATGTTCGGAGTTCAAATTCTGCCTGGGTTACCTTTGCCATTCATCCTTACAGCGTCTATAAAAGAAAGCAGCACTAAGTCACTGAATCGAATTTCCCTTTCCCTCAAAATGGCTGGCCTTGTGCCTAAATCAGAAAACAATATTATAATAGTGTACACAGTTTTTCTACTTTTGGCACAAGGCCAGCAATTATTTCAGTGTATTACTGGTAATTTATTTTATTTAATAGTGTACACATAATACGTTATGTTATATTATCTTCTTTGTGTTGATATATATTATTTTATCATATTTCAGTGTTGATATCATATAGTATTTCATCTTCTTTCAGTGTTGATATCGTATACAACTCGTGGATTTACTGGAGGATAAGATGCTATCAAACTATTTCCAGACGCAGTGAAGTTGCTGAAATCAAGGTAGGTGATTTTCGACTTGAAAATATATAATTCTACAAGGTGATACATGCCCAAATTATGTTGATGTTGAAAAGTGAATTCCAAACGGTGTATGTGTAATTTGTGAAGGTCCCAAAAGTAGAGACAGAAACAAGGTTTTGAAATACGATTTTGTTAGCCTGTCATGGCTGGATATGCCTGGACGGGACTGGACGTGGTATAAAATTGCGACAGAATATGGAGAGTAAAGAAATCGTCTCAGTTGACTACAGTGTTAGGTGTCGTGTGTTTCTTGCAATTAAGCTCTGAAAGCTTTTATCTGAATGTGGTCTGTGCTGAATTTGTTGTGTTCTCTCAGATGATTGCGCAGTATCTAAGAAATTCCGTCTCAACCTGTCTGCACCTTAATTTCAAATGTTCTTTTAATTCATATTCTATTTGATAAAGTATATATTGTACAGATAATCTGTACATTAATAGTGTACAATACCATAGAGCAGGATAACAAATAAACACAAGCAAGGAAGACGCAAATATTTCAATTTTATAAATTTAATTCCTTCGTATACGATAAACATTCAACTACAGATTAATGGAAATAGGCCTTAGAACCAGAGCGCATCACCCCTCACATTCTTCTGTGACTCCTATATTTTCCAATTTTACGCATCTATAGCGTTATTAGAAATATATTTCTTTCTATTTATTTATTTTCCTTTGGTCAGTGTAATTTCGAATCTTTATTCTAATTCTCCTAGCAGCCAACGTGTGGGCCCCTATCTTCTGATAGTGAGACGTGGGAAGAACGATAGAGATATAGAGGAAATTACTGTGGTGGGAGTTTGGTCCGTTGTGTTCGGACCTGTTGTATATGTATATCGTTATTTAAAACACCACTATTTATTCAGTTGTATAATTATCATTACCATAAAAAACACAGTCCCTTTTGGCAACATTCAACCAAGGCTCCGTTGTAACTACTTATTTTCTTCAGCAATTGCTTCACTGAAACACGTTGAATAATGTTCTGCTTTAAATAACATATGTTTTTCATATTATTCAAATTGATCTGGCCTTGTACCTATATAAGAAACCATATTATTCCATTTGATATATTAACGTAATATTCCTTATGTAGCTAAATGTTATTTTTCAATACTTGATTTCCAAAGAACAATTTCAACTAGATAGCTATTTAGAGTTTGAGACCACGTAGATCAATGTATATTAGAAACTGTAGTGAAACATTGACTGAAAAGAGGACTCTTTGCTATAGATTTAATAATGATGATGCTCGTAAAAGTTTTAGCATTAAACAGTACTTATTTAAACTGCGTATTCGTTGCTTAGGAAAATATGTTTAAAAGCCAGATAAGATTAAAGCATAACATATATCAAGATTATTTTAACCAAATCTGACATTAAATTATTATAATGGAAAACACCTATTTAAAAAGATATTATATAATATACCTCTCGTAAAATATCTGGAATTTTCTCTCGTTTCTGTTCACTTATTATATTTTTTATAGAGGTAAAACAATAATTGTTTCTACTTTTAGCACAAGTGTATTACTGGTGCTTTTATTTTATCGGCCCCGTAAGGATGAAAGGCAAAGTTGACTTTGGTATGTGAAAACAACGTAAAGCGGCATAACTCTGTTACAAAGCCTGCCAATCTACTGCCTTTAGTCGTTAAACAGTAATGGTGCCTGTTCTGAAACCGTGAACTTAACATGTTTGGGAACTCTACTGTAAATGTAACTAACACGAACATCGATTAGGGAAGTGAATCACATGGAATAATGATAAATGTTGAAATGTTTTCTATATTCCACGAGTAAAATCTTATATCTCTGTACAGAAGCACACATCAAAATTAATTGAATAGGGTAGCATTGATAATCATATATGACATTCTTTATGTATTCATATGCGTGAAGGCTGAAGCAGTTCTATCAAGCTTGCATTCATAATAAATGAATTATTAGGAAGATACGTTTGTAAATACACATTTGTAAATGAAATACATATTAAAGTCAATCTAATGCCATTAGCCCTATTTTGAGATACATCAAATATATTAATTTCTAGTACTCGCCAGAGATACCAATCTCACATTTCTTGTGTGTATTTTGCCTGGGGTGATTTCATTATTTCCGTTCCATGTCTTGGATTATGTCAGACGTTAATGAGTCTTGTCAGTTATATTTAATATAGTATTGAATATAACACCCGAATGCTGTGAATATGAATTGTTGATGTTTCATTCGAGAGGTTTAAGAAAAGAAATATCGTAAAGCATTGTAGAGTATAATTATATCTATTATATACAATACAAGGGTGGTGGGGGTTTGCCAGTAACGGTAGAAGGTTCGACGCCATGCTTTCCAGCATAGTTACTTCCCTTTAGTCTGAATTCAAATCCCTCCGAGGTTAACTTTGCCTTTCATCCTTACGGGGTCAATAACATAAAGTACCAGTAACGTACTGGTTAATTGCTGGCCTTGTGTCAAAAGTAGAAATAATTATATACAATACAAGGGTGGTTCTTCGCCAGTATCGGTAGAGCGTCAGACACCATGTTTCGTAGCTAAGTTAAGGCCCTTTACGTCCTGAGTTCAAATTCCGCCGGTGTTAGCATTATATTTCATCCTTACGCGGTCGATAAAATAAACTACCTGTAATGCACTGGAGTCGATTCAATCGAATTTTCCACATATTTTGGTGTAATGGTAGCAGAGGGTCCGGATAAGCAAAGATGTGGGTACGATTCCCATGTACGTCAATATTGATCTTTTCCATTTCTGAGTGGGTTTTAATCTCTACTCTCTAGCTAAAATTTCTTTAGTCAAAAATACGGCGAAAGTTTCTATTTCATATATATATATATATATATATATATATATATATATAGTATAATTGAATAAACAAGAGATAAACACTAAGATAAACATACATGTGTTCGAATCGTAAGGACCAAAGGCCTTTTTGCCCAATATAGGTCTGTTATTTTTCTTAATTTTTCTTATTTTAATATTTAAAGTTAAGGATAACAAACTATATTGCTGTAGTTATTTTTTCACCCTAGCAAATTTTAGTCCTTACGATTCGAACACATGTATGTTTATCTTAGTGTTATCTCTTGTTTATTCAATTATATTGTACGGCTCGGTAAAGATTTTTTTTTTAGAGCTATTTAATTGTAAGAGACTACCCTGAGTTCTTAACACACGCACGCACGCACGCACGCACGCACGCACGCACGCACGCACGCACGCACGCATTGTGTGTGTGGGGGGGGGGAGAGGTGGCTGGCTTCTACAGGACTAGAAATCTTTCATTCAAAGTAAATAATCAGGAAAGCCGATTGTCAATGTATTATGGTGGTATTTATGCATTTTCAGTTGGTAGGGGAGGGTGGTGATTGGGATGGATGGAGGTCCTTGCCTGATGGATATAAAGAATAGGGATTCTTTGAAAAACTATATTTAGAGAAATATACAGTGATACAGCCAATGACCTCCACCCATCCTAATCACCACCTTCCCCTACCAACCACAAATGTATAAAGACCATCATATCACATTGACAGTCGGCTTTCCTGATGATTTCCTTTGAATGAAACAGTTCTTGTCCGGTAGAAGCCATTTCTATATTAAATATTTATACTACTATGTATTGATTACCTAACTTACTCTGGTTAGCCCTGATTGAACCTGGCGTGCACACGCACGGCAATATATAACATTTTAATGTTTGCTTTGATTTTAAAAAATCGAAATATTTACGTCGGGTTGCAATTTCGGTACATATTTCTCGTAAAACCTGGGGAGCCGTAGGTACGATGTTGGGATACATAGCATGACTTCGGAATTCTGAAATCTCGTGGGTCTCTTTCTGACAATCTCTCAAATCAAAACGGCTGATTTATTCCTGAGAAGAAAAGAGAATGATAGAGAGGAACTGACAAAAATATGTCAATTTTTAATATAGGCACAAGGCCAGCAATTTATTTTTTCGGGTGGTGGGTGTTGGGTAAGTCGATTAAATCGAATCCAGTACATTACTGGTACTTATTTCATCGACACCGCGAGGATCACAGGCAAAGTTAACGTCGGCGGTATTTGAACTCAAAAATTAAAGGCCGTAACTCTATGCCGCAAAGCATATTGTCCAACGCCCTACAGATACTGCCAATCTAGATATAATGAGGAATGATCAATTCTCAATACTAAAATGGAAATGAAGAAATTTAACTGCGACGTGTTTTGAACTTAGATTCTCAGATCAAATATCGGAAAGGGTTCTATCCTACGATGTAACCACTCTCTCAATTCACTGATTTATATTAGTTATGGATAAATAAGTGACTGCTTTTGTTGTATGCATTCGATATGATATGATCGAAATGACGTTTACATTTCACGCCATAATCAAAATGTATCTACATGTCGAAAATCAGGCTACTGGACCTGGCCATACATTATATTGGTTTTTTATATAGGTACAAGATCAGCAATTTTCGGGAAGGTAAAAGTCGATTAAATCGACCCTGGGGCGTGACTGGTACTTTATTTTATCGACCCCGTCAGGATGAAAGGCAAACTTAACCGCGGCGGGATTTGAACTCTATGCTCCAAAGTATGGCGTCCGACACTATAAAGGATTCTACGAATCCGGCCATGGTGAATTGGCAGTATCGGTAGAGGGTCGGGCGCCATGCTTTCCTGCATAGTTACGTCCCTTTACGATCTGAGTTCAAATCTCGCCGAGGTTGACTTTGCCTTTCATCCTTACGGGGTCGATAAAATAAAGTACCAGTAATGTACTGGGTATTTGCTGGCCTTGTGCCTAAAGCAGAAACAATTATATTATGAGGTGGACAATATATTAGTTTTCGAAATGGTTGGAGTTGCGTACTATCACTAAAACATCAATATATTTATCCATCTGTATGTGAGTGTGTATATATGTGTAGGTCCGTGTGCGTTAGCTCAATGAAAACGACTCCTATATGATGGCACCTTTAAGAGACAGTCTTAAGAATATTTCACACGGTTTTCTCAACTGGTACTTAGTGATTCACTATTGTTATCACAAACATTTATTTAGGACAACCACATGTCATATATATATATATAGTAGAACGCTGGTGGATTATATCCGTAGTAGTAGAGCACTTGGTACAGTTGTGGAACTACTTATATATATTATATATATATTATATATATATATATGGTGGCTGCCAACTCGTTTTCGAGTACGGCCACTACTTTATATCCATGTAGGAGAACCCCTACCGATGCGCTGAACGAGTGTGACTTTTTAGTCCAGCCAGCGACTTGAAAACTCTGGTACAAACACTACACCTGTGACAATTATTGACACACAGTGCTGGGCCCATGGTACCATGTGATGACAAGTGCAGAGAGATCTCCAGATATAAAGCAATGCCTGTGCCGTGAAGCTTTTATAGTGAGCAAAGGCATTGCACAAAGCCAGTCCCACTCTCATAACCAAGATGATATTTACCAAAAAGAACAAGTCAACATCATTGGATACCATCAGGGTTGCAGGTGTTATATCAGAGTTATCCTTCTCCTAGAATTCTGCCTTGACAAAGGCTAAGGGGTCATCTCTCCCGGTGATTTTGGATGGCCATTGACTCTTAAGAGCTCCTTTGCCCTTTGACAGGTTTTGTTTTTAGTCCTGCAGGATGTCCAAAGTCACCCTCCTCACCAAGAAACCTTGGTGGGGTTGCCAGTTTAGTCGCCAACGACCCGACCATGAGACAGGTTATACTGGGATACATGTTACCAGTAGCACCAACTGGTGAGCTGACATATATATATATATATATATATATATATATATACACACACACACACGTGTGTGTGTGTGCGTGTATGAAAAAGACGGCCAGTTGAACAGATTTTAAGACTGGGAAAGGTAACCTAATCACTACAATACTAGCCGATACATCGATCAATCGACCGTCTGAAACGGTCGTAAAACAATGAACTATCTACCTTCACCATATATATAGATATATACATACACACACACACACACACACACACACACACTTTCTTTTTTTTTTCTTTCATTTTTCCTTTTTTCCTTTTTGCTTTCTTTTTTTCTTTTTTTCTTTGTGTGTATATATGTGGTGTGTGTGTGTCTTCATTGCGTTTCATTATTCTTTCATCCTTACGAGATCGATAAAGTACCAATAATGTACTGCATAAGTGCTGGCCTTGTGCCAAAAGTAGAAACAATTATCATTCAATTGACAAGTTGTCCTTTTACTGCACGCTACATGCATCCCATTTACAGCTCAGGAAGTGATACATGAATTGACCTCCATGTTTTGTATATACATCTGTTTCTTTACATCATGTGACATATATTTTCTTGTATATATTTATCTCTTCCATTATTTCTCTCGTTATATTCCGAGCTAATTCCACCTTGTCAATTTTCCTTCATATTCTAGAAGTATGTTACGCTATTATTACCCCACAGATTCTCAGATTTCTCTTTAAGTAACCTCTTGTTGCCCATCTCTCAATGTGTATTCTCTCTAATATTCCCTTCACTCAACCTCTTCCCCCTCTACTTTACTCTATCGTCCATGCGCTCTCTTACTTTCTCTTCCATGCGCTCTCTTACTTTCTCTTCCATGCGCTCTCTCACTTTCTCTTCCATGCGCTCTCTCACTTTCTCTTCCATGCGCTCTCTCACTTTCTCTTCCATGCGCTCTCTCACTTTCTCTTCCATGCGCTCTCACTTTCTCTTCCATGCGCTCTCTCACTTTCTCTTCCATGCGCTCTCACTTTCTCTTCCACACGCGCTCACTCTCTCACTTTCTCTTCCGCTCTCTCGCTCTCGCTCTCTCTCGCTCTCTCTCTCTCGCTGTCTCTCGCTCTCTCGCTCTCTCGCTCTCTCTCCCTTCTCTCGCTCTCGCTCTCTCGCTCTCTCTCTCGCTCTCGCTCTCTCGCTCTCTCTCGCTCTCGCTCTCTCGCTCTCTCTCCCTTCTCTCGCTCTCGCTCTCTCGCTCTCTCGCTCTCTCTCCCTTCTCTCGCTCTCGCTCTCTCGCTCTCTCTCACCTTCTCTATCTTTGTTCCACATTATACTTCACCATTCCTATAAATTCGTCTGTTGCCTAGTTATTGCTACATGTTATCCATGTATTTACTTTCACACTAAATTACTCACCTTCACTCAATATCTCCATCCATTCTTTTACGTCTTCTATTTATATATTTCTTTTCTCATTATTTTCTCGACAGAAATATATAATTATTTCTTACTTTGATCTCCGACAAAACTAATCATTTACAACGTGTTAATTAATCAGAATCTCACTACGGTATCGATCTGTGCTGTATGGGTGGAGGGGATGTTGCATCCTTTAATGTTAGAATCACAAAATTACTTCTAAAGGAAAAACCTCATTGTAACACGAGAAAAACGCATATTAGACGAAGAGAATTTGAATTATATATATATATATATATGTATATATGTATGTATATAATTAAAAATACTGAAAATAAATCAATTTAAATATGCAAGATTAATATATAATATGAAAATGAATTGTATGACTTAGGAAGATATCTATCGTCTGCATATTGTAACATCAAGATCAATCGTTCTCGCGATGGCGTTGAAGAATACTATGAAATTCTGTGTATTGAAATAAAAATCAATAGTAGAATCTAAAATACCAAGAAATTGAATTTACTTTTTTTTTAATGCAGTTGGCAGACAATTTTTTATCGTTTTATCTACAGCGACGTGTATCTATATCTATTATCTCTCAAAATTGTGCTTGAAAAATTAATTAGCAGAAATGTTATGGCGGATCATTCCTTTATATAATAGATGAGCACAATTAGAGGAATTAGAGACCATGATTTGTTTCAGAAGAAAGAAACGGGGCATTTCTGTGCGAAATGTGATTCGAGATGGAGTGATATCTAGTGAGATAATGGGAAACTATATTTATTGATTTTAAAGTTATAGTTTGCTTGTAGGTATTATGTATGGTATAGAAAATGGGAAGACATTTGAAGACCTCCGAAGATGAGATTTTATCTCGAAATATCGGGACAGATAAATAATTTAGATAGCACGCAACACATCGTTTCCTCTAATCTCGTCTGTCTATATATATATATATATATATATATATTAAAGAGTTAAACAAGATTCAATGAGTATATCAAAGAATGAGTTTTACAGTAGATTGGAAGCACTCTGCAGTGAATATTTTTCCAGAGTTATTAATATTAAAATATATGTATTAATAAAATTTAATTGATCAAAAGAACATCTATTTTATTCATATTTATATTTTAATATATATATTTATTTGTCGTGGCGATATATATATATATATATATATATATAAACAAGGTTTAGTAAATAATGAAAAAGTTTCAAAATAAATTTTAAAAAGTTGACTTTACCTACTATAGTTACCTTTACCGATCGGTTTCGAATCCCAAAAATAAAACGGAGACCATACGGCCTTCGTTGCAAAGAAAGATTCTCGTCAGAAGGTTCTTTTCATTCAAAGAATATAAAATTCCTGAATTTAAATCACAAACTAGCGCTATCAAAAACTGTTCCTGGGATGAGAGTGGATGATGTAGAACAGGTTTATCAAGGGCCGTAGCAAAGATAGAGGCAAAAGGAGGTGGGTCAAACTAGCCACCGCTATTGCTAGCAACAGTCGGAATGACCCGGTTTGTTCTCAACGTTAGTGGAGGTAGTAGTAATATGAAATACGTCCCTTCACGCACAAGGCGCCAAGGTACGCATGTATTGTCCAACCAAGTGCCAATGTGGTTCAATGGCGGGTTAATAAATTAACGAGCCAGAACAAATATAAACAAGGTTTAGTAAATAATGAAAAAGTTTCAAAATAAATTTTAAAAAATTGACTTTACCTACTATAGTTACCTTTACCGATCGGTTTCGAATCCCAAAAATAAAACGGAGACCATACGGCCTTCGTTGCAAAGAAAGATTCTCGTCAGAAGGTTCTTTTCATTCAAAGAATATAAAATTCCTGAATTTAAATCACAAACTAGCGCTATCAAAAACTGTTCCTGGGATGAGAGTGGATGATGTAGAACAGGTTTATCAAGGGCCGTAGCAAAGATAGAGGCAAAAGGAGGTAGGTCAAACTAGCCACCGCTATTGCTAGCAACAGTCGGAATGACCCGGTTTGTTCTCAACGTTAGTGGAGGTAGTAGTAATATGAAATACGTCCCTTCACGCACAAGGCGCCAAGGTACGCATGTATTGTCCAACCAAGTGCCAATGTGGTTCAATGGCGGGTTAATAAATTAACGAGCCAGAACAAATATAAACAAGGTTTAGTAAATAATGAAAGTTTCAAAATAAATTTTTAAAAATTGACTTTACCTACTATAGTTACCTTTACCGATCGGTTTCGAATCCCAAAAATAAAACGGAGACCATACGGCCTTCGTTGCAAAGAAAGATTCTCGTCAGAAGGTTCTTTTCATTCAAAGAATATAAAATTCCTGAATTTAAATCACAAACTAGCGCTATCAAAAACTGTTCCTGGGATGAGAGTGGATGATGTAGAACAGGTTTATCAAGGGCCGTAGCAAAGATAGAGGCAAAAGGAGGTAGGTCAAACTAGCCACCGCTATTGCTAGCAGCAGTCGGAATGACCCGGTTTGTTCTCAACGTTAGTGGAGGTAGTAGTAATATGAAATACGTCCCTTCACGCACAAGGCGCCAAGGTACGCATGTATTGTCCAACCAAGTGCCAATGTGGTTCAATGGCGGGTTGATAAATTAACGAGCCAGAACAAATATAAACAAGGTTTAGTAAATAATGAGAACAACGTTGAGAACAAAACGGGTCATTCCGACTGCTGCTAGCAATAGCGGTGGCTAGTTTGACCTACCTCCTTTTGCCTCTATCTTTGCTACGGCCCTTGATAAACCTGTTCTACATCATCCACTCTCATCCCAGGAACAGTTTTTGATAGCGCTAGTTTGTGATTTAAATTCAGGAATTTTATATTCTTTGAATGAAAAGAACCTTCTGACGAGAATCTTTCTTTGCAACGAAGGCCGTATGGTCTCCGTTTTATTTTTGGGATTCGAAACCGATCGGTAAAGGTAACTATAGTAGGTAAAGTCAATTTTTTTAAAATTTATTTTGAAACTTTTTCATTATTTACTAAACCTTGTTTATATTTGTTCTGGCTCGTTAATTTATTAACCCGCCATTGAACCACATTGGCACTTGGTTGGACAATACATGCGTACCTTGGCGCCTTGTGCGTGAAGGGACGTATTTCATATACATATATATATATATATATTTGTCGTGGCGATTTTTTTTATATTACTTATGATACGGAAGAATATACAAGAATGTCAAAATGTAGAGTCATGAAAGGAATAACTACTGTTTTGGACGTTAGGATATCTGAGGGTAATATATTATTATATGAATGAATATTTTGAGTAAAGTGTCAATTTCTAGGTTAACGCATGGGAAAATTAAAAGCCATAGGATCTGAATTAACGAGAAGTAATTTGACCGTCATATTATCTCTTATTTCTTCTCTGAATCAATTAGATTATATTATATGTGTACTACCAAAATAACAAGTTCACACAAACATATTCATGTATTAGGTTGTAACATAAATACCCGACGTTTTTTATTAACAAATTATAACTAATGCGGGAATGCAACAGGGACATGTTCATCATGCTGTTTTGACAATGTTATTTGTTGTGGATTAAACACGCACGCACGCTCGAACACACACAAAAGCGGCGCCAAGCTGGTCTGGCCTGTGTTTTCAACAAGCTTTTCAAGGCCTTAGATGTGTATATACACGAGTTTGTGTATATGCATGTGAATATATGTAATTATATATATATATGCATACGCATGTATACCACACTCTATATATATATATATATATATAATATGTGTGTGTGTGTTGTAGTTTCCTTGAAGCATGTAGTTTCCTTGAACATAAAACGTTGAAAGTGATAGAAGGCTAAACAATGTAACATGGACTGTAAGATGAGGTAACGGAAAGTAAGTTACCCGGCAATCTTTTTGTTTTTTGTTGCTCTTTATTCTGTCCAATATTTTGTTACCTAAAAGTCCCTTCATCGGGATTTAAGGAACTTTCAGTGGATAATGTTCCAATTTCCTCTCTTTGAGATTATAGTATTTCATGAAATCAGTTTTCTTTTTATGTATGAGATGTTTAGTTTGTGTGCCTGTGGGTGTGTCTTTTATGTCAAGTACTGTGTGCTGAGTTCTAATATATTATTTATTTGAAGGTTGAGTCTACGTGTGAGCAAGGCTTCCTAAATTCTTAAACTGCCCACATTTCTATCACTATCTTTAATGGTAACGGTAATATTTTGGTTGATGTTCTACATTTGTCAATGTTTTTAAATGAAGATGCGCGTGAGTTGACGTGTTCTTCAATGCGAGTATGAAGTGCTTGTGTCGTGCTACCAATGTAGAACTCTTTACATTTGTTGCATTCAATCCGGTATATCACGTGCACTCTGGCACATACCTGTATAGTGGATAGGGCAGTTAGTCAGCGAGCATTGATTTTTGTCTCTCGATTGCTTTTAAAACATGTATCAATGCAGTGAAGGGTAGGAGTGTGGTCACTGTATCTCAAGACCTTGTTTTATGATAACTCTGCGGATACCTGTGGTTATGCTTTCGCTGAAATGTGATAATTTCATGAAGCAGGTATTAGAGAAGGTCTTATGCCTGCGGCGCCTTCGATTCTTCAGTCGATTCACTGGGGATATTCGGTATCCGTTCGGCTTCAGTACATTTAATGAAGTGTGCACTGTGAGTGAGCTGGTGCCCTGCCTCGCTACATTTATTCCAGATACGTGTAAGTTCATTTCTTATGTATCCGGTTTTAGCACCAATGGGGAAGGGATGCTCTATAATGCACAAACCGGGTTCCTATTGAAGTAGGTATATATAGTACGTTCTTCTGTTACTCTTAGTAGCAAGTCCAGCAGGAACCAGTTATATCGGGGTGTTCTGTGGTAAATCGTAATTTATGTGTTTGAAAATACAGTAGATATTATGTCGGCCTCTTCATGGGATAATGTGAGGATGAGGATATCATCTATGTATCTGAAAAAAAAACAGGAGCTGCTGACATATCAAGTAAAAGTAGCAAGTATCGGCTTGAGGATCTGGGAGAGTAACCAGGAGATTTTATAGAAGGGTCCTTCTATACTCAAGACAATTGGTCTTATCTTTAGAGTAACACAGGTTTTGTAGGATTTAATGAGTTGGTAGAACGTTGGTAGTGTGCTGTTTCTGGTGGTGAGGTTGTTTATATATAATATATATATATATATATATATATATACTTAGGGTAAACATTGATGCAATTCAAATCAAGCACTCAACGTACTTATTCCACATAGGAGTGACGGAGTAAATATCGAATAAGGAAAAGCGAAGTAGTTTCATATGTTGAAGTCTTTTAATAATAATGCTGTGATATATAATTCAATGCCGACAGTGTCCACACTGTTCTGTGTGCCAGTGTCGCGACATCGTCAGACAGCTTGTTACATAATAAGGTTATGTTTACGAGGCAATCCAAATTGAATCGACATGGGAACGTACGAAGAGTGTGTTTGTGGATTCTTCATCCGTTCCCCTGTGAGTACCAATTCACCCACACCGGTCTGCGCAGGCGCAGGTTCAGAGGTAGTTGATCATAAGCTACCGCAGATTTCAACGAAATTCGTTTAGTCAGTTCACCCTCTTAGCCAAACAATGACCCATTCAGGCCTGTACCATAGTTTACTGCTACCCATCCCGTCTGCGGCAGTCAGCCGAAAACCAGTGGGGATGGGAGTGTGTTAGTTTTTACAGGTCACAATACTAGCTCTCACCAAGCATGGACAGTACAACTGACCATCAACCCCTAAGAGAAAATATACTTAATTCCAGGTATCATGGTTTCACATTGGAAGTTATGAGTGAGTTGGAAATAAAAAATTAAAACCAAAGACCCTAAATCAGATATCAGAAACTATAAATTAAAAAACAGAAAAATTAAAAAATTAACAATTAGAAATTAAAAAAAAATGTTTCAAGTGAGAATCCGGATTGAGGTGAGTAAAAAAAAAAAAAAAAAAAAAAAAAAATTGAAGTGAGTAAATAATATGCAGAGAGACGTTTAAGAAGTTCTGAAAGGGGTACTCATGTCAGTTACACTCACCACATACTGAGCGATAATACCGTATAGTAGAACGGAGGGTAAACTACGGTATGAAAGGTAGAAGTCATCAGGTACATGGTCATAATTTCCATCACATGGAACAAATAAAATAAAATGATATAAAGTACACAAAAGTAAAGAACCAATAATGAATAAATGCAAAAGCACAGAGTACATATATGCAAAATGATCCATATGATAGTCAATTTGTCCATGTATATATTGAATTGAGGGGGCTTCTGTTCAAATGCGATTTGATAATCACCTTGACCACCTTGACCGACCAGTCTGTCGGGCGCCAATCGGCGGCACTGGTCAGAACACGTCATGCTGTTTTAGCCATAATATAACGCCATCCCACTTGCTGGGCGGGTAGGCCGGTACTGATTTCTACAGCTGAGTAAACTGGAGCAACGTAAAATAAAGTCTTGCTCAAGGAAATAACACATCACCCGGTCCGAGAATTGAACTCACAACCTTTCGATTGCAAGCCCAATGCTCTAACCACTGTCATGCGCCTTCACACACACGCACGTCCGTCCATCCATCCTTGTTTTTATGCCTGCATTACATTTTATTAGATTTACTCTTTGAAGACAAACACAATCTTTCGTTTTGTTTCTTTCGTAGCTATTTTTATTACATGCCCATTATCTCCACTATGTAAATTTTCATTCCAATGGTGGATATTTTATTAACCTCATAATTGTACAAGTCCCCTTAGCTTTCTAAATCTAATTTTGTTTATATAATTGCATACGCCCCCAATCGCTTCCTTACCTGATTTATGGTGATATATTCTAAATATTTTCATTATCCATGTTGGAATAAACAGCTGTTCGTCTATTGAGACATATTTCATTATTTTTTTCCAATTCCTGGATTATTGCCATCTTCAGAGTATTGTTGTCATGATTTCCACATTTACTCTTCTTATTTCGTGAATCCCAGTATACTCATATATTTCTACTTTTGTTTGTGTTGTATGCGTTTGATTTTCCTTTGCCAATATTCGTTGCCTGTTCTAAGGTTTAATTTAGACTTGTTATTTCATTTGTTCTATTTGCATGTGTTAGTTTTATCGCCGCATTTTCTTTTCCGATATTTGTATATTTATTTATTTTCTATTCATATTTTGTATTTCCTGACTTTTTGTATTTGTTTCTGTTGTTCGTGATTTCTCCTTTAATATGTGCTGAACATCTTTAACTGACGATGCTGTTGTACTTTCATTTCTGTGTTCGCACTTCGCAGAGAGAGTCGGAGAGGTCATGGATATTATCCAACCATCTTGCTTGGGGTCTACCACTGTGGTTCCTTCTGGTTGGTTTTGCCCGTAAAATCTGACCAGTGATTCTTTCCTGAAACATTCTAACCACATACCTGTATATATGTTTTTCCTGCTTATTGCCGAGATATGAATGAGCCATGGACATGTATGTATATTGCCATCCCTTTCCACGCGCAACAGTCCATCTCATGACAGTCCCAAATCCTTTTTTCCCCCAATTTAAATCCTGGTATCGGTTAATATTCTCATTCTCCTGCTGTTGCCTTCTTGTGTCAAAGGTCTCAGCTATATCTATAATCTAACAAAAACGTTTTTCCTTGTCAAAAATCACCAAGTCAGGCCAGTCCTGTTGTTTTTATTTGTTCGTATCCCGAATTTCCACAGCTCCCTTCCTCGCTCATATCACCCACTCTGGCATATGTTCATAACACTTCTCAGAGCGATATTAAATTCAGTTTGAGTAAATGCCAGTGGATCACATTCCCTATAATATTATGCTTCCATTCCTTATGTGTCTAGTCTCAGTGTTTATGGCAGTCTCGCTCTCCATCTCTCTCATTGCGACTACTACTACTACCACCACCTCTATTATTACTACTATTATAATTGTTTCTACTTCAGGCACAAGGCCAGCAATTACCCAGTGCATTACTGGTACTTTATTTTATCGAGCCCGTAAGGATGAAAGGCAAAGTCAACCTACTACTACTATTATAATAATCAGTAGTAGTAGTTGTAGTATCAGTAGAGCGTCGGACTCTGTTTCGCGGCATAATTATGGACATCTACGTTCTGAGTTCAAATCCCGCCGAGGTTAACTTTGCCTTTCATCCTTACGGGGTCGATAAAATAAAGTACCAGTAATGCACTGAGGTCGATTTAATCGACTATCCCCTCCCGCAAAATTGCTGGCCTTGTGCCTAAAGTAAAACTATTATTATTATTATTAGTAGTAGTATTATTATTTGACCCGGGGGATTGGCAGTATCGGTAGAGGGTCGCACGCCATGCTTTACAGCATAGTTACGTCCCTTTACGATCTGAGTTCAAATCCCGCCGAGGTCGACTTTGCCTTTCATCCTTACGGGGTCGATAAAATAAAGTACCAGTAATGCACTGGGTAATTGCTGGCCTTGTGCCTAAAGTAGACACAATTATTATTAGTAGTAGTAGTAGTAGATGTTGTAGTATATTATTATTTTACCAGCGATTGTTGTGGTGGTGGTACAAATATGATAACGTAATCACTCTTGAATACTGATATTCAAGCGGGCACATACAGACAGGTGTATCTGATTCTCTGTGGATATGTAGTTCCGTCTGTATAGTACAGACATGCGTATCCTTTCTGTCTACCGACTTTCACCTACGATTGTTTGACCTAACCAGTTTTATAGCAAGAATCCAGCACAGAAGTATGTGGTTACGACGAAAAACATTTACCCACGTAGACTATGTACTTATTAATATATATATATATTTTTATTCATTTATTACTATTTTGAATAATATTAAATATTCCAGAAAAATTATTTGTCGAGTACTTCTAATCTATTGTAAAATTGTATTGGTTGAATAATCAACGAACCATATAAATTGTGGTTATATATATATATATATATATATATATATATATTATATATATATGTCAAATGTTTAAAATTTAGCTTCGTTTATTACTGCTATATATATTTCGGTGACAGCCATCTTTGGCTGTGACCTCTTCAGGCAGTCCGAATTAGTGTGGTATAGACAAGTACAGATGTTGTTGACGTGTATAACCTTGTCAATACTCTGATATGCCCAGTTCCTGGTTTGGTTGTTATTTCACTGAGGAACTGGAATCATATGAATTCAAACAAACGAATTTCAGTGTCAAAGGGCCTCTTCTCCTCTCATTGGTCAATTTTTAGAACATTCCTCATTCAAAAGTCTATAGAAATTCGTTCTGAGGCAAGCCAATCTGTAGTTGTTGTTCTTGTTATTGTTAGGTACATCTGACCTCAATTCTTGTGTTGGTAGTGTTGTTATTGTTGGAGTTAGCTAAACAAATTGATAAAATGGTAGAAGGAATAAGATGGTAAAGGAACAAAATAACAAAAAATGTCAAGATTCCAGTTCCTCAGTGAAATAACAACCCAACCAGGACACTGGACACATCAGAGTATTGACAAGGTTATACACCTCAAC
This sequence comes from Eledone cirrhosa, assembly GCA_964016885.1. NCBI lineage: Eukaryota > Metazoa > Mollusca > Cephalopoda > Octopoda > Eledonidae > Eledone > Eledone cirrhosa. The sequence goes on along the minus strand of OZ024752.1, from coordinate 10,396,025 downwards.
AACATATGTACTTGTCTATACCACACTAATTCGGACTGCCTGAAGAGGTCACAGCCAAAGATGGCTGTCACCGAAATATATTTAGCAGTAATAAACGAAGCTAAATTTTAAACATTTGACTTATTTATTTTATTTTATTTTACATTACTCAGGAGTAACCAAACCAACCTGCGCACTTCGTCGAGTGCTCCAATTTCATACTGAGGTGTTGGTATACAACCAACATATACTTAAAATCTCTCTCTATATATATAAGTAAAAAGGAAAAGAAAATGCTGACAAATGTTTCCCAGTGAAAAATAGTTTAATTAGGAATAAGTATAAATTAGTAGTGTTTGTGTGTGTGCCAGTATTTTTGTGGTACTGGTAAAAATGGCGTACATTATTCGATATTTTCAGTCATTTGCAAACACGATTCTCTCAAAAGAACATCAATAACAAAAGACCCTGAAATTATTGATGTTCTTTTGAGAGAACCGTTTTTGCAAATGACTGAAAATATCGAATAATGTACGCCATTTTTACCAGTACCACACAAATACTGGTCCACGCACACACTTCTCCGTATAAGACAAGAGCTGAATGTTTCAACATGTTAGAATAACCCCCACCCCTCACACACATTCCTACTGACCGATTCATTTCCATTATCACAACAATGAACCACCTTGCTGCACGCCCGCACGCACATATATTTGTTTTAATAGACACCTGAACCGTTGACCTCTCAACATGGCTGCAACTCAATCAAGCGGAAAAGAACGCTCTTCGACAACCTACATTTGGCGCGAAACCAGTTCGCGCTAAAATCAATTTAAACATTCACGTGACTTCTACCGACCAATCAAAATTATTTTGACTACAACAATTTTTGCAACACGAATTGGCGCGAAATTTATAGTGCTTATTCACGTGACGTTCAACAACCAACCAAATTTTAATAACTTCCAAGCCACTTTTTTCACATAAAACAGGAAGAATTTCCAAAACTGAGCAAAAATCAGGAGCACTCTCAAAATTATTTTTGAAAAGCATAAGAAATGCGCAACGGGTAAACTAAAACTGAATACTAATACTTATTACTAATTTATACTTATTCCTAATTAAACTATTTTTCCATGGGAACAATTTGTCAGCATTTTCTTTTCCTTTTTACTAATATATCACAACTCGTGTGTCACACCTATTTTTTTAAATATATATATATACAATCTTAGTTGTATATTGCTTTTGTTACCTACCGTTTACTTGTTCCCTATGAGAGAGAGTTGAATATAAACGTGTCCTTACGTCAAAAGGCTTTAATACCTACTCAGGTTTTTTCAGAGAGAAATACAAACATAAAGAAGAATTTTTTAATGGACAATATAAATAGAAATATTGATTTAAGACAAATACCTACGTGTACACTAATAAAAGGATTAAATAAAATCAGGCGCAAGGGAAATTTAAAAGTGTTCCAATAGATGCAGGAATATAAAGGGAAGGAATGGAGAAGAAAGAAGGCAGTTAAACAAATTGAAGTATAGCGAAGGTTATAACAAAAACGAAAATCGATATAAGGAATTCACTACTGGTCATAAATGTATTATAACAAAGCGGAGCATAAAATCAACTTCTGTTAAAATACGAAGTCAGCTAAATCTTTTCTATAAAAGAAAAGAAAAAAAAATATTACAAATTATAAATAACACATTTTCTGAAACCATTGGCAGAAATGTGGTTGGAATTAAGATTTCCCTGGCACTAAAATCGACAAAGGGTGTTTGATGATGTCAACATATTGTGTTGCCGAAAAGAATGGAACAAAATGGTGTTTCGGTTGTATGTTGTCTAAAACGTTTCCTTCAAATACGGGTGGTATCCTTACCACAGTAAGGATAACACCTATATTTAAATATATAACGCTGGACGGGTAATAGTATTTAGGGCCTCCTGTATGGCAAATACAGGAAAATCTTTAAGAAATAAGCAGCATATCTACCATATGGCTTAGTGTTTAGAGCATGGCTTAGTGGATAGAGCATTGGGCTTGCAATCGAAAGGTTGTGAGATCAATTCTCGGACAGGATGATGTTTCCTTGAGTAAGCCATTTTATTTCACGTTGCTCCAGTTTAGAGCTTTAGAAATGAGATGATAGGACTGGGGACCCTATAATTAAATCACCCAAGACACCTCCAACGAGATATACCTTGGAGGCCAGCTAAACCTGCATAGGTGTGAGCTGTCGCATACACGCACACACACACACACACACACGCACATGCTCGCTCGCTCGCTCGCTCACTCACTCACTCACTCACTCACTCTACAATGCAGTTCGTAAAAAAGATAGCCCCGATAATAAACACCTTAAAAGCTACAACAATGTGGAAGACATCCATGTACATAATATGAAAGAGTACTGGTAGAATGTTCCAGTAAAAACCCCAAATAAAATGCAGGCATAACAGACCGGATATTATATGGGACAGGGAGAAGAAAACATGCGCAGTAGTGGAAATTAGCTGCCCAGTAGATGCCAATATAAGATCAAAGATTAGTGAAAAGTTGAATATTTATGCAGAACTGATGAGAAATCTGCAGATACTCCACCCTGATTACACCTTCAGATTTATGCCTGTGATTATTGTGCACTGGGATATGTTAGTAACTGCCTCAATACACATCTTGAGAAGCTAGGCTTCACAGGAACAGAAAGACCACAGCTAATTAGGAAATGACAAGTACAATCCATTAATGGAACAGTAAAAATATGTAAAACATTCCAAAAATGTTGCATCTAATAACTGCATATACACATGTACAGATAGAAAGCACATACAACTCAAAACATCCACATCCACACATACAATAACATCCATATCTACATATACATGCATACATACATATCTACCTAGTTGGTGTTGTGTAAATTCCAATGAGTCTTGTCTGTTAGAAACCGACTCTCTCTATATTGATAACACTTTGTGAAATATAAAACCAGAAGAACATACATACTGTTGTTGTTATACTCAAAGGAACTCTAGGTTTCATTAGTACGTCTGTTATTCACAATCTGTATTTCGTACATTATCAATTCGATATGTCATTAAATGCCCATCAAGTGATAACATTCTGAATACGGCTGCAGTTAGTTGCATTTTAAGCGGCCGAATAACTGGCTTTTTTTTCTTTTCTGGCCATCATATATCTGCTGCCACTAATGTACAAATTAGACATCGTGATGATGGCTAATGAGATCTATTTAATTGAAATATTGCACTTTGCTGTGAAGCAGAATTCGCCTAGGTGATTAGAGCTAACACTGACGGTAACTTAATTGACGTAAATATAATTATGAGTACAATTAATATAGTATACCTGTGACTTGCGGGGATCAATTAACGAGAACCATATAGACTATAGCAAAGCATTCTATGGTATGTAATATTATTTGGTGCGATTTAATACGATATATACATTTGGGTAAATACGATTCTGGTAAGATGGAAGGAAAGAAGATAGAATGCTACTTATTGTCTCATAAAATGTACAAGAGGAAGAATGAGATCTGATAACGAGTAAAGAGTGCAGAGTAATGCAGTATAATGTATTAACAAATTTATACCAAATTCCATTCAAGGAGAAATTTCGTGAAGTATATGTGGTATTGTCCGAGGATAGTTGCAATTGCTGTATTGTAGAGTATCAGAAAAATAGCAAAATTTAGCATAGAAACAGGGTGGGATCTAGACCTTGGGTCGCCTCGGGCCCTTCAGGTTTGGGGGACCCTCACACAGAAAATAAAATACGCAGCAACCACTCACATCACCCACCACCCCACCACCGTACTCAGAATTTACATATCAAAGTTACCTTGGCGCAAGTAATTGGAATTGAAGCGTTACATACAGATATTAAATTAGAAAATTCTAACCATCCTAAGACAAAATAGCTCAGATGAGGGCCCAAATAAATTGCTATGGCCGTCTCTGGTGATGAAACTCCCATCCGGTGGCCCTGAGCAATTGCCCATTTGGTCCCCACCCATTAAATCCGGGACTGCATACAAAGTTATAGAAGATCCAATGAGAATTCAGTGAAAGTAATATTAAAGATTGATATAATAGAATGTATAACAACAAATCATAATCATCCTAGGAACGCAGGTTTTACAGTTATACCTATGTTACATAATCAGTGAAAACCTAAGTGCCAGTATCAAAGTAGTCTTTTAATAAACATGAAATATATTATATAAATTACAGCAGAGTATTCACCATAATATGACGCATTCGAGTGTGCATGTTTAGAAACTATGTATGTGTGAGTCTTTCTCTAGTTTTATAATATTATTTTTATTGCTGTTAAGAGGTTTGATCGTTGGGAGTGGGCTTTCAATCCATCTTCTGCCAGATGATGTGACTGTACACTGAGACACTTCCTTGCCCAAATTAGTACAGATTTATCGAGATATTCCAGCTGCAGTGTCGAGTTTCCTATAGTCATTCTGTGGATCATCCGGTTCACTTGTTTTACATGGACAGCCAGCCTTCTTTGTAGACGCTAATGGGTTGGTTTCATTATGCAATTTCAATATCTTGGCTATTACACTTTGAGAATGGATATCTTCTCTTGAAATGGCCGAGAGAGTGAGTCTATCACTCTTTATTTGAACGACTTTATGTGAGGGGGCTTCAGTTAACTTGGAATGGGTCGACATCTTGCGGAAGTTGATAGAAAAATGGAACATACTGGTAACGTGACCCTGTTGACAATTTCGGCAGATATTTTGCCAACACTACACCTGATATTCCGCCTCTCTACACACGCACGTATGTATATGTGTATATTATGACTCGTACACTGTTCACTTTGCTGACATTTGTACAGTATACTATATATGCACCTTTGATGAGTTGTAGTGCATCTGAGCATTGTACACACTAATTTAATTATTTTTACAATATTAGTTATAATTGTAATACCATTAAACTTGTGTACCAGATACTACGTACATAAAACAAATTCCAGCTGAAATACACCTTCAAATAAGTTATGGAGAGGTTCACCAAATTTTGGCGCACGAATGTACAACAATAATACGCATAAGCTGCTTATCTGAATATAAATTTCAGTTACATCTGCCTCATATAACTGACCGTCTTAAATAGACAGATGACATTAGAAAATGTAAACTTATATATGCTTAAATTGCCCTAAAATCTGCAGCTGAAATGCTATTGCTTCTATATCTGCTCCCAATAGGTTGGTGTAATACTCAATATTTGTCCTGAAAAATAACCACAAGGATGTCTATCAAAGCATAAGATTATAAAAATGAAAATCGCTGGAAGGAAAACATGAAATGCCATTATTTAAAACAGAAAATAATGATAGGCACAAATCTATAAATTTTAAAAGCGATGGCTTATCACCATATATGCACTAAGTGAAATGCATTAGCAGTTTTCATATCTAATGACTTTAAAGCATGCTGGGCATTACCTGTATGAGAATCACCCAAAGCAAGGACCTACATTAACCTTTGATCACATCAATAGAAGCTTTGGCTTGGTCATGTTCATGGCCAACGGTCAACCATTGACGGTAATATCACTATACATCACCGATCACTCCCTACAACAGCTGTGAAACAGTTTGCAAACATGACTTGATGTCGCGGTATATGAATGTGTGTTGTGCGTGTGGTGAAATACTGGTCCTGGTACCAAAGCAAGAACTCTATACACAGGCAGTGTGTATATACAAATATATCTTTTGTCACATCACCAGTCAGACGAGCAGATCGATACTGGAGTCGGATCCATAATTTCTATGGGTCACATTGAGCCAATCGTCTGCGAAACGCGCGTAACATGTCGATACAAAATAAATATTTTTCAAATGTAAACGTCACTTCCCCGTCTTTTTCTATTATATATATAATCATAACATTACGGCACAATTATTTCACCTCAATTGGCTCCGATCTCTTTAACATTACTCAAAACACATTAAAACGGAAAGCGACCACACAACATTCAAAAGCTCTTTGGACAAATTTCGCCAATAAATCCCGGATGAACTTCCTACGCTCGGATATGTCTGTAAACTCTACTTGAGTGGGCCATGGTGTCCCAATCCTCATACGAAGCATTTAGCCAGATGGTGCTATTACGTGAGACATGGCATGTGCCAATACTGGTTGAGACCTGTTAAAGGTTATAATAATAAATTTGAAGACTAAAATCCAAAGAGGGCTCGAAATATATATCAAATATATAAGAACCGTAGAGCAAATATTTATTAAAATAACAGATTAAAGTTTAAGCAAAGCATCGCTGCTTTCACCCTTAACGGGATCTTCTGAAACTCATATGTGTTTATATATATATATATATGTATATAATATAGAGAAGAAAAAACACGAGAGAGAGTGTGTGTATGTGTTTTTTCGGTTACGCTATAAACTAAGAAGATGAAGGAGATACATACGTTAGTGGTATCCCCTGTAATCGAAAAAACACACACTCTCCCTCGTGTATTTTCTTCTCTACATTATAATTGAAGAGGCCAGGATTGCTTTTCCTTTGAGGTCATGAATTACAGGGTCTGACGCGAGTTTCTGACTCCGTTACTCCAGTTTGATATAAATATATATATATATATATATATATATATATGTATACACACATTCTCTCTCTCTCTTGCTCTCTGTCTCTCTCTCACTCTCTGTCTCTCACTCTCTCTCACTCTCTGTCTCTCTCTCAATGTCGAATTGAAATACACGTATATACAAAGGTTTGTCATAGCTGAGCGAACGGTAAGAATTGGGGCTTTCAAGAATGAACTATTTTGCAACAAAGTGCTTAGTCGGACGAATCTATCATCGATACACGTGAGCGACTGATAAATGATTGAAAAGATGAGGTCTATTTTATCAGCAAAGAGATAGAACTTCCATTAAATTTTAAATATGACAACTTGAGATAAACGATCAGACCGCCACTCAAGAATTTATAGATGTCATATAAAAGTATTTGTTGTACATCAATAGCAATTATATATTTTTATTCCAGTCACGTATAGTCTCCCCCCCTCTCATTTCCCCCTTAAAAGATGTATGTATATATATATATATATATATATATACATATACACGCACGCACGCACGCTAGCGCACACGCACACGCACACACGCACACGCACACACGCACACACAGATGTATATATACATACACATATATATTTATATATATATATACATATATATATATATATATATATATATACATATATATATATACATATATATATAGTTTTGCGAGGTTTTTTATCTGAAATCGTGTGTCGAAACAGATATTGTTATACTTGGGGAGGGTCATATTTGCGTAATATTGCCAGAATTAATAACAGAACACACTCACTGTTTGGTTGGTTTTCGCTTCTCGCTGTCTTTTATTATATCTGTGATCTAACTTACTCGGTCCTCAATGTTGCCATTGACTGACCGGCGGTCAAAAATAATACAGATACAATATAGACACATATATATATATATAGTTTACATAATTTACATAAATCTTTCGTTGCACAACGAGGGCAGTCTTCGGCGCCGGGAAATACGGTGTGTGTGTCTCTCTCTATATATATAGTCATTAATTGGTTTCTAATTTAGACACAAGGTCAACACATTTGGGAGAATGAAAGATGACTAAATCGACCCCAGTACATTACTGTTATTTTCTTTATTTTATCGACCCCGTAAGGATGAAAGGCAAAGTTAACCTCGGCAGGATTTGATATCGGATCATAAATAGCCGCCACTCTAAGCCATACACTACGTTGATTGACGCTCCACCGATACTGCAACTATATCGTCCTCGTGTATCTAATGATTAAAATAAAATGATCTTGTGATGAGTTGACTCGTTCTGTGATTTGTAGAGAACATAAATGGATATTGCAACATTGGTATATGTCTCTGTATATCAGAGTTGTGTGAGAAATGAATACGGAAATGAAAAGTCTAAAGTTTGTATTTCCTTTCTTGTTGTAATCTAGACAATAATATCCGTTGATGCGTTCTGTATCAGAAATACCAGCACGTGATTCAGTGCAAATCGTCTTTCAAATGTGGTGTCTTATAATCTCTTTAATTTGATACACAATCTGACGGTTCACTAGAGCATAGATGCTTCAAAAACCTTCTAGAAGACTTATATATATATATTTGTGTGTGTGTGTGTGTGTGTGTGTGTGTGTGTGTGTGTGTGTGTTCTGGTTTTATAATTTAACAAAGTTTTCCCAATAGAGAGAGAGTCGGTTTCTAACAGACACAAGACTCTCTCATTGGAATTTACACATCAACTAGGTAGATATGTATGTATGCATGCATGTGTAGATATGGATGTTATTGTATGTATGGGTGTGTATGTTTTGAGTTGTATGTGTGCATGTGTATATGCTTTGTATCTGTACATGTGTATATGCAGTTATTAGATGCAACATTTTTGGAATGTTTTACATATTTTTACTGTTCCATTAATGGATTGTACTTGTAGTTTCCTAACTAGTTGTATTCTTTCTGTTCCTGTGAAGCCCAGCTTCTCAAGAATTGTATTGAGGCAGTTACTAACATATCCCAGTGCCCCAATAACCACAGGCATACATCTGAAAGTGTAATCAGAGTGGAGTATTTGCATATTTCCCATCAGTTCTGCATAAATATTCTCCTTTTCTCTAATCTTATATTGGCATCTGCTGGGCAGCTAATTTCCACTACTTTGCATGTTTTCTTCTCCCTGTCCCATATCATAATATCTGGTGTGTTATGCCTGCATTTTATTGGGGTTTTTACTGGAACATTCCACCAGTACTCTTTCATATTATGTACATTGATGTTTTGCACATTGTTGTAGCTTTTAATGTGTTTATTATCGGGCTATCTTTTTTACGAACTGCATCGTACAGTGGTTTGGCCACTACATCATGCCTCATAGGTAGATAGTACCGCGATGACATCTTTGGACAGCTGATGATGACATGGGTGATATCCTCGATGTTACTTCTGCAGAGGCTGCACTTGCTATCACATCTAGGTGTTTTGCCTGCATCCCTATCTCTTTTGTGAATTAGGTATTTCGTGCTAATCTCCTGTTCTTGCATTGCAAAAGAGTGGGCCCCAATATAGCGATTGTTGGTCCAAGATAGACTACTTTCCTTATCTGTATTACTCTCACTCTGGAACTTCCTGGCAACATATCCATGCATGATTTTTTGCTGATAGGTATGCAGTGTTTCCTCCATGGATTCACTGCGATACTGCTGAGCGACATCCCTGGGTATGAGTTTTTTGATTATCACACAGGGAATATCTCTCAAGGAGTTCCTTCCCAACTCTCATGATCTTATGTTTCATGCATATAGACTTGCTCGAGAAGCGGGCTCCTACGCTTCGAGGTTCGTAGATGATGTCGGAGAGATATGATGCGACATTCAAATGTTGTCTGGACTGATGTTAGGCCTCTGCCTCCCTGCTTACATTTCAAGTAAAGGCGGTTTATGTCACTGTTGATGTGGAAGTTTCCGGTGTATGTATGTATGTATGTATGGTTAGTGGTTAAAGCATTGGGCTTGCAATCGTAAGGTTGTGAGTTCAATTTTCGGCCCGGGTGATGTGTTGTTTGCTTGAGTAAGACACTTTATTTCACGATGCTCCAGTTTACTCAGCTTTAGAAATGGGTACCGGCTTGCCCGCCCAGCCAGTGGGATGGCGTTATCTTATGGCTAAAACAGCACGACGTGCTGTGACCAACGACGCCGATTGGGGTATATATCTGTCATGTTTTCTAATGAAATACATATAGGCCGTTTTGAGAAACAAATTGTTTTAGAATACTTGTTAATTTGTACACAAATATATATATATATATATATATATATATATATATATTAATTCAAAATATTAACAAAAATAGACATACCTTGACTAAGTAGATGGTTAAAATTCAGTCATGGCAGTCATGACTGAATTTTAACCAACTACTGCATTTTAATCATCTACTTAGTCAGGGTATGTCATGCATCATCTTATTTTATCTGATGAGGATGTACTGTTGAATATAGCTCAGTACCTCTGAAATATGTATAATAAAATATACTTGATCACACGAATGTCTATTTATGTTGATATTTTGAATTAATATTAATTACTCTGGAAAACCAAAACTGGAGTGCGTCTAATCTATTGTAAAACTTTATGCTTTGATTTATTCATTGAACCTTGTTTAACCTTTAAATATATATATATATATATATATATATATTAGGATTGGTGCTCTGAAATAGCGATGTATATATGAATGTATGCATAGTATATTTGGCAATATACCGTATGTTTAATTAAAATCATTTTGAAGACCATACGCTATCATTTTTAAAGTAGTGACTATGTTATATATATATATATATATATATATATGCAAATCTGGTTGATCAGTCGATCTGCAAATCAGGCCGATCAGTCACTGAATATTTTAGTAAATAGCATATTTGTTCACTAGCTCTGACAGTTGGCAAGTGTACAGTGAGCTGTACTAATGAAGCGTGATACCCAGAAGCAGTGTCTGCTGCTCTGTTTACATGCCAGCACAAGAGCAAGAATAAGGGGGCCATTCTACTGACATGGCTTTAAAAATGAGGCTTCTTTGCATAATTGCAAATTAATCGAATATTATTATTAATATTTGAAAAACTCAGATTACATTTATTATATATATATATATATATATATATATATATGTGTTATATTTTGGGAGAATCATGCGTCCAATAAAAAACACAGACAACTGTCGGATCTTTCTTCAATTTATTATAAACTCCCAATCGGTTAGGTTGTGTAGTTGTTGATTATCAAGTCTCTTTCGTCACACATTCGGTGACCTTTTCTGTCCTAAAGATCACATAACTCCTTGTGGAGTCATCGAGGCAATGTCAGACGGCGTATCGAGGGGACTTTTAAAACTGGCTGAAGCCAACCCTCTCCAGGCCTGAACGTAGCCGATTTTTTTTTATCAAGGAATAACCGGTACCAGTACTGGACTGGTACTTTCTTTTTATCTCGATAGGATGAAAGGCAAATTTGGCCACGGCGGGATTTGAATTCAGAAAGCGCAATGCGGTGGGACGGTAAAGTATTATACCCGACGTCTTAACGACTGCCAGTTCGCCGCCTTATATTTCATAACACGCACACACGCACACGCACACTCACTCACTCACTCACTCACTCACTCACTCACTCACTCACTCACTCACTCACTCACTCACTCACTCTAGATATTCTTTGGAAATAAGTATGACTAACATGTATAAATATTCAACATCGAGTTTATAACATGTAAATCGTCCTTCTGTCCGCCGGAGCAACATGGCAGCCAGCAGGTGGCCTCCATTTGCTTATAATAGGGAGAAATTGAGATAACGAGTGAGAGAGATAGAAGCAATGACACTACTAGCATTGCTGAAGTATTTTGTAGACTCACAGGTTAATTGATAATAACACTGTACTCATCATTATCTTCTACGCTGTGTTGTCTTTATTGACTTATCATTCTCCGGTTATTGAATATCTGGTTACATATTATTGTAGCAGTCAACTAATCTAATTGTGTCCTGGGGTGTAACATGGTACAGAACCTTAATATTATAATATCGCTTTTAAAGCATAATCAATGAGTATGTGGATGGAGGTTTTCTAAATGATTGTAAAGGGATTATATTGAATTTCACTAATGACAATTATTCAATAGAATATAACCTCACTATATTCACAGACCTGAAGGCTAAACCTACCTTAATCAGTATTAACCTACAAATGTGAGTACTATATATATATATATATATATGTGTGTATATATATATAAATATGAAGTAATTCCGTCGGAAAGGTCCAGGAAAAAAGAGTGCTTTGTAGTTATGCAAGAGATGTTTCCAGACATGTGGACAACGTGATACGATTTCATTTCTTGAATTTAGGCATATATATATAATTTGGATATATATATATATATATTTATTCAAATAACAGATTAAAGTTTAAGCAAAGAATCGCTGCTTTCACCCTTAACGGGATCTTCTGAAACTCCCGATAAGGGTGAAAGCAGCGATTCTTTGTTTAAACTTTGTTATTTTAAAAAATATTTGCTCTACGGTTCATGTATATTTGATATATATTTATCCTTATCGAGCCCGCTTTTGATTTTAGTCTTCAAATTTATTATTATTACTATATATATATATATATATATATATAATGTGTGTGTGTGTGTGTGTATATATATATATATATATACACACACAACATACATGTTGGTATATATACTTACACACACCCATATACATATGTGGGTATATATATAAGTATACATATTTACACACACGCACACACACGTGGGTGTTCGCATATGAATAAATACCTGAAGGAATAAATATATAAGAAAAAACATACAATGCTACAAAACCTCCAAGATTAGTCTTTCCTATTTCATTTCATTAATATTTCTTCATACGATGCATTTTGTCAAATCTGTCGAACTGATAACAGCATAGTGGCTAATATTCCACTTGTATTAAATTGAATCACACTATGCTTTGATTTTATGTCAAAAAAAGAAAAACGTTCTTCCTAGGTAAAATAGCAATCTGAACGTCAATGTATTTTGAGTGGTTATTATAAAATGTAAAATGAAATGACTAGGAAGGAAGCTTTTACTAAAGGTTATAAGGCCATGTTCGAGCATTAGAGTGATAAACGCAACAGAACAATCATGGTAATCGTCATCATAATCACAATCATCATCAGCTTTGAGAATTTGAGATATTGAGCTCTACATGTAAATGTGTATCGAATTCTATATTCTTCATATGCTGATGTAAAATGAACTGATATATACACACGGGACTAATACATATACTTAACATAGAAATATATATATATATATATATATATATATATATACGCTTGTATATATAATATGGTGCGTGTGTGTATATATATATATATATATATATATATATACCATTTTATATATACAAGCATGCACACTCACACACGCATACTCTTTACGTTGTATGGTTTAACTAATCGGTAGCTGGGTTTATGATCCAGTGATTCTAATCAGCAGACCATAATTTAAGAGCAAAAAGCACTCGACTAAATGTGTATCTTTCATCATAGCTTTCATATCTCGTAGGGTGTATAGGAATGGAGTTGTATACTTTACTTAAAAATATACGGAAGGCGCATTGCTTAGTGTTTAGAGCATCGGGCTTGTAATCGAAAGGTTGTGAGTTCAATTCTCGGATCGGGTGATCTGTTGTTTCCTTGAGAAAAACACTTTATTTCACGGTGTTCAAGTTTACTGATATGTAGAAATGAGATGATAGGACTGGGGTCCCTATCATTAAATCACCCAAGACACATCCAACGAGATATACCTTGGAGGAGGCCAGCTAAACCTGCATAGGTGTGAGCTGTAACAACAACATATGCAAACCGAATTCACAAAGCTAGTTTTATTGTTTATTACGTATTTCTGAGGCCGATTGACTAAGGTAATTCAATGAATGACACAAAGCAATTGCCAATCTCCTCACAAGGTGTGAGATTAATAGATTTATTTATCATCTGTTAGTTGTTCTTGTGTCTTATCTTTGAACAAATCGTTATTCTTAATGAAATCTTCGTCTTTACCAACTCCTTTAGAAATAATTTTATTGACTTTTCTTTTAAGTATCTGTAAGGCTACCTTTTGTGAGTTCAATTATCGGACCGGGTAATGTGTTGTTTCCTTGCGCAAAACATTTTATTTCACGTTGTTCCAGTTTACTCAACTGTAGAAATGAGATGATAGGACTGGGGTGCTTATCATTAAATCACCCAAGACACCTCCAACGAGATATAGCTTGGAGGAGGTCAGCTAAACCGGCATAGGTGTGAGCTGTCACACACGCACACGCTCACTCACTCACTCACTCACACTCTCTCTCTCTCTCTCTCTCTAACGGGGAATCCAGAAAATCTATGAACCTGGTTATCACAACGGGGTTACATTCCTCCATTTGCGTTCGATGTCGATAGATTTATTCCTGACAATAACATCATTTTCATATTTTTTGAGAAATTCGTCTGAAATAAGGCGCAGATTAAACCATTGTCTGTCTGTTTTTATTACAATGTTATTTGATCTTGATGGGGGTGTATATATGAAAACCTCAAATAAATCAATTTCATTTTTGTATCGTTTTAATTTGAGTAAGCTTATGCCTTCTATTTCAATGTATTCCGTGGATGTTTTTAATTTCTTTGTTTTGTTGGATCTACCCTCGGCCCCCAAATAATAGGGGAGGGGGATAAATGTGTGGGAGGGGGTTGGTAAACTATTGCTTAAATTCTGATAAGCTGGGAGGGGTAAATATACGGGGTAGAACACTTAGAAGAGCGTCCATTAACTCAAGCCGTATGCTGCGTCCTTGATGTATTTACTAATGAATTGTTAAATATAACAGACGTGGCTTCTGCAGGGCGTTTATTCCTGTCTTCATTTTTTTTACTCTGATCACAGTTTTCTTGTAAAAAGCATTTAGAAATAAAAATTTAGAAAATATAATTTTCCAGTGAATAAGAAGTATCACCATATGGACTTTCCCGTTTGTAATAATATATTCGAACAGTTTTATCTTGGGCTTTATTCACATTAACAGCTCAATATGCCAACATATGAAATGTTATATTCAAGCATGGATAGAAAAATGAGTTTTATATCGAACTAGCAATGGTACCCGGCGTTGCACGGGATAAGGTATTTTGAAACGCGAGCCGCCAACAGACCTAATCGTGGAAAATCTGCATGCCTGAACAATATGTAAAGAAAATAAACCGAATACTCTGATGGCTGGATAATCTTTAAGATTTTTCTCGATGAAGCAGGAAAAATGTAGGTTATCACCTAATGCGGGCGTTAGGGGATAAAGAAAATAATTTTTTGATGTGCATAATATGCCTTGAAATTTCAGGAAAATCGGCTAGACGTAACGCCTCCAAAAAGCCATAAAAAGCTGGAAAAAATGAAGTTTTTCACCTAATGCGGGCCCTAGGCCATAAAACAGTTTGATTTTCTTTCCTCACAGTATGAAGTAGAGACTAACTAATACACAGTTACAATTTCAAGGAAATCGGTCTGACGTAACGCCTCAAAAAACCCTAAAAAGCTTAAAAAACGTAGTTTTTCACCTAATGCGGGCCCCTAAGAGATCAAAAAGTTGAATTGTTTATAGGCATAACACTCCCTGTATCATAAGTAATACACATGTAAAGTTTGAAAAAATTCGGTTGGGTACTTCTCGAGTTTTAGAGATTTGCACGCGCGCGCGCGCGCGGAAGTGACGTAATGAAGACAGCCAGGCATACAGACAGATATAAGGGCGCGACGTTATATGTTTGTATCTATCTAAAAAGAGAAAGACTAAGAATTATAGAGAGATCGCTAAATCGCCTAATGCGGTCCCTAGGGCATTGACAATTTGAAATATCTTTTGCTCAGAACACTCCCTGACACATAAGTATTATATGTGTAAAGTTTGAAAACAGTCGATTGGGTGGTTCTCGAATTTTAGGGATTCAAACTCACACAGGCAGACATCCTCTGTTTTATATATATATAGATAATGCTAATATTCGATTCGTTTGCAAGCAAACCACGTTGCACTGTTTTCTAGGTAACCATCACCATTCGTTTATTCTAGCAGTAACCGATAGAAAAGTATGTTCTTCTAATATCTTAATTAATGTTAAACCATGTTAGGTTAGCAATTTATAATACCATACTGATAACCTATATTTGGGCAGATAATTATATCATAAACAGTAAATTTGTTAAACTATATTCATCAGCCAAACACAAGTAAAGAGAGCGTATTAAATAAGATCAACTCTGAACTTAAGGGTTTCACTGAATACAAAATAGTGATGTTCCTAATAAATATACTATTACAGCGAATCCTGTTATAAAATTCTTACGACAAATTAAATCAATTCAACGGCACCAGATTTGAACTCACTTCGATTAAGATTTCTAACACCTGATGTTATTACCGTCACAAATATTCAAAGAAGAAAATTATTCAATGAAATTCAGCCAGATTAATGTTTGAAATGGATTGCCTTTATTTATATCAAACGGTCTCCTTTAACAAGAATCTTTATTAGTATGATAGATCATACCTCTTACACAAGTACAAACCTTGCTCTCTCGCTTCATGTTTTCCTTTCATCTAAATCATCTTGATAAAGCAGCGATGAATTTTCATTGGGTCTTACTTTTGATAAGGAAAACTCTTTATTGATTCCTAGACTACAATAGAAATGTATGTTTTCATGTGAAGATCAATAGTCGACACTATCTCAAATCTTTATTATCTATTCTTCAATAAAAGGCTTTCAGACTTCCATGCAATAATTCATGACACATTTCCAATCGCGTCATAAAACTGAATCTACGGACAAGGGTTCTGTATGCATTTTCAGTGGGGGTGTGCAGACTAGAGCAGGCATGCACACACATTCGTTTAATTATATTCATCTGTCATACTCAAATTTGTAAAACCTTGAGAGACATGGTGTGATCTATGACGTGATTTTAAATATTCAATTTGACATAAAGTACAACATACATACCGACATGCAAACACAAGTATGTTTACACACACAAACTAACTATATATATATATATATATATATATATATATATATATAGGCTTAACAAAGGCTATATATATATATATATATATATATATATATAGGCTTAACAAATGTCTATATATATATATAGGCTTAACAAATGTCTATATGTATATATAGGCATAACAAAGGTCTATATATATATATAGGCTTAACAAATGTCTATATGTATATAGGCTTAACAAAGGTCTATATATATATATACACGCTTAATAAAGGCTTAACAAAAGTGTGTAATGTGTACATATAGATAATGGTTTCAACTTTTTGCACAAGGCCAGCAATTACTCAGTGCATTACTGGTACTTTATTTTATCGACCCCGTAAGGATGAAAGGCAAAGTTAACCTCGACGAGATTTGAATTCAGACCGTAAAGGGACGCAACTATGCTGGAAAGCATGGCGTCCGACCCTCTACCGATACAGCCAATTCATCGCTCTACATATATACATATGTACATATGTATAATGAAACGTACACTAGAATCTTGTCATAAAATCCCAAGACAGATTAAATCAATTCCAAGCCTTGAAACTTTAAGAACCCATGAATACGTTTCCTTACAACCCAAAGTTTCTAGTTCATAAAATTGGTCTCTTTAATATTGTCATACTTAGGGCCAGCTTTTCTTGACTTTCTAGCTACATACATACATATACATATATTTGTGTGTGTGTGTGTGTGTGTGTGTGTGTGTGTTTGTCTATGCAGGTGTGTGTGTTTGTCCGTGCATGCGTGAGTGTGTATATGTGTTACTATGTATGTACGTCTTTATTTATAGAAGTAAATGAATGAAGTGTTTGAAATTCACTCGAAAATGATAATCAGTCGGATTAACATAAATAGCGCGTTGCCAAAATATCCTTTTTAGAAGTTTTGTCATAATTAAGAGAGAATTCAATTTCTATAAAGTGCATAATGTATGACATCTGGAAATGACTCCATGGACCTTGATTACCAACAGAGAGTATTTATAGTAATAGAAAGAAATTTGAAAGGACTTTTAATATCTGTAACATTTATTCAACGTCATTATTTTCACCCAGAGAATGGCGTTTGGATACACAATAAGAATGGCCTCAATGCTTTTATTTATATGAAATAATTGAAAATATACAAGTAATAACATGTTATGAAAATGTTTGCTATGGATATTGTGTATTATATTGTATGTTATAAATATTTCATTGAGATATTAAGTCTTGCATGATTTTTGTGTGTTTTAATGAGATGAGTTATATTGTAGTTGGTTATACATGTTATATAGTAAGATATATCACATGATTGACAGTTCTCAATGCAAATAACACGTGAAGACGTTATCTTAAGAAATTACGCATGATGCACAAGGACGAAATATTTTTACTTTGTGTCCAAACACATCAATTCTTAGATTGTTGAAGGAACGTTATTCCCCTTTAAGATTGTGTAACTCTCTTCTGTCACTCACTATAACTCCTGGGAATATATCTAAAGCCTGCCTTAAGCCAGAAGGCTCATTTGGCCGGTGCTTATCCCGGTTTCATGGCATGAAGCGACTGAGAGTATAAGACACTCCCCCCTCGACAGAACGCCAATCCTTCACCAGGTTAAACCTCCAGCTATTGCTGGTGCTCATTTTCAGCTGAGTATACTGGAGCAACGTGAAATAAAGTGTTTTGCTTAAGAACACAACACACAACCCACGACATTATCATCGTACGCCCAACACCGGTACCACTAGGCCATGTGCCTGCACCTGAAAATATATAGTTCTCTCTAAAGTGTACATCGGCTGATTATCCTAATTTGCATACCGAGCGATTTTATGACTGGCTTTGCTGAAAATTAAAAACAAAATTAGAATTTGATTTTTCGCTATAACATAGCGGATACATAAATAGATTAGTTAGTTTTATATCGAATAATATTAATATTCGATTGGTTTGCAAGGAAACAGCCTCAGTAGGCAGTCTTTTACATCACCATCACCATCCTTCTGTTCTAACGGTGACTGAGAAAAATGAAATCCTAATTTCATTGTATTATATTTATGCCGACTGGTGGTGGATTGGCAGTATCGGTAGAGGGTCGGACGCCATGCTTTACAGCATTGAGTTACGGCCCTTTATGATCTGAGTTCAAATCCCACCGAGGTTAACTTTGCCTTTCATCCTTACGGGGTGGATAAAATAACGTACCAGTAATACACTGGGTTAATTGCTAGCCTTGTGCCAAAAGTAGAAACAGTTATATTTATGCCGTCTAGGGCCGTGGAGTGGCAGTATCGGTAGAGCGTCGGACAACGTTTTGCAGCATAGTTACGGCCCTTTACGTTCTGAGTTAAAATCCACTGAGGTTTACTTTGCCTTTAAATCCTTACGGGGTCGGTAAAATAAAGTACCAGTCAGGTACTGGAGTTGATTTAGCCGACCCCCCCCTCCTACATGACTGGCATTGTGCCTATACTAGAAATTATATTATAAGGGCGGTGGATTGACAGAATCGGTAGAGTGTCAGACATCCTGCTCTGCAGCATAGTTATGCCTCTTTACGTTCGGAGTTCAAATCCCGCTGAGGTTAACTTTGCCGTTTATCCTTAAGGGGTTGATAAAATAAAGTAATATTGATGCACTGGGATCTATTTAATCGACTGACCCCGTCCCCAAAATTGCTGTCCTTATGACTATATAAGAAACCAGTATATTTATGACGGCTAAAGGGTGGTGGATTAGCATTTTGAGTCAAATCCCATTGAGGTTAGTTTTGCCTTTGATCCTTAAGTGCTCGATAATATAAAATACCAGTAACACTCTGGTGTGGATTTATTCGATGTTACCCTCCTCACCCCAAATAGCAGTCCCTGTGCCTAAATCAAAAAGCATTATATTTATTACAGTTAATGTCGAACCGGATATACGGTTCCATGTATGGAATATAGCCATATACGGTGAGACATTAGTTCTCCTAGTTTTCGAACATGCATTTATAGAGATTAGAAGAGTAGGTTATATATTGATATACAGAAGCTGTCCAAATATATACACACACTTCAACATCAAATATATGTATACAGTTTCGGGATACACACTGTATATTTGGTTAATCTACTTACCTACTGGAAGGAAATTAAAGAACACTACAATAAAAAAAAGACCAACATCTTAATCAATACATTCCATGGTTTAAAAACAACACATAATCTACATAGTCATTTTACTTTTGGTCGTGAGGCTGTGTAAAAAATATCTGTGGTTCTTTACTTCAAAGTATTTCTCCTCGCTTGTCAATACTTTAATAGAATGCCATCCAGTTCATAAGAATATTACTTGCTAATTAGAAGACTGTTAAAAACTTTAAATAGATGCACTAAATTGGTCTGATATATTGTTAGTTAGTTAGATCTACGTACGTGCCCTGATTGAGAGCTGTCAAGAAATGTTGTTGGCTCAAAACACAGAAAATTACTGCTTAATTAAAATTAACAAACTGAGAAAATGTGAATTAAGTGCAAGAATTGCAGTAGCTCGTTCAGTATTGTGCAAGAATTACAAGAGCTGGTGCAGTAATGTGCGAGCTTCAGTAATCAGAAGAAAGAAAACTCGGCACAACCTGTCGCATGGTCGGGTCGTCGGCGACTAAACCGGCAACCCCAAGTTTACTTGGTGAGGAGGGTGATTTTGGACACCGTAGAGGACAAAAAACAAAACCTGACAAAGGGCGGAAGAGCTCGTAAGATTCAACGGCCATCCAAAAGTCTGTAAATATGTATATACACATGCACATATGTATGTATATGTGTATATACATGGGTGCATATGTATGTATATGCGCGGGGACATCGAAATAGTCGCGGTTAAACCAATGAGAGTGGACATTCTTCTAGGAGAAGACAACTCAGGAAACTGGGATAACTCCGATATAAAACCTGCGGCTCAGTAGTTACCGATGACGTTGATCTTTTCTTCTTTTCGGGTTATAGCTACTGCCGCTCAGAGAGTGGGATTGGCTCAGTGCACAGTCTTTCCTCACTTTAAAAAAGATCTTCACGCACAGGCATTGCACGATAGAATTAATAAATAATTATTAACAATGGTATATCGTGCAATGGCCATACTTTATAACCAGGGTCAGCCATCATGTTTGTATATATGTATATATATATATATATATGTATATAGCTGTATGTGTGTATATATATATATATATATATATATATATATAAAACAAAGATTTAAGATACCAGGTGGACCATAACGCACCAGTGTACTAGATACTTAGGGTAGTAGAGTGGGTAATACGAAAAGTGTCAGGAGGCTTTTCCTATATATATATATATATATAACTTTTGGTTATACTTTTGGTTATATACATATATATATATATATATATATATATATATAGAATAGTCGTCGAAACGGCTTGAGCTCTGCCGTCGAATTCTTGAAAATGTTCATATATATAAGCGAGAGAGATGGATGTGTGTTTACATGATATTGCTATCAGCCCAAATTTCTTCAAAATATTTGAAAAACTAAAATTGAGTTCCGTTGAAACATATATATATGTCAACCAGCGTAATATAGGTAATAATTCTTAACATGATTCTCACAATCATTTTGCTGTGTTGTGAAATCATAAAACTAAGCCACACCGACAACAGGTTTGCTATTTCCGTGCAACAATCTCCTCTAATACTCTCTGGTGATATCAATGCCACATTTTCTGTGAAGAAACAAATACCATTAATAATTCTCACTCAAGGGCTGTAGAGAGTTGGACGCCATGCTTTCTGGCATAGTTACGTCCCTTTACGGTCTGAGTTCAAATCCCGGCGAGGTTACCTTTGCCTTTCATTCTGACGAGGTCGATAACATAAAGTACCAGTCACGCACTGGGGCCGATTTAATCGACTTTCCTCTTCCCCATATTTGCTGGCCTTGTGCCTATATAAGAAACCATTATTAATTTTCTCATAAGGGCGGTGGATTGGCAGTATCGGTAGAGGGCCGGACGTCATGCTTTGACGCATAGAGTTACGGCCCTTTCTATTCTGAGTTCAAATCCCGCCGAGGTCAACTTTGCCTTTCGTCCTTACGGGGTCGATAAAATAAAGTACCAGTAATGTACTGTTAATTGCTGGCCTTGTGCCAAAAGTCGAAACAATTAATTTTCACACAAGGGCGCTGTATTGGCAGTATAGGTAGAGGCTTGTCCGCCATGCTTTCTAGCATTGTTACGTCCCTTTACAGACCGAGTTCAAATCCCGTCGAGATTAAGTTTGCCTTTCATCCTTACGGGGTCGATAAAATAAAGTACCAGTAACGTACTGATATAATTGCTGGACTTGTGCCAAAAGTAGAAATAATTATTAATTTTCACTAACACGGCAGAAAACGTAACAAACGTTGACGTCATTTTTTTATAAACAAAATGTGGTTAAGCTCATCGTTATTTTTTTTTTCATTATTCAATTTAGCACTTTTGCGGCTCTTTGTCTTCTATACTTTTCTGCTGGCTATTTTATAGGTTTTCTTCTCCGCCATTTTCATCGATATATCAACTTGTTTTGTTCTCTATTTACTCCTTTATCATTTTCCCTTCCGTTATTTCCATTCAATCATTAGAAACATAATTTTTCTATCTCGTTATTTCACTTTATCATTACCTCATTCTTCCTGATTATGGCTTGTGCACCGCATTATCTCTCTCTCTTTCTCTGTCTCTTATCTCTCTCGCTGCCTCTCTCTCTGCTTCTCTCTCTCTCTCTCCCTGTGCCTCTCTCACACCTTCACTCACACTCTCTCTCTTCCTCTCCCTGTGCCTCTCTCACACCTTCACTCACTCGCTCTCGCTCCCCCCTCGCTCTCGCTCCCCCCTCTCTCTCGATCTCCCCTCTCTCTCGATCTCCTCTCGCTCTCCCCCCTCTCTCGCTCTCCCCTCTCTCTCGACCTCCCCTCTCTCTCGACCTCTCTCGCTCTCTCTCGCTCCCTCACTCTCTCTCTCGCTCCCTCACTCTCTCTCTCGCTCCCTCACTCTCTCTCTCGCTCAATCTCACTCTCTCTCTCGCCCCCTCATTCGCTCCCTCACTCGCTCAATTGCTCCTTCCCTCGCTCAATTGCTCCTTCACTCGCTCGCTCACTCGTTCACTCCCTCACTCGCTCACTCGCTCCCTCTCTCGCTCACTCGCTCCCTCTCTCGCTCACTCGCTCACTCGCTCCCTCTCTCGCTCACTCGCTCCCTCTCTCGCTCACTCGCTCCCTCTCTCGCTCCCTCTCTCGCTCACTCGCTCCCTCTCTCGCTCACTCGCTCCCACTCTCGCTCACTCGCTCCCTCTCTCGCTCCCTCTCTCGCTCACTCGCTCCCACTCTCGCTCACTCGCTCCCTCTCTCGCTCACTCGCTCCCACTCTCGCTCGCTCTCTCCCTCTCTCGCTCACTCGCTCGCTCACTCGCTCGCTCACTCGCTCCCTCTCTCGCTCACTCGCTCGCTCACTCGCTCCCTCTCTCGCTCACTCTCTCGCTCACTCGCTCCCTCTCTCGCTCACTCGCTCCCTCTCTCGCTCACTCGCTCCCTCTCTCGCTCACTCGCTCCCTCTCTCGCTCACTCGCTCCCTCTCTCGCTCACTCGCTCCCACTCTCGCTCACTCGCTCCCACTCTCGCTCCCTCGCTCCCTCGCTCGCTCTCTCGCTCGCTCGCTCACTCGCTGCCTCTCTCACTCGCTCACTCGCTGCCTCTCTCACTCGCTCACTCGCTCCCTCGCTCCCTCACTCCCTCACTCCCTCACTCCCTCGCTCGCTCGCCCCCTCTCTCACTCCCCTCGCTCTCACCCGCTCGCTCTCACCCGCTCTCACTCGCTCGCTCGACAGTTTCATTCTCTCTATCTCCCTCTCTTCTGTTTCACTTCACTGCTATTTATCTCTCTTTCTCTCACTTGTCTCTATCTCCCACGATTCTCTGTCCCTCTCTCTCGTTGTCTCTATCTCCCATGACTCTCTCTCTCTAGTTGTCTCTATCTCCCACGACTCTTTCTCTCTCTCTCTTGTTGTCTCTATCTCCCATGACTCTCTCTCTCTTGTTGTCTCTATCTCCCATGACTCTCTCTCTCTAGTTGTCTCTATCTCCCACGACTCTTTCTCTCTCTCTCTTGTTGTCTCTCTCTCTCTTGTTGTCTCTATCTCTCACGACTTTCTCTTGGCGCTCTCTCTCCCTCATTTAAATGCACATATGTATCCGAACTGAATTAATTTTATTAACGAAGAGAATAAGAACACAAGTTAATGGCGGATGTCCTTATGATGTACAGACTCTACAAATTAATGACTAACATAGACATTAAAGATAGAATTAACTCAGCGTTACACATTCATCAAGTTGCATATCAATTTATTTACACGCCTTATTCAAAAGACATAAATTAACAATGACAAAGACACGAGTAATGGGGTCCATGCAGGTCTAAGCGATGCCGAAATAGGGTTCCTCCGAAGGGTCTTTGAAGTAAGGTTTCGCGATTGAGAGCTCACAGCTCCAAAAAATAATACGGAAAAAGTATGTGAAGTAACATGTTGACAAAGAACCGAGAAATTGCGTTCGTACCAAGCGGTACTGATATGAGATCTGTGTCACTCCAGTTAGAGCCGCTACTTCTCCGAATTGAGAGATCACAGCTACAATAGATACGAGAAAAAGTAACATATTGACAATGAAAAAAACACTTGGCTGTGAGCCAGTTCGAGGTCATCACAATTGCTGTTGATAATGCTTTTGACCAACAGAATGAACGCTTTTTCGCCAATGTGATCCAACCAGAGCAACCTCGATGGATGAAGTGTGTGGCACACGAGGGAGATAATATTGGAATTAAACCTCAGTTGGTCACATTCCATGAGACTATCTTAGTCAAACTATCTTAGTCAAACTATCTTAGTCAAACTATCTTAGTCAAACTATCTTAGTCAAACTATCTTAGTCAAACTATCTTAGTCAAACTATCTTAGTCAAACTATCTTAGTCAAACTATCTTAGTCAAACTATCTTAGTCAAACTATCTTAGTCAAACTATCTTAGTCAAACTATCTTAGTCAAACTATCTTAGTCAAACTATGAAAATGTTCAGCCAACCCACCTATGTATGAATTTGGATAGATCTACGCAACAATAGATCATAGATTAGAGAACATTTGGAAGAGACAAGCTATAAGACAAGGATTAACACTTGCATTTCCACCAATACCAATACGTACGTACAGAACTACTCATACACTTCTGGGAGAACTCAACCAAACCTGTTTTCTCATTTATCTAATATAACTTCGATGTTCCTCTACATACCGTTTACAGTCTCCCTGTCTCAGAAATCTAATCCACGTAACAACACCAAAGTCAGACACATCAGCCGAAATAAAACATTCCCTTTTTACAGTCTAATTACCTAATTTACATAATTTATCTGATGCGGGATAAACACTGTCATGTATAGCATTTATTAATCATTGAGAGGATATTTGATGATACAATGATGTACACGTGTTGCCTGAATAAAGTTTTGTGGGTTATTAAAGTAGAGAGATATCAATGAATATTTTATGAATTCATGAAACTCAGCCTATCATTTAATATTGGAAATAATTTAGATTTGAGATACACAAAAATAAACAAAATTTTGCTCAATAAAATCATCGAAACAATGCTATTGTTTCCATCTTCCTCACAGGAGGTGGTTCTCTTATTGGTCAATCATTCATAAAATACACTGACAGAAATTACAGACAGCTTTTCAAAATTAATTATATATGTTCCTCCAAAGCAATAATAGTCACGAACAGTAATGTAGTCTAGGAAATATTTGGCATGTATTTGTAATTTTATTTATTTTAGTAAAGAGTAATGTTTAATAGATGTAGTAGCATCTTTCACAATAATTCTGCTATAGGTTCGATCTCACTAAATGGTGTTTTCATATTTGCATAGAATCGTGTTTGCCAATGACTTGTGAATGACATTGTTTAGCAGGAAACAGTTCGAAAGCCATCGGATGAGCTATGACACAAGTGTCGCTACATATGGAATCCCAGATGAGGTGTTTACCACCGTAGAACGGGAAGATTTCCAATTTTCATATTATTTGACGTTCGCTCAAGATGAATATCATAATTTCTCAACATTTATCAATTGGCCTCTATTTTTGACACCAGTTATACTGTCCACTCATCGTTCTACTAAAGTAGCCAGTAGCTAGCTGTTATTGAATGACATCTGGTCACAGAGTCTGGCCTTTGTTTGTCACTTCGGTCCAGGCCCACCGGCTCCATTTTGGAGGGAAGGGAAGTCTGCAGCTTCCAAACTATGCTTTAAGATAATAAAAAGAACTGAATCTCAATTACTGAAGAATGTGTGTAACATCGAAGAGATATTTATCCAGACAATCTTAATAACGCTGATATAATTTAAACGGGCAAAAATGAGTGAAATGCCGAAAATGGTTAAAGTATGTCAGAATAATTCGTGTTTCCAATGACTATATGGTTTTGTACCGAATATTTGTATGCCATAAGCAATCTCATTCATTGATCTTAACATATTTGTAGAAGAGAAGTGAACACCATTAATAATCGAACAAAAGATGACTGAGACTATACAATGCCTGGATCAGACTATAAAAGCATCTACAGTTTATTCAATGTACAACATTGTAAACCTCGCAAAGTTTGTATAAATATGCATTAAAATACGTTTTTTTTTTCCTTTTTTGTATGAATTTATTTGGTTACTATTCCATAAACATTCATACGAACAACTAAACAACCTTTAAACATGACGAGAAGATTGTGATTGTAAATAGACCGAGTTCGTGTATCAGTGTTGCTGTGAACTTTTATATGTCTGTCTGTCTCTCGCTCTCTCTGTCTCCTCTTCCTCTCTCTACTCTTGTTTCTTTATCTCCTTCTCTCCCCCATCTCTTCTCCCTCACCCATCTCTCTTCTCTCTCTCCTCCATCTCTCTTCTCTCTCTCCTCCATCTCTCTTCTCTCTCCTCCATCTCTCTTCTCTCTCCTCCATCTCTCTTCTCTCTCTCCTCTTTCCCCCCCCCCACTTATATGCCCCCCCCTATATTTTCTCCTCTCTCTCTCTGTTCTCTATCTCTCTCCTCTCTCCTATCTCTCCTCTCTCCTATCTCTCCTCTCTCCTATCTCTCCTCTCTCTTCTCTCTCTCTCCTCTCTCCTATCTCTCCTCTCTCTCTCTCTTCTCTCTCTCCTCTCTCTTCTCTCTCTTCTCTCTCTTCTCTCTCTCCTCTCTCTTCTCTCTCTTCTCTCTCTCCTTTCTCTCCTCTCTCTTCTCTCTCTTCTCTCTCTCTTCTCCCCCCCATATATGTTCTCTTCTCTTTCTCTTTTCTCTTTCTCCTCTATCTTTCTCTTCTCTCTTTCTCTTCTCTCTTTCTCTTCTCTCTTTCTCTTCTCTCTTTCTCTTCTCTCTTTCTCTTCCCGCTTTCTCTTCCCTCTTTCTCTTCTCTCTTTCTCTTCCCTCTCTCTCTTCCCTCTCTCTATCTTCTCTCTCTCTTCTCTCTCCTCTATCTTCTCTCTCTCTCCTCTCTCTCTCCTCCATCTTCTCTCTCTCTCTTCTCTTCTCTCTCTTCTCTCTCTTCTCTCTCTTCTATTCTCTCTCTTCTCTCTCTTCTCTCTCTTCTCTTCTCTCTTCTCTCTTCTCTCTTCTCTCTCTTCTCTCTTCTCTCTTCTCTCTCTTCTCTCTCTCTCTCTCTTCTCTCTCTTCTCTCTTCTCTCTCTTCTCTCTTCTCTCTTCTCTCTCTTCTCTCTTCTCTCTCTTCTCTCTTCTCTCTCTTCTCTTTTCTCTTCTCTCTCTTTCTCTTCTCTCTATTATCTCTCTCTTTCTCTCTCTCTCATCTCTTTCTATTATCTCTCTCTCATCTCTGTTCCTTCTCTCACTCTTCTCTCTCTCTATATATATATATATACATACATTCATGTAGGTGTGAGAACGTACGTAGATGTGAAGTGTTATACACCACACACCACACCTCACACGTGTTTATATACATTATTACTACTTACGAGAAAGCATACATACACACATACACACACAATTACAAATACTCGCTCTCATACAAAGTCACACACACATATAACTATTATATAAGTATACCCCAACAAATCGAATTGTCGTGATGATTAGAAATTCAATTATTAGAAATTCGCCTATACCTAATTGCCACAATATACAGATCTGCTTCCACTTTGGTAATATGGAGGTCATCAGATTGCAACATGTCTCTATTTCATAATGGACTCCTATCTAATTTCACGCATTTTAATGAATTTAGCAATTTTCACCATTCTTTGTGTCAGTTGTTACATATACATGCGACATGGCACCTCACCTTGCTGCAGATACGTCTATTTAGGAGTAAATTAAGATATTTTGTCTGTTGCTGTTGTACTACATATATCATACTCCACCACCCACACATATATATATGCATCTGTGTGTGTATAAACATATATATATATACACACACGCACACACACACACACACATCTGTGTATCTATATATATCTATATATATATATACATACATACATACACACTCACAGAAATACACGCACACATATTATATATATATACATATGAAACGATCAAAACACCGGCAATTTTACACACATTCATACATATAAACTCAGACATGCACACATACAATCACACTCACTCACTCGCTCACTCACACACGCACACATACACATACATACATTCATACCTACATACATACGTGTGTCTGTGTGTAATAGGTAAATACCTCAATCTGCCAAGAATAACCAAAAGTTTTCTACCTAGAATGTTCAACTCTTATGCACAGACCCGGACAGACTGACATTTTGGAAGACCAGCACTCACCCATGCACGCAGATTCCTCCTTTGTATGGCACCTATGCTGTACAGGCTGATTCAACTTGTCACCAGTCATGCTGCAACTCATTTCAACCCCTTGAGTTGGGGCAAGGTGAAATTGTTTCTTGTTCAAGGAAACAACGGGCTGGCAAGTCCGGGCATGAAATCACAACTCACTGGAAGGTCCGGAGATCAAACTCACAACTCACTGGTGGCAATTCCGCATATCACAACTCACAACGCTTTTCCAGGTCCGTGCATCAAACTCGCAACGCACTGGCAAGTCCGGGTATCAAACTGGCAATTTACTACCAGATCCGGGTAGCAAACTCACAACCTTACCGCTGTAAATACAAAGATCTAACATCAAACGCAATACGGACATTATTGATCCTAATATTGCGAATGTTTAAAAACAAATTACATGATAGTTTTCCTGACATAATCTATGAAAGCAGTAAGTAGGGTAATGTGTATAGAAATGTGCATGTATGCTTCTGTTCAATATTGATATAAATGCCACCACTTGACCTGCCGTGCCATTATCAATATTTTAAGAAATATAAACTGAATTATTTAAACAATATTATTTTCTAAATTAGTTGTTTGAAAAGTAATGTTAATCTTAAGTATCGGACGACCACTATTCAGATAAATTACAATCATAAGGTGTCCTTAGAAATGTTATAATTGCAATGTATCATTTATAAAGTAGGAAAATGATATCGTTATTCATACAGATGATAATATCGAAAATATCAGCAAACACTTCTATATAAATAACTAATCTACACAGTTTGGTACCCCCGATAGAGGTTAGAAATCGGTGGTAAACAAATGGATTTTTCTGTTAATAATCATAAGTCTAATTTCCCAGGAACTGTCGGATATGTTTTGATATGCCGTTCCATCTACAACAAAGTATTTCACAAACCACAACCGTTTAAAGAATTAGTTCTCTGCCTTTTAGGTTATCAAACTTGACCCATTATATAACTAAATGAAGATATTAACTACATCTATTAGATAAAAATAATTACTAGATAACCTTTAACATATTACATATCCCGGAATCCCTCACTTCTATGACAATGAATTCGTAACTAATATATGATAATCATATAGTAAGTAGTTGATTTAATGATAAAGTATCTCCCTAAAAGAAAAACAGGTATAAAATCTAGCTCGCATACTCATTTAATATCATAGTTGCCACATGGCTTGCCTTTCCATTATTTATAATATTTAGAAATAAAGAAATACAAAGTCCAAACATATTTGGTTATATTTTGAAACTTTACAATTTCACGTTTCCAAGTCTGAAACAAAATATTTCTAAATACACTTATAGTCAATATATATAATATCTATTTCAGTTATAAGTTCACTCTAGTTGTAAACTGTTCAGCTAAAAATATAATCTAGCAATGTAAGGGGAAATCGAAAAGTAACATCTCCAAACTTGGCTAGGTTTAAATATACGCTCCTCTTTCGTTCTTTTATAATCTCCAATAATATATTCTCACTGGAATTCTATATATGGAGATGGTAGAAAGTCTTCAGCAACTTACCATTTAATATAGAATATCTTATCCAAGACTTAGGAGAAATGTTATCATTCGAAAAGAGATGAATACGACTAGAAATACTGTTTTAATAATTGTTTCTACTTTTGGCACAAGGCCAGCAATTACCCCAGTGCATTACTGGTACTTTATTTTATCGACGCCGTAAGGATGAACGGCAGAGTTAACCTCGGCGGGATTTGAACTCAGAATTGCAAGGGCCGTAACTCTGTGCAGCAGGGCATGGCGATTCTGCCAATCCCCGTCATGCCATGTTTTAATAATGATTGGCGGTGCCAGTAGAATTTCAGTTCGGATTTATTAATAGTTAACTAATAAATACCTCGGTTAATTTATCAATTGTATCTTCATTACATTTCTGAGTTATTTCCTCACAGATTCTCTAATTTCAACACACAATTCCGCATCAAGAATCTCACAAAACAAATATATATATATATATATATAAACAGAAGAAAAAAAAATAATCGGTACAGTATACGGAAGGAATATATTAGGTTAACGCTTGAAATAGCAGGAAGAGGGTCTTAACGTTTGGGACATAAGTCCGTCATGAGAAATAAGATAGATTGAAGGGACAGGCGGGGTGGAATTGGAAACAATGTATTTTGATAAAAATAACAGGCCCATTATGGGAAGTAACCACAGTGAGATATCCAATACATTAGTATAATGTAAACATTGTTTAAGTGAATATAGAAATGGCTTCTAAGGGACTAGAACTGCTTCATTGAAAAGGAATCGAGAAAGCCCTGATGATTTCTTTTTTAATGAAACAGTTCTAGTCCTGTATATAACATTTGTATGACGGACAGACAGCACTGGGAGCCAAAGTGTCGTCCCCCGCGTTTTCCGACGTTGCAGCGTTTTTCGAAATATTTAATTCTGCGTACACAGATTGATTTTTTTTTTTTTTTTTTTTTTTTTTCCAGAAGATCTCGTTAAGGGTGAAGGCAGCGATTCTTTGCTAAAACTATAATGTGTTATTTTAATAAATACTTGCGCTATGGTTCTTATATATTTGATATATAGTTATCCTTATCGAGCCCTCTTTTGATTTTAGTCTTCACAAACGCATTTATTATTTATAAACACAATTTATATGCACTTATAATGGCCGATTTTCTGTGTTCCATAAACTACAGAAGATTGTTTAAATAAACTCGCCAGCTATGTCTAACTATATATTTCCCAAGACAAGCATATCCTGTCCTGCTGAGAAACGATATATATTTACCTTGTTTAATTTGTAAAATATTTACAGCATATACATACACAACTAAGAACTGTATGCTTCTTGAAAATGTATCCTTCAGGAAAACATAGTCCAGCTCATCGTGAGAAAATACCAGAGCTTTGACCAGATTGCATCTGTTAAATAAATAAGGCTCCATTTACATTGTACACTTTAAGATGACACTTGCTTCAATAATGGAATCTTAGCCTAGGATCTCCTGTTGATATCATAATGCTAAAAATATCATCCAGTTATTAATCACCAATACTAAAGAGAATTTACACGAATGTATTGAATAGCGCAAAAAAAAAAAAAAATGCATTATTATGTGATGAATGACTTCTAAAATATGTATTGTCAAACTTTAATACCTTCATAATGTAAAAAAATATCAGTTTTGATCAATGGCATCGGGGAAAATATGTCCCTAGACATATCTATTATCGAAATACTTCGTCATATTTCGTTCGATGCATTCACTCATACAGATGCATACATATTATAGAACAATAATATGTATGCATATACAGTAACGCATGACAGATGTCGCAGTTCTAGCTTCACTCTTTCATAGTCAACCTAAGACATTTTCAGCCTAACCCCTTTATATATAATATATATAATATATATATATATATATATATATATATATATATATAGCCTCTTGGCAATGCAGTTCGTCTTTGTTGATTTACTATTTTAAATCGATATGGACAAACTGTAGTATAATAATTAGTATACTTCAATCTGGCTAAATTTTCTTTTGCAATATATATACAGATGTGTTGGTATTTGTGTTTCATCACATACATATTAGTTTATACACGGCTCAGTGGGTATTTTCCTCCTTCGAGCTAATTCCATTGTAAAAGAATCCATTACCTTATTAATAACTGCTCCTAGTCTGAGCTGAAAGCCGCCTCATATATACGACTGTTATTTCTAGCAGTACGGTTATGAGACTAGCTAGATACTGTTAAACCATGTGCATCACGCAGTCTTTTAAATTATTTAGAAGTGAAGCATATCAATTTGTCCCTGGATGTTTACTGAGGAGAGCAGGACATGATATTCCTACACTTATTTAACTCGAAACATATTTGGATTTTAAAGTTTAAACTTATCTATGGAACAGGTTTGATTTTG
This sequence comes from Eledone cirrhosa, assembly GCA_964016885.1. Lineage (NCBI taxonomy): Eukaryota > Metazoa > Mollusca > Cephalopoda > Octopoda > Eledonidae > Eledone > Eledone cirrhosa. Next base: position 10,363,389 of record OZ024752.1, on the reverse strand, counting down.
AAATTTAAATGTGTCTAAACATCATAGCCTCTTGGCAATGCAGTTCGTCTTTGTTGATTTATTATTTTAAATCGATATGGACAAACTGTAGTATAATAATTAGTATACTTCAATCTGGCTAAATTTTCTTTTGCAATATATATACAGATGTGTTGGTATCTGTGTTTCATCACATTCATATTAGTTTATATATATATATATATATATATATATATATATATATATAGGGAAAAAAAACGAAATCGAAAATGCAACTGGAGTCTGTTTAAAAATATTTATTTGGTTCCTTACCGTGTTCACAGTTCTTATGCTTTTTAGAAGTAGAATTGAGATGGACGGTTTGGGGTTTTGCAAGGAAGCACAAACCCTTCATCTCAATTCTACTTTTGAAAAGCATAAGAACTGTAAATCCGGTAAGGAACCAAATAAATATTTTAAAGACTCCAGTTGCATTTTGGATTTCATCATTTTTCCTTATACTTTTACTCGTGTAGGACATCTCGTTTTTTTTTTTTTCATTTTGTAAAAAAAAATATTTTCTAATATATATGTATATATATATATATATATATATATAAAGAATTCGAAGTTTGAAAGCCACGACAATGTGCGTTTGGGCGGAGAATATCTACATCGTTTTTTTTTAACTTCTATTTTTTAACTTCTATTTTTTAACCTTATTTATGTCTTGATATCTCGAGAATAATAGCTCTTCTTCCGAGGAAAATAAAGGAACAATTCCGGTGTCTGATGTGGCTTGCTATACCATGCTGACTGGGGCCGCATCGGAAACTGGAATATATCATTTATTTTCCTCGGAAGAAGAGTTATTTTTCTCGAGATATCAAGACATATAAATAAAGTTTTAAAAAAAAACTGTTTCTTACGATGTAATTATTCTCCGTCCAAACTCCCACTATCGTGGCTTTGAAACGTCGACTTGTTTTAATACCATATCCGATGCTTCAAGTAAACTACAAACTTTATGTATATATATATATATATATAGCGTGTCTGTGTGCGCACGTGCAAAACGAAAACAGAAATATCAGAGCAAATGACACGTTACAATGACGAAATATTTGTAGTTGTACGCTGGATATAGTAGCAAAGGATTCTTGAAGTTTAGGATGCTAGTGCTTCATCAGAAAACAGAATGAGAAACTCTACATATGTGTGCGTGCGTGTGTATGTTTTGTGTGTATGTTTTATGTATAAAGCTACTGCCTCACTATGAATATCCTATAATTAAACCTTTTTTATATTAATCAAAACATGTTTCATAACTCCTAAATGGCCACTAACAAGAAATATTTTATCGAACACACTTGTGATATATTTGCTGATATTGGACGTATTTATCGGAGCATCGGAAACCTTCAGAATATTCATTATATATATGTTAAGCATATAATTTGATAATTGTTTCTACTTTTGGCACAATGCCAGCAATTATCCAGTGCATTACTGGTACTTTATTTTATCGACCCTGTAAGGATGAAAGGCAAAGTTAACCTCGGCGGGATTTGAACTCAGAATGGCAAGGGCCGTAACTCTATGCGTCAAAGCATGACGTTCGACCCTCTACCGATACTGCCAATCCATAATTTGATAATGTAGTGTATTTAAGCGTCTGCATCTCTAATGGAAATTACAACATATAAAGTTTAGAATAAAATCAAACGATAAATAATATTTCAATAAAATTATAAATTCGAAACACGCCAACTTAATAGTAACGTTAAATAAAATTCCATGTACTAACGTTATCATATGATCATAATACATAAAACCTGAGGTTGTTTTGTAAGACTAAGCAGATGTCGTTTTCTGTTTTACATATATGGACAAACTCGAACAAAACCAGAATATTTAATTAATGGCCACTGTATCGATTTAGGAAAATTAATATTTTACGTGACTAAGTTTACCCAAAGTAAAATATATGTATGTCTACGGGATACAAGGACTACAAATAAAATTCAGATTTAATTCTTTGCTATTTTATTTGAAACAAAAGGTGAAACAATAAAACATCACCATTTTTATAGTAGCTATTTTTCACCATTCTTTTCTTCTGCTTACATATACACATACAAACCCCATATAAATATACTTTTGTGCGTAGAATAATAAAATACAGAAGACAGGCGTAGGTATATAGTTGTTTTACGATCGTTTCAGAGGGGAAATTGAACGATGGGATCACTGTACCGACTAGCATTGTAGTGGTTAATTTACTACCTATTTTTAGTTACGAAATCGTTATTCAATCGGACGTCTTCTTCATACACAGAACAAAAGCGTTACCCAAAGTTTCTAGAACCAAATTTAACATACCCCAAAATAAGAAGTGTCAAATTAGTGACCACTCTTCAGGTGTTAGTGCATATATATATATATATATATATATACATAGGTAAACGGAATAGAAAATGCTGACAAATTGTTCACAGTGAAAAATAGTTTAATTAGGAATAAATGAGAATTAGTAATTGAATTGGTTAGTAATCAGTTTTGGTTTTAAGTTTTACCGGTTGCGCATTTCTAAATGCTTTTCAAAAATAATTTTGTGATAGAGCGTCCGTGATGTTTGCTCTGATCTATATATATACAGTAAAAATTGATGCAATTCACATCGAGAACTCAACGTACACTTTTCCAGGTAGGAATGACGGAGTATTTTTAGAATAAGGAAATACAAAGTAGTTTATATGTTAAAGTCCTTGATAATGCCGTAATACATATTTCGGTGACGACAGTGGCTACGCGATTCCGCGTATTACCCAGTGCCATGATCACAGACAGTTCCTTACATAAGGTTATGTGCGAAGTTGTCTGAGATCATGGTCGAATATTAAAGTCATTATATTTATTGGTTGGTGACGCGCGTTTCGCTATTGATCAGCTCAAGGTTCGATCTCAATCGATGTGGAATCAAAATCTCGTCGGACTCATAAGCGTAATGAGGGTTTAACCATTCGTCCTTGTATTATTATATTACACTCTAGCGGTGGGTTGGCAGTATGGGTAGAGGGTCGGACACCATGCTTTGACGCATAGTCGTGTTACGGCCCTTGCCATTCTGAGTTCAAATCCCGCCGAGGTTAACTTTGCCTGTCATACTTACGGGGTCGATAAAATAAAGTACCAGTAATGCGCTGGGATAATTGCTGGCCTTGTGCCAATAGTAGAAACAATTATTATATTAAACTCTGTCTATCTCTTCACCTCGATACTGAAGTGAACCTAAGCACCTCAGGTGGGTGAACCTTCAGTAACTTCGCGTTACGCTCCCATGATATATATATTACAATGTCAACACCTTAACACGTCTCTGTGTGTCAGTGTGTACTCGCGCCTTTGCACAGATTATATGCGACCATGAAATGTATACTCTTAGATTTACAAAAATAGTCATTTCCTTTTACTGATGTTTATACGTACAACGTAATGATGAGCCACTATTCAATTTTCAAAATTGAATTCATTGGAATTTTTCATACGGAAATATTGTTAGATGCATACAAAAAAAAAATCTGGTGAGTTTGATCAATCATCTGAACAGTAATAAATGTATTACTGTTGGGTATTTAACCTTAAAAATAAAATAGAACGTAGATAATATTTAAATCATCTTGTGATTTAGTTAATGGAGGCATGGTTAGGAGTTGACTCAATAATTGACGACAGGAACACGTTTAAATGCCATTTTTCAGTCATTCTCAATCGGGGAGGACTCTGTAATGAGAAATTACGCTTGTATCAGTTGAAATTGTTGATTTCTTTCCTATTTTTCTTTTCTTCACTATCGAAAAATGTATCGTTAATTGCTATGCTAACATTGTCTTTAAATAATATGTATGCCAAGTATTTCAATGCGAGATATGTTTCTTAACATTTTTGCTAAAGGAATTATATTTATCTTAAAAGAAAAATAAGGAAACACAAAAGCTTATCTTCTAACATACACAATATGAACGTATATAGTGTCTAAGTTGACACGTTATAACAACGTCACCTCAAATCAATGAAATATGAATACGTTTCTGTTTTTGTATCTTAATCATTTTAATTCGGAACGTATTGTATTTTATATTTTATTATGGTGAATGATTTGATATACATATATATGTCAATGAGAAGAAATGGCTTTTAAATATAAAATAAATACGTAATATACATATTTAAAAACACATTTCGTGAAATTAAGTTAACTTGAAAATATGCTACTAATGGAAATATTTCATCGAAGGAAGATTCCAAGATGTTTCTGGGTGATAAAAGCCGCTTGAACTACTTTGTTCAAAGATGATTATTATATTGTACTATATAATTTCATTTGAGAAACAGTAGAAATACGCCATTTATTGATTCTGCTTTATATGTTACTTTTGGAAGATTTTACAAGTGAAGTTAATCTCCATTGCTTCACTTTATCCAGTATGATTTGAATTCATTTATGAAATAATAATTGTGTCACAGTGAGTCTTATCCTGTTGGAACAGCTTTGCAAATTAATTAGCATCTGCTCTTACTTAGGTATAAGGTACAGTGGAGCAGAGGTTTTTAACGTATTGACTAATTGCAAGCCGTATTGAGAGATTAATATTATTTTAGATCTAAAGTTCACAACTTAGTGACGACTACAGAAAAAAGCATTTCGCGAAACATTAATCGAAACTAATACGACATAATATCTCATTAAAGAGAATAATTTATATGGCCCAAGGTAATCGAGATTTCAAGTTAATGGAATGTTGTTATTGGGTGAAAAATTATAATATATGTATACCAACGGAATGATGATAAGCTTTATGGAAACGCACAAAGAAAAAGTGTGCTATGCTTTTGACACAGACGGACGTAGTAGCACGCTGCCACATTGCTCGCCCGCCTCTAAGGGACCAATTCAACCCAGCGGTAAAAGTTTTAATATAGATGAGATTCTACAGGACTAGAACTGTTTCATTCTTTACAAATCATCAGATTCCTGATGATTTCTAAAGAATGAAACAGTTCTAGTCCTGTAGAATCTCATCTATATATATATATATATATATATATATATATAAATAATATAAAATATGTTTGGCTGTGCATATATATATGATATATGTACGTAAGTATACATGTGTGTGCGTATATACATGTATGTATGTATGTGTATATGGTTGTGTGTGTGTGTAATTGTTTCTTTATGCGTGCGTGCTTACGTTATAGAAAGCCGAGACACCTTCCAGAAGAAGCATTACATACTTAGAGGTGAATAAGTATAGTGGTATAACTTCCAGCTTATTTCCATTTCTCAAGTCACAACATTCTCCTGTTGTGATGATGTCTAGCAAATAGTTCTTATTTCAGCCTACTTCAGAGATATATGTGGCAGATATTTACGAGGTTATTTCTTGCTGAGACGATTGTGGATTTAACTGATGGAATCACTTTTGTATGTAGGAATATAGTACAGTGCGCGTGCCCCCTCTCTCTCTCTCTCGGTCTCTTTCTCTCTGTCTCTTTCTCTCTGTCTCTTTCTCTCTGTCTCTTTCTCTCTTTCTCTTTCTCTCTCTCTCTTTCTCTCTGTCTCTTTCTCTCTTTCTCTCTCTCTTTCTCTCTTTCTCTCTGTCTCTTTCTCTCTTTCTCTGTCTCTTTCTCTCTTTCTCTCTGTCTCCTTCTCTCTGTCTCTTTCTCTCTGTCTCTTTCTCTTTCTCTGTCTCCTTCTCTCTCTCTTTCTCTCTGTCTCTTTCTCTCTTTCTCTCTCTGTCTCTTTCTCTCTCTGTCTCTTTCTCTCTCTGTCTCTTTCTCTCTCTGTCTCTTTCTCTCTCTGTCTCTTTCTATCTCTCTCTTTCTCTCTCTCTCTCTTTCTCTCTCTCTCTCTTTCTCTCTCTCTCTCGTTCTCTCTCTCTCGTTCTCTCTCTCTCTTTCTCTCTCTCTCTTTCTCTCTCTCTCTCCCCTCTCTCTCTCTCCTCTCTCTCTCCTCTCTCTCTCTCTCTCTCCTCTCTCTCTCCTCTCTCTCCTCTCTATCTCTCCTCTCTATTCTCTCCTCTCTCTCTTCTCTCTCCTCTCTCTCTTCTCTCTCCTCTCTCTTCTCTCTCTTCTCTCTCTCTCTTCTATCTCTTCTCTCTCTCTCTTCTATCTCTTCTCTCTTCTCTCTCTCTTCTATCTCTACTCTCTTCTCTCTCTCTCTCCTCTCTATCTCCTCTATCTCTTCTATCTCTCTCTCTCTCTCTTCTATCTCTCTCTCTATCTCTTCTATCTCTCTCTCTCTTCTATCTCTCTCTCTCTCTTCTATCTCTATCTCTCTCTCTCTCTCTTCTCTATCTCTCTCGCCCTCTCTTCTCTCTCTTCTCTCTCTCCTCTCTCTCTCTCCCTCTTCTTCTCTCCCTCTTCTCTCTCTATCTCTCACACACACTTATGTGTGTGTGCGTGCGTGTGTGCATGTCTGCCTCAATACATGCTTACATAGCGATTTAAACACAGACATGCACTCACACTAACATACTTACATAAACGCATACATACATAGATGTATACTTACACACACATACACGCACGCACATGCACGTACAACAGTATATGAATTAAATTAACAAAGCTAACATGCATGTGCCGACTACAAAGACACAACTAAGTGTTCATACATGAGCTGTATATATTCTAATAGTACATTTTACAAAAACAAAAGATGTTGCATGGTGGGTTGTAAAACAGTGGAAAGAACGTTACACAAGTGATACTGATCTTTAAAGAATCACAATTAACTGATTGTTGTTTTGATTACAGTGATACTAATGAGGGGATATGTATTCGGTTGATATTCCTATTTAAAAGTGCTAATTAGATATACTAAATTTTTTTGTGTACACATATATGTGTGCATATGCATACATTATTATGTGAGGCGGTGGATGGCAGTATCGGTAGAGGGTCGGACGCCATGCTTTGTAGCATAGTTACGGCCCTCTATGATCTGAGTTCAAATCCCGCCGACGTTAACTTTGCCTTTCATCCTTACGAGGTCGATAAAATAAAGTACCAGTAATGCACTGGGTAATTGCTGGCCTTGTGCCAAAAGTAGAAAGAATTATTATGTATGAGAATATATATATCTATAAACGCGCACACCACACACACACTTGCAAAAATACACAATCACAGGCATACATACACATACTTTCACACACATAGATATACTCTCAAACAGCCTAGCAAATTGAACGCCAGTCATTATTTTGCTATATTTTTTCCAACATCCCCTTTCTTTCTTTTACACACACTAACATTCCCTCAAACACGCACACATATTGGTTGACATACATATTGAAGGTCGCTCAAATATATATATATGCAGAGGTTATATTTAATTTGTTGGGATACAACAAGCTTTAAAATATTTTTATAACTGATATAAAGCACTCAACAAATTTGAGTAAATATCTTATTGGAGTAAGTATCTGATGAAAGCGCACCATAATTTGCCCTGGTGGCCCTTGAAATATGTATAATAAAATAAATATGGTTTTATAAATATTGTTTCCATTTGTTAATATATTGTATATATATATTTGAAAAAAGTAAACGAATGACTTCACTTGTAGTTCTAAATAATTTGATTTAATTTTATAATATAATAATATTATGAGTTGGTAGATCTAGTAAGTTCTTTGTTAACTTCAGTGGGAAGAATTTTAAAGAATCCTGGTGAACTTTCTTGGAGAACTTTCTCGCATTCGTCGGAGGCGATTGTCAAACCGAGATCAGGTTGTGTTGTGATGTGTGACTCTATATATGAGAGATTTGGATGTGTCTGGGGTCGGCATGTGATGTTTGGAACCGGCAGGAGGGGACTTTTACAGATCTTTCTTAAACACTCATTAAAAAAGTCCCAACAGCACTCCTATCCCGTTATCTTGCAGTCAACCTTCACCATTTTTTGTGTATATGTGTGTGTGTGTAAGCTTTAATTTCTTTAAATCTTCATTTACACTACTTCACTCCCACACTCATTAAAACCAGACCCCACACCCCATACACATCCAAATCTCTCTTATATATAGTCATACATCACAACACAACCTAATCTCAGTTTGACAATCGCCACCGACGAATGCGAGAAAGTTCTCCAAGAAAGTTAACCAGGATTTTTTAAAATTCTTCCCACCAACTCATAATAAATTAAATCAATATAAAATTAAATCAAATTATTTAAAACTACAAGTGAAGTCATTCTTTTCCTTTTTTTCAAATATACCTAACTGTACCAATGATTTCACACTTTTTCCTATATATATATATATATATATATATATATTTTATAATAACAGATTAAAGTGTAAACAAAGAATCGCTGCTTTGACCTTGAACGGGAACATCTGAAATTGAAAACAGAAGTAACTATTTCGAAAAACGTTATTTACTTCTTCGTCTACAGATATTTTTCCTCACTTTCAGAAGATCTCGTTAAGGGTGAAAGCAACGATTTTTTGCTTAAATTTTAATCTGCTCTTATAATACATATTTGTTCTACGGGTTTATATATATATATATATAAATAAATATATATATAATATATATATATAATATATATATATACATATACATATATATATATATATATATATATATATAATCCTTGTCGAGCCCTCTTCGGATTTAGTCTTCACATTTATTATATATAAAGAGGGTGTGGTAAGATACCAGGTGCACCATAACGCACCAGAGTACTCGAAACGATACTTGGGGTAGTAGAGATGGGTAATATGAAATGATTCAGGACCCAACACCTGAGCTCTGGCCGTTTCTTCGATAGGTAAATCTGAACAGTTCGCATCTAAATATCGAAACGGCCGGAGCTCAGATATCGGGATCCTGAAACTTTTCATATATATATATATATATATATATATATATATATATATATATATATATATAATTGCAAACTTGACTGTCAACACTGAATAAGAACCTGAAGATTACGAAAGCATGAAAGTACTTGTTCAATTAACACTTAACATTTAATATTCTACCATACTTTTTCATTATAATATCATTATAATTTTAAAGGATTGTAGATAAAACGAGTAAATCAGACAAAGTTGCAATTCCTTTTATTAATATATATATATATATAAGGGCGGTGGAATGGCAGTATCGGTAGAGGGTCAGACGCCATGCTTTCCAGCATAGTTACGTCCCTTTACGATCTGAGTTCAAATCCCGCCGAGGTTGACTTTGCCTTTCATCCTTACGGGGTCGATAAAATAAAAGTACCAGTAATGCACTGGGTATTTGCTGGCCTTGTGCCTAAAGTAGAAACAATTAATATATATATATATGCATCAGATAACTGGATTAATAAGAAATATTTTCATCGATATAACTTTTGTCTTATTAACTATTTCTGAAGGATTTATAATTATGCATGCATTGAACATTTAAAAAAAAACATATATTTCAAAAGAAGTTAATATGAGTAACAGTAACAATTTCGAAATTCTTGTAAGCTTGAAGGCAATTGCCGAAAATTTATAGTGAGAAACATTTTTATTTAACATTTAAACATTTATGGACTAAGTAAAGATGATAAACTTGTGTATTGTTATTATTGGACAAATGCCGGTGGGAATGCAGACATTTTTCATATATATTCGTAATAGACAGTTTATTTTATTATAAACTAGTTTGCTCTTACACTCACTTTAGCCAATCATCCTCAGTCAATAATGTACTCACTACAAAATACTTCAACAGTGATGGTAGAGTCACTGTCTTCGCCTCTGTTGCTGTCTCTATCTCTTACTATTAAAAGCAAATAACGCTGGACGCCCTGAGGCCCCGGCAAACAGAATCATCATAAAGCGTTCTCAATAAGATTTAAATGATTTTGAAGAAGCAGCAATAGTAAGATTTAACTTATAACTATAAACGTCTACTTTCGAACAGCCAGGACACAGAGTAAGGAATCATGAGTTGCCAACCTTGTTCATAAAAGTAAAGTAATAAAATAGGAAAAGTTGATACAAATATATCTGCCTACGGATCTGCTTCTAGCACACGTATAAATACTGTTACGAGTATTGATCATTGACAAAGTACAGATGATTTCCGATTTAAGTAAAACAAGAACGAGTGGTTTCTCCTTCATTACGTTTATTGGTTGGTGACGTGATTTTCGCCACCGATCAGCTCAAGGTTCGATCTGTATCGATCTAGCCCAATTCTTTAATCGACGGCTCACCAGACCCTTTTTAGTATCTGATGCCTTTTAGGCTCTGACGAGCCGTGGATTACAGAGTCGGGCTAGATCGATACAGATCGAACCTTGAGCTGATCGGTGGCGAAACATGTGTCACCAACCAATAAACATAATGAAAGAGTAAACACTCGTCCTTGTTTTATTTTATTGCTAGCAGTGGAACCCGGCGTTGCACCAGATAAGGTATTTTGGAACGCGGGCCACGAACAGACCTAATCGTGGAAAAACTGCATGTCTGGACAATATGTAAAGAAAATAAACCGAATAAACCGAATACTCTGATGGCTGGATAATCTTTAAGATTTTCCTCGATGAAGCAGGAAAAATGCAGGTTTTCACCTAATGCGGGCCCTAGGGGATCAAGAAAATGAATATTTTTAATGTACATAATATGCCTTGAAATTTCAGGAAAATCGGTTAAACGTAACGCCTCCAAAAAGCCCTAAGAATCTGAAAAAATGAAGTTTTTCACCTAATGCGGGCCATAGGAAAGTTGGATTTTCTTTGCTTACGTTATGAAGATGAGACTGACTAATACATAGTTACAATTTCAAGGAAATCGGTCTGAAGTAACGCCTCAAAAAAACCCTAAAAATCTTTAAAAGAGGTTCACCCAATGCGGGCTCTAGGAGATGAAAAAATGGTATGGCATTGGCAGGTGGTGGATTGGCAGTATCAGTAGAGGGTCGGACGGCATACTTTGACGCATAGTTACGGCTCTTGTCATTTTGAGTTCAAATCCCGCTAAGGTTAACGTTGTCTTTCATCATTACGGGGTAGATAAAATAAAGTACCAGTAATACACTTTAATAATTGCTGGCCTTGTGCCAAAAGTAGAAACAATTAATTTAGTATGGGATTGGCGATGTTTATATTGTAATATTTATTTGTAGTATAGAGTTGGACTTTTTGAGAAAGTGTAAAACCAATTAAATTCATTGCTAATGTAACGATTCCAAATGTTTATGTTCTCAAGTCAAAACCTGTTCAGGTTGAATTAGCTAACACAGTACTTAACAATCCTTATATTGGTTAATGTCTGCAATTATAACCTCATATAGATAATATTATCATTCCATCGTTAATGATTCCATCCTGTCTAGGCCATAATGTTTCGGACGTGTATTACTTTAAATATTTGAAGTGAAGTTACATTCCCTTTGTCTGTATCAGTTTACAAACTCCCATACTAATAAAACTGCATATTTTACATATTACACCATTGTACCTCTAGCGATACCTCTGAAATAAGATTACTTATATAACTACAGTCTATTTATATGGTGTTACTTTTCTTCACTATGCCATTTCACAAGCAAAATTTGATTACAAATATTTTAATATAACGCAAGGGTTTATATCTCAAAAGT
>OZ024752.1:10304264-10344264 GCA_964016885.1 Eledone cirrhosa | reverse complement strand
AGCCCATTAACTTCCCTCTTCCAGTTCTAGAGCCCATTAACTTCCCTCTTCCATTCTTATGTGACTCTAGAGCCCCTGCATTTGCCTTTCTATTCCGTTTTTCATTTTTAATAGAGAAAAAATATCGTATTTTATATAATAAAAGCTGTAAGAGCTGTAATTGTATGTAAAATCACATATGTCCTCCCATAAAGTTTTGGATTAACGTTAAAGTATGGAATACTAGACAGGTTAATTAATTGCTATGTGAAAATGTTAAAATTTTATTTAGTGATTTTAAATAATTTAGATACAAGCGAGATAGCCTTCAGTAAATATAGAGCCCTATAGAATATAGAGGGGGGATATTTATGTAATAATGAACAATACTACACACACTAGTACGTACATACACATTTGCATAAATACATAGACATATCTATACATCAATACAATAGGTATGACCCGAGGTGGGGGGCTTACGTGATATCATTATACGCAACCTATAAAGCTACGACAGTTCTTACCGATGAAGTTCAACGAAGGCTAAAACCAATAAATCTATATTACCAAAACAGAGAATGTCTGCCTGTCTGTATGTCTAACCAATAAAACGCGAGAACCATCCAACCGAATATTTTCAAACTTTACACATAAAATACTTATGGTCCTATTGAGTGTTCTGAGCAAAAATGCCCTAGGGACCGCATTAAGCGATTTAGCAATCTCTTTCTCTCTCTTTTAGTCTTTCTCTTTTTAGATAGATACATAGATATGACGTCGCAACTTATAAAATGTATGTATGCCTGGCTGTCTGCATTACGTCATTATGACGCGATTAGTGTGTGTGTGTGTGTGTGTGTGTATATGTATATTCTTATGCTAGGGAACGTCTTCACGAACCAAAGTATCGTCTTCCTGTTTTCATTCGGTTGCAACGTTTTTCGAAATATTTACATCTGCGTTCACAGATTGATTTTTTTTTTAGTTTCCGAAGATCCCGTTAAGGCTGAAAGCAGCGATTCATTGCTTAAATTTTAATATGTTATTTTAATTATTCGTGTACAGATATTTTTGCATACACAAACACAAACAATAAACTAAAAAAGCCGACGATTACATAATCACATGCATCACTGACAGATATATTTGTATACACAAAAACATTTCGAAATATTTACTTCTGCGTTCACAGATTGATTTTTTAGTTTCAGAAGATCCCATTAAGGGTGAAAGCAGCGATTCTTTGCTTAAACTTTCATCAGTTATTTTAATATATATATATATAATTATATATTCGTGTACAGATATTTTTGCATACACAATAACAAAATATAAACTAACGTATTTATTTAACGAGGTTCGATAAGGATAAATATATAACAAATACTAGCAGTAAAGCCCGGCGTTGCTCGGGGTCGCTCAGCAGCTGTGTTAAAGTTAAAATGTTAAGTTTCTTTCTTGGCTTAAAAACTGTAGTGTCTACTGTGCAGACTTGCATGTGGTGTTTTTGATTAATATTCCCTCAACCAACAATATGCCTTATGAAGTTAAGAAAACATAACGATAACCCGAATGTTATAACAAAAGAGGATGCTGGGGATAGAAACTGCACTGGTTATTTATTAACAAAGATCGAAAATGTAAACACTGCAACGCAGAGAAAAACATTAGCGTAACCAAATTATCAGTTATGTCTGTCTGCACGCCTATATCACCTCTCTGCACGACTGTCTGTCTGCACGCCTATATCACCTCTCTGCACGACTGTCTGTCTGCACGCCTATATCACCTCTCTGCACGACTGTCTGTCTGCACGCGTATATCACCTCTCTGCACGACTGTCTGTCTGCACGCCTATATCACCTCTCTGCACGACTATCTGTCTGCACGCGTATATCACCTCTCTGCACGACTATCTGTCTGCACGACTGTCTGTCTGCACGACTGTCTGTCTGCACGCCTATCGACGAAATATTTGCTTGTTTTACGTAGTCTTTAAATAGACTTGTTTTCAAGTAAAAATATTGTTTTAAAATGCTTTTAAATGGAAATGAAGCAAAACGGAAGCTTAGTGTTCGAACTGTTCGTGTATTGTGTTAATGTCATTTTAAACGCTGAGAAAGCCAGCGTAATTTTTTACGTAAGACGCTCAATGTAAACAGAACAAAGGGAAATAACTGATAACTTACGCTCAAAAATCGATACATTATATTCGATTTCGTCACATAGGGTGGGTCAATTTGAAATATTTTTTTTCCGATGTCTTCGCTAGGGCTCAATGTACAAGTATAGCAATTTCGGTGCAATTCCGTGAGAGATTCTAAGAGGAGATGTGTGCCAAAAATCGATAGACAGACAGACAACCACAGTTTTATATATAGAGATATAAGAACCCTGGAGCAAATCCCGAGCATCACCGGGCCATCTGCTAGTATAAATAAAATAAACATGGAAATATATATATATATATATATATATATATATATATATGTATATATCTATACATGGACTCATAATAATTGTCTATTTTCAACGATTAGGGATCAGATTTGAACTAAGCGGGGTCAATTTCTCTCCATGTCTGATCACAGCTAATTTCTTAGACACTGAGAGATATAACGAGAGAGGAAAGAGTAGGGGGAGGAGTAGCGGGTTAGAGAGATCCTAAATAGCCTTCTAGTTATCGAACCAATCAACCGGAAATTTATAATAAATTGAGTGGAAGAGGTGCGTGTGTTTGTATTGGCAGTATGACCCTCCCAATGTATAACTAATATATATTTATATATCTAAATGATTTAGATACACGTTAGATAGCCTTCAGTAAATATAGAGAGGGGGGGATAGAGAGAATGATAAATATAGGAGTAGATGTTTGGAGAGATCAAAATAGTTAGGGCAGTGGAAATAGTATGAAAGCCAACGTCACCCTCCGGGATTTGCCTCAGTTAGCAGAGAGTGAGACAGAATACTACAAAAAACTTCATCAGATGGTGAAAAGATTCTAGCGCTTTCTTTCTTTCACTTACATATACATTTACATTATATAAAATTTTAATATGTAACATTTTCATGAACGTAAGCGATAAAATTATGAAATAGTTTATCATATTTACAATGTATCCGTTATTTATTCCATCGTTATTTTACTGCGTGAATAAAAATACATTTGAAGCTGGTATTAACAAATTTCACTTTGCAACACAAAGAATTACTGCAGTACTGTATATAATATAATACTCACGAGCGCGGAAAAGAAATATATATTTCCCATAATTTATGTTATAGACTTTATTATCTTTCAAATAGCTCATTATGTTCATATATTGGAAGTAAATAGAGGAAAACAATTTGAAAATCCCGTCTGAATTAGCTGTAGTTGATTTTTTTTTTATTGTTCCTCTAATCTTTTTATCTAGCAATATATTTTGTGGTAGAGCTTGAATTGTTGATAAGAGTATATTGAGTTAAAATTTAGTTCATGCAAATTACAGTATACAGAATAACTATTTGTTTTGGTTTTTTTTTTCAGAGTTATTACTTCGTCGCAAAATTTGAAACCTTCACATGCAGATATCTTGCAATAAAAATTAAGTTATGAAAATTGTTTATTCAAATTTCTAGCTTTTAGAAGCGGCTCCCCTGGATAATGTGTTCTTTATTTAAGATTTACATCATAACTACAACGTGAAAATATGTATATAAATAAAAGCAAATTATATAGTAATAATAAATACACAGATCAGAATCGAAAGACGACGAGATAATGGTAGTGTATGTGTGTGTATATATATATATATATAGAGAGAGAGAGAGAGAGAGAGAGAGAGAGAGAGAGAGAGAGAGTAATAATAATA
Source organism: Eledone cirrhosa (assembly GCA_964016885.1). Lineage (NCBI taxonomy): Eukaryota > Metazoa > Mollusca > Cephalopoda > Octopoda > Eledonidae > Eledone > Eledone cirrhosa. The sequence continues at coordinate 10,340,425 of OZ024752.1, read as the reverse complement.
ATAATAAATGTGAAGACTAAAGTCTGAAGAGGGTGATATAAGGATATATATATACCGGAGGGCAAGTATTTAAAATAACAGATTAAAGTTTAAGCAAAGAATCGCTGCTTTCACCCTTAATGGGATCTTCTGGAACTAAAAAAAAAGCGATCTGTGGAAGCAGAAGTAAATATTTCGGAAACCGTTGCAACCGAAGGAAAGCAGGAAGACGATACTTTGGTTCGTGAAGACGTTACCTGGCCATAAACCTTCGATTGCAAGGTTTTTCGAAATATTTACTTCTGCGTCGACAGTGTGATTTCTTTTTTCCTTTTTTTAGTTCCAGAAGATCCCGTTAAGGGCGAAATCCGCGATTTTTGCTTAAACATTAATCTGTTATATATATATATCATGTCTGCTCTCCACACAAGCAATAGGACGGGTGTTCTTTTCCTGACGGCAGCATATCATACATATCGGATATTATCTGAGGTTCCCATTCTCATAAATGCTTGAAGGACATCTCGATTGCATGGAGAAGCGTGGAAATTATTATGATTAAACGATCTATGTAACCTCAGCATCTTATTTTGTCTACTAATATATAAAGTATTGCCACTTTCGATGCAACAGTAAAATTCGTCTCATCAAATGTTGAGTATTACAATTAAAGAGAATTAATAAGAATTAAAAACTAAAAATTAAAGATTTAAAATTAAATGTCGAAGTAAGTTTTTTTCATTATTCCTTGTTGAGAAGGATATATATATATATATATATATATATATATATATATATATATATATATAGTATTAAGGATACTAGTTATGGTTATGTATGTAAACAAACATTGAAAAATTGCTCCGAAGAGTCCAAACCTCGGTTTGGATGAAACAATTGTAAGCTAATAAATGGTTTGAACAGAACTTTGATTCATGTGAATCTCTCTCTCTCTCTCTCTCTCTCTCTCTCTCTCTCTCTCTCTCTCTCTCTCTCTCTTCTCTCTCTCTCTCTCTCTCTCTCTCTCTCTCTCTGTATATGTGTGTGTGTGGCTGTGTCCATTCTGCTGGCAAAAATGAGTTGTACTTGTAATTCGAAGAGCCGGCCTTGTCACACACACTGTGTCACGCTGAATCTCCCTGGGAACTACATTACAGGTACACGTGTTTGTGGAACGCTTAGCCCCCTGCATGTTAATTCCACGAGCAGGCTGTTTTGTTGATTGTATCAATTAGAACGCACATCTTCATCACAGACGGAGTGTTGCATATATCTGACTATATGCAGCATATGGTGTAACCATTTACACATCTCCACAACTTGGTATACTGCCTCTAATTATTCCTATATCTTTTCCTATCCTTTCTATCTCTGTCATGAAAAGTCTCACCAGAAACTTTGGATCTCTTCTCCTTCCACTCTACAAACGTTGTCCTAATTTTTCTATATAAATGTTGTCAACACGACGTTTACAATTCGCTATGATTTATTTATGTCTTAATCTCTTAAATGATTGCTCTCCTGCCAGTTGTGTGTTAGTGCATCTACACAACACACACATATGTGTGTGTGTGTGTGTGTGTGTGTGTGTGTGTGTGTGTGTGTGTGTGTGTGTGTGTGTGTGTGTGTGTTTGTATATATATATATGTGTGGTTGTATAGGTATGTGTGTGTATATATATATATGCATGTGTATATGTGTATATATATGTGTGTGTGTTAAAGTGTTCATTTCTCTCTGTGTGTATATATATATATATATATATATATATATATATATATATACATAATATAAATGAGGTACCGAGATGTATAGAGATTCAGGAGAGTTGGAACGAATGTAGGGAAAGAAATTATATTAACCATGCTATGTTCTACTGTACAGTTCTGGTTGAGACTACTAATTCTGATGTAAATTACAACTTATGAGTTACATGTATGCATTACCTTGAAGTGTACCATGATAAAGTAATAAAACACGACCGCGCTTCATTATAGTACCATTTCGCTCATATTTCAAGTAACATACCACTTTAATATGTTCCACTTCATACATCATACTTTCGTGCCAATTTACAAAAGGCGAAAAATGATTGATTTTATTTATCTGATGCAAAATGGTGTGTTGAGAATCTCAAAGATAAGCCATTCTCTGTAGGCGGTTTCAATGGCTTTGCTTATGAAATCAAAAGAAGCGAGCACATGATTTTAGTGCAGAATAAAATGGTGATATGTTGGTAATAAGTAGAGTAAGACAAACGGCACGGCTATGATGAGCGACGCGCGGAATTCTGATAAGATTGAAAGCAATGAAAATAAGCAATTACTATGATATAAATAGCTGATACGTTACATTCAAGATGAATTTTAGCATCAGTGTATAGATAATTAAAACGGCGACATTGACATCATTGTCATAGAGACGAATTATAATAGGTAGTGATGATTAAAATGAAGAAATATTCCATCTATTGATATTCGAAACATCAATGTATCAATTATATTTTCAAGTACAAATAACTTCTGCAAGGTACAAATTAATAAAAAGCTCTGATGTTCATTTTACATCGCTTTAATCATGAATACAGGAACAATATTCTGAATGTAACTAGAATATGATAATATCTCCAAAGCTGGTATGCCTTCAAAGGATTTACGTTTTGTTTAAGAATTTACATAGCAATGATATTCTTAATGAAATGCGTAGAAATAAATTAGTTTAAAATACTGAATCAAATATTCTATTTGCATTTATTTCTGAATAATGTACATCCACTGTACATAACCATGTAACAATGGTTCCTTAAAACATACAGTCACAGATCTTCGGCTTCAATCAATGTTAGAAGCAACACTCCAATGGTCCTGTAACTTAATCTTCCGTATTTATCTAAATTATCTCAATACAATCTATAATTCATACTCAAAGATTGCGACATTTTGTTCAGTTTCAGTTTCCGATAGTAGACACACGTGTACATACACATTTATATATATTAATACATATACACACATACATTTATATATATATTAATAAATATACACTTACATACACATTTAGATATATTAATACATATACACACATACATTTATATATATATTAATAAATATACACATACATACACATTTATATATATTAATAAATAAACACATACATACACATTTATATATATTAATACATATACACACATACGTTTATATAAATAAATATACACATACATATATTAATAAATATATACATACATATATTATTATATATACACATGCAGAAACATATGTAGGTGTATGCCAACACAAGAACAAGAATGAAGGGCTCATTCTACTGTTATGGCTTTAAAAAAGAGAATGTTTGCATAATTGCAAACGACGCTTAATTAGCAGTATCGGTAGAGGGTTGGATGCCGTGTTTTCTAGCATAGTTACGTCCCTTTACGGTCTGAGTTCAAATCCCGTCGAGGTTAACTTTGCCTATCATCCTTATGGAGTCGATAAAATGAAGTAATGTACTGAGTAATTGCTGGCCTTGTGCCTAAAGCAGAAACAATTATTAATATTCGAATAAACTCAGATTACATTTATTATATTAATATAGATATATATACATACACATATATATATATATTTATATAGATATATATACATATATATATATATATATATATAGATATATATCTATATATATATATAGAGATATATATAGATATATATACATATATATATATATATATATATATGTGTGTTTGTCTGTGTCTGCATGCGGTATGCCTAGTGTATTACATACACCATTGAGCTAAATAAAATCACTTTAGTCCTAACTTCCTTTTTAAGATAACCAAGATAATTCATAGTTAGGTTTATCAACAGCAGACATCTACATATTACAATATTTGTAAATGTAATGTTTTGCAAGAATTTACATAGACTCAACTCATTGGTGTATGTATGTATATATATATATATATATATATATATATATACATATACACGCAGATAAAGGGTGGAAGAACTCATAAGATTCAACGGCCATTCAAAAGCGTGTGAATATGTATATAAACACGTACATATGTATGTTTATGCATGTGTGTATGTATATGCGCGGTGACATAGAAATAATTGGGCTGGATATCCGAGCGCGCGGTTAAATGCCCTGACAAAGGCTAGGGGTCCTTCACTCCCAGTGGTTTAACCGTTTTGTTTCCACATGTATTTTTTTTAAATGTTATTTATTCATTATACAAATTAAACGATAGCATTCTATATGTAGGTGGGCCTCCTTCATCTGGCAACCAATATTTTTAGTCCGCCACTCTCTATATATATAGAGAGAGAGATAGATATATTTCTTTATTTGCCACAGGGGCGTACAAAAATGGGACATTACAAGACGTGACGGCGGGGGTTTTACATAAAAATAACTTTAATATTAATAAATATCAATAAACTATATATAATAAAATAACAATTGAAATCCCCAATGTGGGGAACGTTAGTGCAGGGTTGTTTTACACCCCGTGGATAGAACAACCCTCAACACCCGGAACACATTTTGTAGGTGTTCCTGTCTTCCCTCTGTTTATCTTCCTCAACCTACAGGTTTATACACAGAGAAGGCCCATTCACCCGGGCCATTTTTGCCACATTCACCCACCTTTCAGCGAATTTACTGGGGTGTAGCACCTCTCTCTCCACTATCACCTTCCTTCTGAAGTGATACTTAAAGAAGGGGATAAGTTGTCCGGAGAGAAAGGTATTTGCCCTCAGTCCTTTTAACTTCGTCCACCATATTACCTCTTTCGCCATAGCCACCAGACAGCGGAAACCCGCCTCTCCTTCCTTCTTAAATGAAGGCGAAGGGGTGATCCTCACGATGGGCTCGGCTGACAACTGGATGCGTCCCACACGTGACAGATAGATAGATAGATAGATAGATAGATAGATAGATAGATGTATATGTGTATATATATGTATAAATAATTGTTTCTACTTTAGGCACAAGCCCAGCAATTACCCAGTACATTACTGGTACTTTATTTTATCGACCCCGTAAGGATGAGAGGCAAAGTCAACCTCGGTGGGATTTGAACTCAGATCGTAAAGGGACGTAACTATGCTAGAAAGCATGGCGTCCAACCCTCTACCGATACTGCCAATTCACCACCCTTATATATGTATAAATAATGCCAATCATTGCCAGTTTGAATCTAACTGACATGCAAAAACATACATGTAGGAATAATGTAAGCCCAAATCAATCGTCGTATATTGAAATATCAGAGGGGGAGAGGGGTGGAGGAGAATGAGGTGGAACAGAAATGAAACATGGATTATAGTTTAAAATGTAGTCTAGATAGATGAGAAACAAAACGAGGATTAGTTTATGGAACACCCAAATGATTTAGAAGTCGACCTTAAGTAGGAGCAATAACATTAAGAAAGGCATGAATGACACCACAACATTTTGTTTAGAAAATTTTGAAAGTAGTTTTATAAGTATGAATTTTCAGTAGATTTTCGTAGTTGTCTCTGTCGCCTAGCGGTAGGTACTAGAGACGGTGAGATCCTGGCCTCAGGTTCAATCATGGTCACGTTTTTATTTTACAAACCATAGAAAAAAAAATGAAAAGGTTTACTGGGAAACCGATTGCCGACCAGGATCGAACTTCAGACCAGGATCTAGGTGGGCTCCATTCGTTCTACATGTATGTGGGCTCCCTTCGTTCTACATGTATGTGGGCTCCCTTCGTTCTACATGTATGTGGGCTCCCTTCGTTCTACATGTATGTGGGCTCCCTTCGTTCTATATCTAGGTGGGCTCCCTTCGTTCTATATCTAGGTGGGCTCCCTTCGTTCTATATCTAGGTGGGCTCCCTTCGTTCTATATGTAGGTAGGGTCCCTTCGTTCTATATGTAGATGGGCTCCCTTCGTTCTACATGATGTGGGTTTCCTTCGTTCTATATGTAGGTGGGTTCCCTTCGTTCTATATGTAGGTGGGTTCCCTTCGTTCTATATGTAGGTGGGCTCCATTCGTTCTACATGATGTGGGCTCCCTTCGTTCTATATGTAGGTGGGCTCCCTTCGTTCTATACGTAGGTAGGCTCCCTTCGTTCTACATGATGTGGGTTCCCTTCGTTCTATATGTAGGTGGGTTCCCTTCGTTCTATATGTAGGTGGGCTCCATTCGTTCTACATGATGTGGGCTCCCTTCGTTCTATATGTAGGTGGGCTCCCTTCGTTCTATACGTAGGTAGGCTCCCTTCGTTCTACATGATGTGGGTTTCCTTCGTTCTATATGTAGGTGGGTTTCCTTCGTTCTATATGTAGGTGGGTTCCCTTCGTTCTATATGTAGGTGGGTTCCCTTCGTTCTATATGTAGGTGTTCTCCCTTCGTTCTATATGTAGGTCGGCTCTCTTCGTTCTATATGTAGGTCGGCTCTCTTCGTTCTATATGTTGGTAGGCTCTCTTCGTTCTATATGTAGGTGGGTTCCCTTCGTTCTATATTTAGGTAGGCTCTTTTCGTTCTATATGTAGGTGGGCTCCCTTCGTTCTATATGTAGGTGTTCTCCCTTCGTTCTATATGTAGGTCGGCTCTCTTCGTTCTATATGTAGGTAGGCTCTCTTCGTTCTATATGTTGGTAGGCTCTCTTCGTTTCTATATGTAGGTGGGTTCCCTTCGTTCTATATTTAGGTAGGCTCTTTTCGTTCTATATGTAGGTGGGCTCCCTTCGTTCTATATGTAGGTGTTCTCCCTTCGTTCTATATGTAGGTCGGCTCTCTTCGTTCTATATGTAGGTAGGCTCTCTTCGTTCTATATGTTGGTAGGCTCTCTTCGTTCTATATGTAGGTGGGTTCCCTTCGTTCTATATTTAGGTAGGCTCTTTTCGTTCTATATGTAGGTGGGCTCCCTTCGTTCTATATGTAGGTGTTCTCCCTTCGTTCTATATGTAGGTCGGCTCTCTTCGTTCTATTTGTAGGTAGGCTCTCTTCGTTCTATATGTTGGTAGGCTCTCTTCGTTCTATATGTAGGTGGGCTCCCTTCGTTCTATATGTAGGTGGGCTCCCTTCGTTCTATATGTAGGTGGGTTCCCTTCGTTCTATATGTAGGTGGGTTCCCTTCTTTCTATATGCAGGTGGGTTCCCTTCGTTCTATATGTAGGTAGGCTCTCTACGTTCTATATGTAGGTAGGCTCCCTTCGTTCTATATGTAGGTGGGTTCCCTTCGTTCTATATGTAGGTCGGCTCTCTTCGTTCTATTTGTAGGTAGGCTCTCTTCGTTCTATATGTTGGTAGGCTCTCTTCGTTCTATATGTAGGTGGGCTCCCTTCGTTCTATATGTAGGTGGGCTCCCTTCGTTCTATATGTAGGTGGGTTCCCTTCGTTCTATATGTAGGTGGGTTCCCTTCTTTCTATATGCAGGTGGGTTCCCTTCGTTCTATATGTAGGTAGGCTCTCTACGTTCTATATGTAGGTAGGCTCCCTTCGATCTATATGTAGGTGGGTTCCCTTCGTTCTATATGTAGGTGGGTTCCCTTCGTTCTATATGTAGGTGGGTTCCCTTCGTTCTATATGTAGGTAGGCTCTCTTCGTTCTATATGTAGGTGGGCTCCCTTCGTTCTATATGTAGGTGGGCTCCCTTCGTTCTATATGTAGGTGGGTTCCCTTCGTTCTATATGTAGGTGGGTTCCCTTCGTTCTATATGTAGGTGGGTTCCCTTCGTTCTATATGTAGGTAGGCTCTCTACGTTCTATATGTAGGTAGGCTCCCTTCGTTCTATATGTAGGTGGGTTCCCTTCGTTCTATATGTAGGTGGGTTCCCTTCGTTCTATATGTAGGTGGGTTCCCTTCGTTCTATATGTAGGTGGGTTCCCTTCGTTCTATATGTAGGTGGGTTCCCTTCGTTCTATATGTAGGTGGGCTCCCTTCGTTCTATATGTAGGTGGGCTCCCTTCGTTCTATATGTAGGTGGGCTCCCTTCGTTCTATATGTAGGTGGGCTCCCTTCGTTCTATATGTAGGTGGGCTCCCTTCGTTCTATATGTAGGTGGGCTCCCTTCGTTCTATATGTAGGTAGGCTCTCTTCGTTCTATATGTAGGTGGGCTCCCTTCGTTCTATATGTAGGTGGGCTCCCTTCGTTCTATATGTAGGTGGGCTCCCTTCGTTCTATATGTAGGTAGGCTCCCTTCGTTCTATATGTAGGTGGGCTCCCTTCGTTCTATATGTAGGTGAGTTCCCTTCGTTCTATATGTAGGTGGGTTCCCTTCGTTCTATATGTAGGTGGGCTACCTTCGTTCTACATGATGTGGGCTCTCTTCGTTCTACATGATGTGGGCTCTCTTCGTTCTACATGATGTGGGCTCCCTTCGTTCTATATGTAGGTGGGTTCCCTTCGTTCTATATGTAGGTGGGCTCCATTCGTTCTACATGATGTGGGCTCCCTTCGTTCTATATGTAGGTGGTCTCCCTTCGTTCTATACGTAGGTAGGCTCCCTTCGTTCTACATGATGTGGGTTTCCTTCGTTCTATATGTAGGTGGGTTTCCTTCGTTCTATATGTAGGTGGGTTCCCTTCGTTCTATATGTAGGTGGGTTCCCTTCGTTCTATATGTAGGTGTTCTCCCTTCGTTCTATATGTAGGTCGGCTCTCTTCGTTCTATATGTAGGTCGGCTCTCTTCGTTCTATATGTTGGTAGGCTCTCTTCGTTCTATATGTAGGTGGGTTCCCTTCGTTCTATATTTAGGTAGGCTCTTTTCGTTCTATATGTAGGTGGGCTCCCTTCGTTCTATATGTAGGTGTTCTCCCTTCGTTCTATATGTAGGTCGGCTCTCTTCGTTCTATATGTAGGTAGGCTCTCTTCGTTCTATATGTTGGTAGGCTCTCTTCGTTCTATATGTAGGTGGGTTCCCTTCGTTCTATATTTAGGTAGGCTCTTTTCGTTCTATATGTAGGTGGGCTCCCTTCGTTCTATATGTAGGTGTTCTCCCTTCGTTCTATATGTAGGTCGGCTCTCTTCGTTCTATATGTAGGTAGGCTCTCTTCGTTCTATATGTTGGTAGGATCTCTTCGTTCTATATGTAGGTGGGTTCCCTTCGTTCTATATTTAGGTAGGCTCTCTTCGTTCTATATGTAGGTGGGCTCCCTTCGTTCTATATGTAGGTGTTCTCCCTTCGTTCTATATGTAGGTCGGCTCTCTTCGTTCTATTTGTAGGTAGGCTCTCTTCGTTCTATATGTTGGTAGGCTCTCTTCGTTCTATATGTAGGTGGGCTCCCTTCGTTCTATATGTAGGTGGGCTCCCTTCGTTCTATATGTAGGTGGGTTCCCTTCGTTCTATATGTAGGTGGGTTCCCTTCTTTCTATATGCAGGTGGGTTCCCTTCGTTCTATATGTAGGTAGGCTCTCTACGTTCTATATGTAGGTAGGCTCCCTTCGTTCTATATGTAGGTGGGTTCCCTTCGTTCTATATGTAGGTCGGCTCTCTTCGTTCTATTTGTAGGTAGGCTCTCTTCGTTCTATATGTTGGTAGGCTCTCTTCGTTCTATATGTAGGTGGGCTCCCTTCGTTCTATATGTAGGTGGGCTCCCTTCGTTCTATATGTAGGTGGGTTCCCTTCGTTCTATATGTAGGTGGGTTCCCTTCTTTCTATATGCAGGTGGGTTCCCTTCGTTCTATATGTAGGTAGGCTCTCTACGTTCTATATGTAGGTAGGCTCCCTTCGTTCTATATGTAGGTGGGTTCCCTTCGTTCTATATGTAGGTGGGTTCCCTTCGTTCTATATGTAGGTGGGTTCCCTTCGTTCTATATGTAGGTAGGCTCTCTTCGTTCTATATGTAGGTGGGCTCCCTTCGTTCTATATGTAGGTGGGCTCCCTTCGTTCTATATGTAGGTGGGTTCCCTTCGTTCTATATGTAGGTGGGTTCCCTTCGTTCTATATGTAGGTGGGTTCCCTTCGTTCTATATGTAGGTAGGCTCTCTACGTTCTATATGTAGGTAGGCTCCCTTCGTTCTATATGTAGGTGGGTTCCCTTCGTTCTATATGTAGGTGGGTTCCCTTCGTTCTATATGTAGGTGGGTTCCCTTCGTTCTATATGTAGGTGGGTTCCCTTCGTTCTATATGTAGGTGGGTTCCCTTCGTTCTATATGTAGGTGGGCTCCCTTCGTTCTATATGTAGGTGGGCTCCCTTCGTTCTATATGTAGGTGGGCTCCCTTCGTTCTATATGTAGGTGGGCTCCCTTCGTTCTATATGTAGGTGGGCTCCCTTCGTTCTATATGTAGGTGGGCTCCCTTCGTTCTATATGTAGGTGGGCTCCCTTCGTTCTATATGTAGGTAGGCTCTCTTCGTTCTATATGTAGGTGGGCTCCCTTCGTTCTATATGTAGGTGGGCTCCCTTCGTTCTATATGTAGGTGGGCTCCCTTCGTTCTATATGTAGGTAGGCTCCCTTCGTTCTATATGTAGGTGGGCTCCCTTCGTTCTATATGTAGGTGAGTTCCCTTCGTTCTATATGTAGGTGGGTTCCCTTCGTTCTATATGTAGGTAGGCTCTCTTCGTTCTACATGATGTGGGCTCTCTTCGTTCTATATGTAGGTGGGCTCTCTTCGTTCTACATGATGTGGGCTCCCTTCGTTCTATATGTAGGTGGGTTCCCTTCGTTCTATATGTAGGTGGGTTCCCTTCGTTCTATATGTAGGTGGGCTCCCTTCGTTCTATATGTAGATGGGCTCCCTTCATTCTATATGTAGGTGGGCAACCTTCCTCTGGCAACCAGTATTTTTAGACCTAGTCCGCTACTGGACTTATTCTTACTTATACATACATAAAACATGCACACACACAGACCCTCTTTCTCACTCCCTCTTTCTCTTTCTCACTCCCTCTTTCTCTTTCTCACTCTTTTTCTCTTTCTCACTCTCTTTCTCTTTCTCACTCACTCTTTTTTCTGTTTCTCTTTTTTTCTCTCTCTCTTTTCACTGTTTCTCTTTTTCTCTTTTTTTCTCTTTTTCTCTTTTTTTCCCTTTTTCTCTTTTTCTCTCCTTCTCCCTGTATGTATGTATAAGTATCCATGTGTCTTGTATGGGCTTGTGCATGTCTAACACTGATTTCCCTAGATATAAATATTTCTTGCCTGTGTACTCTTATTCTATAAAATCAGATACACGATCACCCAAAATAGGTCAGCGACAAACCTGTGATATTTTACAGTCTTTAGTTATATATTAATGACTTCTATCACAAGCTTAAATAAACACGTAATTTCCTACATTTGCTATTAATTGAGCTAAATCCACGAGGGACATAACTCTAACCATTATCATCGATATTACCATATTCATAGCAGCGTGTGACTACACACCATTAGATGTGTTATAGTGTTATGTACCGTTTAGTTGGTCTCTACATTGTAATAACTGTTGTATCAGAAACGAAGGTTGGATAATAACTTTAAAGTCATAAAGGTAGAACTAGTTGTCTTTTCTGATCATTGTCGATTGGCAGTATCGTTAGAGGGTCGGACGCCATGCATTGACGCATAGTTACGGCCCTTGCCATTCTGAGTTCAAATCCCACCGAGGTTAACTTTGCCTTTTATCCTTACGGGGTCGATAAATAAAGATAAAGTACTAGAAATGTACTGGGTAATTGCTGACCTTGTGCCAAATGTAGAAACAATTATAAGTAGCGAAGGGCGGTGGATTGGCAGTATCGGTAGAGCGTCTGACGCCATGCTTTGCAGCATAGAGTAACGGCCCTTTATGGTCTGAGTTTAATTTTGCTTTTCATTCTTACGGGGTTGATAAAATAAAGTACCAGTCACGTACTGGTGTCGATTTAATAGACTTTCCCCTCCCCCAAAATTGGCCTTGTGCCTATATAAGAAACCATTATAAGTATCGACGTTTCAAGTCCAGCGAATGTATGCTTACTTTTTTTCGTATATCGATAATCTTGGCATCCCGGATCAATTATTCGTTCAAGTTTATCATAAGTTGATCCCCATTCGTATCCTCCAGATTATATTTTTAACCCATACAGTTTACCAACGACAATTGTAATAAAGGCTTTCAAGAAATTAGATGTTTGTATTTATATTGCTTCTAATTTTAACTTTAAAATATCAAGATTGTTAGTAATCTGACAAATGTACTTAGTGGGTGGTGTTCGTTTACATTGTTTTGTTGCTAGAGTTTGGGCCCTTTACGTTCTGAGTTTAAATCCTACCGATGTTTGCTTTGTGATTCATCCTTACGGGGTCTATAAAATAAAGTACCAGTAATGTACTGGCTTTAATGTGATCGAGTGTTCCCCTCCCCCCGAATTGTTGACCCTGTGCCTAAATCGGAAATCATGTGTTTGCATAGAGTTACGGCCCTTTCCCGTTCTGTGTTCAAATACTGCCGAGGTTAGCTTTGCTTCTCATCCTTCTGGTGGCGATAAGGTAAAGTACCTGTCACGCACTGGGGTCGACTAAATTGATTTTGCACTTCCCAAAGATTTCTGACCCTGTGCCTAAATATAAAACCATTATTTTGTTTCATATAGCACTACGCTAATTATACCGATGTCCAATAGAAATGGAAATAGTTGCTTCCTTGACGGTTGTTAGGATGAATTCCATTATATTTAGAAGTTAGAATTGGTATATACTAGCTGACGTACCCAGCTTCGCCCGGGTAAACAGATAAGAGAAGACAGGTAAAGGAGAAAATGACTGTATTGGATGTTTGTCTGGTTACAGAATGAGACGAGTCCGTGGTGTCTGTGTGATACATAAAAAAACAGTAAAAGAAATCTTCCAGATATACCATATTCTTCGTTGTACCGTTTGTGCATAGTATATGAACAATTGTAGGTGCTACACCTAGAATAGTGACCTCTCGGAGATGGTTCATCTTCTGCCTGACTGTAAAACGTGTATCATTTCAAAGATGTGGTTGTTCGTTCCACGTTTCTCAAAAGGATGATGGAAGTTCCAATATTTTATATTATATGTAGATATAGATAATTAATATAAAAGATGTCCGTCAATGTAAATAAGGTCACTATTTACTTGAAATGGTTTATACAAATGCCAAATTAATATGGATATAGATAACATGCTTATCTATAAATCGTCAGCTATAATAATAAAACAACAAATTATATGACACAAACATTTATTCAGTAATTTCCAGGCTCTTAGCCACTGAGTTACAGTCAATGTTACCCAGAGTTCAATTCATGGTGACATTGCTAAATTCTATTATCCTAAGAATATCAAGTTTCGTGTACATATGCAGGTTTAGCTGTCCCTTCCCGTAACTCCACTATAGTAAATATATGTGCAAATTGATACAATTTACTATTCGAATTCACAACTCACATACCAATTAACTCTACCAAATGAATATTATTTTTCTTGTGAGTTACGTCCTTTTACAGAGTTCAAATCCCGCCGAGGTTAACTTTGCCTTTCATCCTTACGGGGTCGATAAAATAAAGTACCAGTAATGCACTGGGTAATTGCTGGCCTTCTGCCAAAAGCAGAAACAATTATTTTTCTTGTGAATAAGTTTCATATTATAATCATTTTAGGCGGTATATGCTTGATATGATTGCATCTATATAACGCACTCTTTTTTATTCAGAAGTCAGGTCTTGGTTTGGTATGGCATATTCACTTTCATTGATATTCACTACTTAAATTTTATGATAGTAAATCTATGCAATGAAAATAACTTTTCGCTGAATTTAATTTTTTATGGGAATTATCAAGGCTTTTCCTTCCCACTTTCACACGTATATTTTAATATTATTTAACTTTATTTTAATTCCTATATAGACGCGTTGTAATTGAATGAAACATCTAAACGCATTAAATTAAAATTTAATTCCAGTAGTGAATGTCTCGTATTAGAAACACTTTTATGGAATCCACTAATATTTCCACTGTAATATAAATTGTTGACAAATGCGTAACATTCACCGTCCTTATTCAAATCATGAACACACAGTAGGCTTCTACTGGTATTTATTTTCTTTAATATTATCTACGTTCTAAACAAATATTTCGTTCGTTTTTTTCAGACAAAAATTGTTGTGCGAGCGTACAACTCCCCCTGGCGAGAATGGGCTGGACTACTACATATAAATAGTAGCGGCCTGAGTATGTAGAGACGTTGGTACTAGTTCCACAGTTCGTGTGTTGATAGTTAAAGCTAGAGTTCAAGTTCTCAGTTCGAGTTTCCGTGTTGGATTGTTGGTTCTTAAAAAAATGGTTGTTTCGTTACGTGTGGTTATTGCCGTTTGTTTCGATTATATTATTATTACAGTGTTGCAGTGTATTCCTTTATCCATAAGGACCTAAGAAAAACGTATATATACATACATATATATATATATATATGTCAGCAAGATACGTTATATAACACGATCTAAAAAATAGCGAAATAAAATACAAACCTATCACCGAACAGACGTACTCCATAATATTATACGCATCTCAATAGAAATCTATCTAATTTCTTTCAATCTTGTTTGATTACTTTAAAATTGGATAAATATAGCAATTCTATTCATTAGATAGATTGCTCAAGTAGAAAACTATTAACAGCAGTCGCCCAAAATAACATATAGTGTATAGACGATGTATATATGTGTAATGTATTAATATTTTTAATTGTAGTAAATAAAGTACCAGTAATGTACTGGGTAATTTCTGGCCTTGTGCCAATAGTAGAAACAATTATTAATTGTAGTAATATAAAAGCAATTAGTGAAGAATTGGAAGCAAATCTGTATTGCTCGATTGATTGAACGTAATTAGACACATATTTCTCACGTGAGCGGCGAATTTGCAGAGTTGTTAGAGCATCAGATGAAATGTTTTGGTGCATTCTGTTCAGTTCTCGGTGTTCAAACCCCGCACTGGTCAACTTCGCCTTTCACTCGATCGAGGTCGATAATAATGAGGGGGCCATTCTTCTGTGTTTCTTTCTCACATCTCTCTCACTCTCTGCTTCTTCACATCTCTCTCACTCTCTGCTTCTTCACATATCTCTCACTCTCTGCTTCTTCACATCTCTCTCACTCTCTGCTTCTTCACATCTCTCTTACTCTCTGCTTCTTCACATCTCTCTCACTCTCTACTTCTTCACATCTCACTCACTCACTCACTCACTCACTCACTCACTCACTCACTCACTCACTCACTCACTCACTCACTCACTCACTCACTCACTCACTCACTCACTCACTCACTCACTCACTCACTCACTCACTCACTCACTCACTCACTCACTCACTCACTCACTCACTCACTCACTCACTGGATTTATTTATCATTTAGAAGATATGTTTTTTTTTCTTTGTAATACCTGGATGTCATTTTCCTGTTTGTTTGTCTTGACATATCCCAGATAATGCTTTCTATGTAATTCTTGGACACCATTTTCAAAGAGCATTGTTTTCTGATGGCATTTGATATTTAAATTTGTTAAATCTTTGACACTTTTTACAAAGTCTTAAGCAGATCCAGTGAAAGCTTGAGCTTGAAAACTATTTAATCCGCTCGAATAAGAAATATCTCTTCTACGCTTTTATGTATATTTAAATCTTGCGTGTGTGTGTATATATATATGTGTGTGTGTGCAAAGAGAGAGATATTGAGACAGTGACCGATAATAACTGTTTATATATATACATAAAGGATAAATAATTGTTTCTACATTTGGCACAAGGCCAGTAATTAACCAGTGCATTACTGGTACTTTATTTTATCGACCCCGTAAGTCAATGATAACCTCGGCGGGATTTGAACTCAGAATGGAAAGGGCCGTAACTCTATGCGTCAAAGCATGGCGTCCGACCCTCTACCGATACTGCCAATCCAACCGCCCATGAGGATAAAGGATAAATAATGCGTGTGTCACTCATGCAAAGCGTGTGATGTTCATGCGTAAGGATAGCCGAATAGCTCGTATACTTGGTGCGAGAGCTTAACTTGCTTCCGTACATACGTGTGTGTGTGTGGATATGTATATGTATGTATATTCTATTTGTGTTAGTGTGTGCTTGCATGATAATCTTCTTTCTGTAGTTAAAGCTTCTAAAATGATATTTATGGAAGTATTATATACCTGCTAATGGCGATATATTGTTACTCCATTTACAAAGTATGACGAAATGCTTAGCTCTATCTTTTTTTCTTCGTTATTTCATTTTCGATCTCAGTTTACGTTCAAATTTACTTCTCATGTTTCCGAGGTTGACAAATTATACTAGCAATCAGGTACTGTAGTTGCTACGTTCTATTCGCCATTCTACCAAAACCGAAATCACGCCGTCATTTTGCAAAAGCTATTAACCAAGATAAACCATACACTGGGCTCATACTATTTTAGTTTTCTTACCGTAACCATTGCAACTATTACCTTCCCACCACAATATTGTCGTGGAACTATACGGAGATGAAGTTAACAGACATTCGTAGGAAAAGCAGAGTTGCCAGCGCATGGTCCCTGTTTGTTCACAATAGTGAGAACTGTGGAGAGCAGGAGCAACGGAGGAGCGACACTTTGGTTCCATTGCTTATTTTCGGACTATGTATATATGTATGTATTTATTTACGACACCATATTTACTGTCTCTCTCTCTCTATATATATATATATATATATATAGAGAGAGAGAGGGGGTCTTTTTTTTAATCGAAAAAATAAACGTGATGTCCTACACAAATGAAAGTATAAGGATAAAAGAGGAAATTGAAAATGCAACTGGAGACTTTTTAAGAATATTTATTTGTTTCCTTTACCGGTTTCCCAGTTGTTATGCTTTTCAAAAGTAGAATTGAGATGGAGGGTTTGTGGTTTTACTGGCACCTTGTTTGTGTTCGAATGTTACTCCTGTTTTATGTGGAAAAAAGTGGCTCGAAATGGTAGGTTTTTTTTTTATTTTTTAGAAAAGTAATTTGGTTGGTTGATGACTATCACGTGAATAAGTATAATACATTTCGCGTAGTTCGGGTTATACAGTTCTTATTGTATTTGCCTTTAAACGAAAGGGGGTGGGGGATCAGATTGTTTTTTCATATATGAGTGAAATTGGGTTGATTGATGCAGTCCCGTGAATAAGCATATCAAGCTTCGGACCATATACATACACGTATGGTAATCCCCCATACATACCAACGAGGAAGCGAATTATGTGGTCGTTCTTTGACCCGCTAGCAATAAGCCACGTTCCCATCAATTCATCAGTTATGAGGAAACAATTTTCGCCAGCTATCTTTATGATGTATTGCGTGGTAGCGTTATATCATGTTAATAAATAATAGGTTGTATAAGAACGCGCGGGAATTGGAATAATAGAATATCAAAACATACATTTTCAAGGATATAACATTAATCATAAACAGCAAGATCAATTCTCATTGGCCATTTATATTTCCAAAGACCAACAAGAAAGTTAATAGCTCCTAATTGAAATGTCAGTCCACAGAAATGAAAATATATATCTGAAATTAACGAAGGAACTAAGCAAATCAAAATACAGCTGAAAATTTGATTACATTCAGAACAGAAGTGTATGTATGATCCCGTAAGTCCCGAGGGAATCATGGGGACACCATGTTAACATACGGCGTTTCTTGAGTAACTTAAGCCTGGTGGAGCCCATTCCACTCCAGGCGTGAGTACAGCAGATATTACCAGAGAAAGTTAGAAAGTGAGAGAGGAGAAATGAGAAAGAGATACAGAGGAAGAATCAACCCCAGTACTACACTGGTACTTTTTTATCGACCTCGAAATGATGAAAGGCAAAGTTGACCTCGGTGGGATTTGAACTCCGGGAGCAGAGAGTCGGCACGATTACCATAAAGCAGGGGAGTGTGACAGGCAGTCCGCGGGCCACAATCTGGCCCACCAGACCAGTCAGAGTGGCCTGCCATGACCGTTTCTAAGTTTTACCTTGTAGGCTTATTTAGAATTTTTTTCGTAACAGTAATACAATTTTCTGTTAGTTGCCTTTTACTAAATACCAAGTTTCACATTAATAAAACTGAATTATATTGTATTTGTCTTTATTGTTTAAAAATGTATTCACAATGTATTTATGATTCAATTCACTGGTTTTCATTAGATTACATTAAACAGTGACAGGCCCTAATAGTTGTTCCAATGTTCAAAAGTGACTCGCCAATGGAATATGTTGCACAACCCTGCTATAAAGCATTCCATCCGACCTTCTAATGACTCTGCCAATTCGCCCCCTATACTATAGAAATAACAACCCACAAAAACATGGCATTTACCCCAAATCAAAGAGAGCTGCCAGTGCGTGACTGGTACTTTATTTTATCGAGCCCGTAATGATGAAAGGCAAAGTTAACCTCGGCAGGATTTGAACTCAGAATGACAAGGAGCGTAACTCTAAGGCGTCAAAGCATGGTGTCCGACCCTCTACCGATACTGCCAATCCACTTCCCTCGAAAATGAAATAATGTTAAGAACCACCTTTTCATCAATACTGATTCTATATAGCATGAATGATTGATCGGGTTTTGAAAAGCGTAGCTAATGACTGAAAATAGAAACATATCTCCCATAAACACGGAATGGTGTTCGAAGGTTTATCAAATGAGAAATTAATGAGGACAGGCTTCACATTACAAATGACTGCATGCTAAACTTTTGTATCTGTGGGCTCATACGAATAGAATATTATATATAATATATATATGTATATATATATGCTCATATATGTATATATATATATATATATATATATATATTTATTTATTTATTTATTTATATATATATAACGAAGGAGGTGTCGTAAGGAACCAGATGGACCATAACGCATCAGATGGACCATAACGCACCAGATGTACCATAACGCACCAGCGTACTCAATACGTAGGGTAGTAGAGTGGGTAATATGAAAATGTTTGACCCAGACGGTCCAGAAATAGCGGTTGAAATGGCCTACCGTCGGGGTCAAACGTTTTCCTATATATATGAGTGTGCGTGTATGTTTATGTGTATCCCGTGTTCAATCGGAGCTAAACAAAGTAAGGTTCTCAACACATTAGTAGAATGTATACAACAAACATAATGAAACAGTTATAGGCCTGTCGAAGCATTTCTATATAACATTTGTGATTATATATATATATATATATATATATATATATATATATATATATATATATATATATATATATATATTGTTGTACTTTGGGAGGGACATGTGCCAATAAAAACACACAAAAATCAATTCGGTGTAGGAGAGATAAAAGAAAAGATACAAAATAAAAACCCAGTCACTGAGGAGGCCATATGTGTGATGAAAGAGCTTTGACAATATATAAAGAACTATCTAGTTACCAAAGCAACCAACTAACCGGAAATTTATAATAAATTGAAATAAAATCCAATTGGTGCGTGTGTTTTTATTGGCAAAATGACCCTCCCAAATTATAAACAATATGTTTCAAAACACGTTTTCAGATAAGATATCTTGTAAGTATGTATGTATGTAAGTAAGTATGTAATAGTGTGTGAATTGTTACCGATGATACACTTCGTTACATGTTTAACAAAAAATCTATAATTAAATCTGCAGGCATAACTCCTGTATTTAACATTCTGTTCGCAAGAAGTAAATTACATAAGCTTAATAATTATAAAATTCGATCCACTCTACATAGAGGAAACGTATGCTAGCAACGTAAAGATCAAATGTATACATTATTTTAAACTATAGCTATAGGCAGTTAGAAAATCGATATCTCTGAAATACATATTCGAATTCCAACACTCTATGATGCGTTTATTATATGAATGTGTATAATTTTCTTAGAAATTATGACATTGCCAACTGCAGGAATATATATTGATGTATTGTTTTTTTTTTTGTTTTTTTTCTTTCTTTACTAAGATATGCAATTGGATGCAAATAGAATTTACCCTGCCTCTATATTTTTTTTCTCAAAACAATATTGTAGTTTCATACTCGCTGAAGATATCATTTGCTTTCACACAGACAAATGATATCATGCTACGATCATTGATTAAGTAAATTGTTATTTTGTGACTGTTGTCAAATAAATAAAATATTTTGTACTGATAATATAAATTAGCAATTAGTTTATAATCGTATTAAAATATACCTGAGAACTGCATTTCCTCTACACGTCAGAAAGCGGTGGTGTTTAACACACCGAAACAATGTATCATTGAGGTCAGTTCAAGTCGATCTGTTATGTTAAACATGCAGAGTAATAATGTGAACATATATTTGGTTGGAAGACAGATAAGTCTCACTACATAAATCGTCTCAGAGGGAATAGTCAATGAGAATGTGAAATATCAGTGTCAAGGCATTTGAACATATATTGAAATGATATAATATATTTGCATTTTTATGTAGTGTTTTCACGCATTTAACTACGTCGTGATGGTCTAAACTCTCTCTCTCTCTTTCTCTTTCTCTTTCTCTCTCTCTCTTTCTCTCTCTTTCTCTCTCTCTCTCTCTTTCTCTCTTTCTCTCTTTCTTTCTCTCTTTCTCTCTCTCTCTCTCTCTGATGGTAGCTATGATGCTTCCATAGGCATTATGCCGGTTGAGGACTCTGTTGTTACAGAGCAGAGTGTGATATAATATAAAACGAAAAATCTGCATCACTGATTTTTCGTTATATATTATACATATATATATATATGCATGCACGCACGCATACACACACTTACATACATATATATAAAAGAAAGAGGGTGTGGACCATAATGCGCCAGAGTACTCGATACTTGAGATAGTAGAGTGGGTAATATGAAAGGATTCAGGACACCGACAGCTGAGCTCTGTCCGTTTCAACAGCTAGATCTAGCTGTCGAAACGGCCGGAGCTCGGGGCCCTGAATCTTTTCATATATATACATATATATATATATATATATATATATATATATAATTGTTGCTACTTTAGGCACAAGGCCAGCTATAATCCATTGCATTACTGGTACTTTATTTTATCGACCCCCGTAAGGATGAAAGGCAAAGTCAACCTCGGCGGGATTTGAACTCAGATCGTAAAGGGACGTAACTATGCTGGAAAGCATGGCGTCCGACTCCCTACCGATACTGCCAATCCACTGCCCTCATATATATATATGATGTTGTATGTATGTATAAAGACACGTTCAACAGGTATTATCGTATTAAGCATGTAATGGATTTACGAACGTTTCTTTACACTAACAGAGACTAGCTCATCAGAATCAATTACATACAAATAATTTACCTAGCATGTATAAATAACTTTTAAATAAGGTAGGGAAAACTTTAAAATTATGGAAGCATAAAATATTAATTAAAATTGATGAATGATAAATTATTTAAGTTCTGTAACTACAACGTGTCATTACACAATATAATATACATTTAATTGGAGATAGATTTATACTAATGTGATTCATAAAGTCTAGTATGCCTTAGTAAGTGAAGAACATACATAAAGAACTTTAAGATTTATGGAAGCAAGAGAAGTAATACATATATCAATGATTAAAATATAGATTAAGTGAATAAAAATGTTCAACAATTATAGTAGAGAGGACATAAAACACTTCAGAAATACGGATGGGAATATAACATGGTTACAATTGTATGATAAATAGGGAAAAAAAGAAAACGTGTATTACATGTTTGCTTGCTTCTGTTTGTGGTTGAATTAAAATGTATGGTGTTTTAAACATAATTGTCAAATAACTGGTGTAACGGATATGAATTTCACTAAACATTTTAACATAATTCTGGTTACAATTCTGATACTATTTTTCTAATATAATACAAATGTCGTTTTGCTTCCCATTCATCATATAATTGTATTAGAGAGTTTGTCTGTGATATGCCAATATTCACATATATAGAGATGAAATGGAAACTACTGGATATTATAATAAAAATCAAAGGTCGGTGGATTGGCAGTATTTGTCGAGGGTCTGACGCCATGCTTTGCAGCAAAGAGTTACGGCCGTTTATGGTCTGAGTTCAAATCCCACCGAGGTTAATTTGCCTTTCATCCTTACAGGGTCGATAAAATAAGTACCAGTAATACAGTGGGATAATTGCTGGCGTTGTGGCAAATGTAGAAACAATTATAGTAAAAATCAACAAAGATATAATTGTATTATAATTGATGTATGAATACACAAATATGAAAAGGTGTGTCTAACTAACTCTATGCTGCTGGTGTATTCACAGCCGATCAACTTTGAAATACCTTCATGCAGTATCTCGTTATCAAGATGCATCATTTCAGATGGTATTATATATTAATCAATGAAAGTACCTAGATTATCACTATCAAATTACACATAAGTTCTTACGTCATTTAGGCTTATGGAATTATGTTTTGTTATTTAAGTATTTACTATACAGAATTCAGAAGATTCGATGAATTAATGAGATTTTCAATGCGCACATTTCTATATGTTTTTGTATATTATCATATAGCACAATGTGTGTTTATGTATATATATTCTCCTTTGCAATCCTTATTGGTACTCTTTGGCATTTCAGTAGCATATCACATTTAGTTTCAAGAAACTCACAGCTGAAATGACTTAGGTGTCAGGTTTAATTTGATAAGGTTGCAAGAAATAATTAAATATATTCATTTCCAGTCAGTAAATCGTAAATGATTGGCAATAGCCTTGCTCATTCAATCCGATATCCATCTATCGTCAGTAAATATATAGCAAATTAGATTCAACTAAACTGTTGTTAATGCTACCTACGACATAGTGAAATCAATCAGAAATTCGCTATCCTTGATCCAGTTATCTCAGGCAATAACGTCGTAGTTTATATATGAAACGCAGAGATATTTGAAATCTAAGCTACCTCACTGTTATATTTGTAAATGTTGCTTAATATGTTCATTAATATAACAAACAATTGTTCTGATTTTATATTTGGTAAAGTTATAAGCGTATCGTTGATTAACTATTACAAGAATTTCAGAGATATATTGATTGTCACAGTCTCAGTCCATGGTATATATTTCCATAAATGACATTAGATATATTTACATATATGTTGAACATATTTTACAAAATAATTCTCATATATAGATAAACAATATATTTTTATAAAGAGTGGTGAAACACTGTGAGGATTATGCATATAGTTCTACTTTACATAGCACAATATGGAAAATACAGGGTTATTCAAAAGTAATGAACCGATTTCATGACGGATTGCTTCAGGTCTCAAGCATCGTCAGGGAAAGAGTCGGTGACCATTCGAAAGAGGAGTTCTCTAAGTTTTGAATGGCTGCAGGTAGTGGCCACATTGAACACTTGTCAGACAGGAAATATAAGTTGATTGTGACTAGAATACTTGTGACTTGGCTGGAGTTTTCTATTGCTTTTCTTTATTAAAATATTGCGTAATGAAATTGGTTCATTCTTTTTCAATAACCCTGTACATTCTAGTTTGTGTACAACACATTGTACAACATATTCCGTGCTGAATTGCTATGTCCTTTTACATTCTGCTTTCAAATTCCATTTATTTCCACGTTGTTTATAGTATCTTTATATATATTCAGCATCAAGGATTGACAGTATCGGTATAGTGTCGGACCCCATGCTTTGTGACATAATTACGTGCCTTCATATTCTGAGTTCACATCCCGTGGGGATTAGTGTACTTTTTATTCTTACGGTGTCGGTAAAATAAAATACCAGTAATGCACTGGAGTCGACTTAATCGACTTTCACCTCCCTCAAAATTCATTCGTTTAGTTTTAAGTGTTAATTGACATCACATGTTAAGCATGAGTGTTCTGTATTCTCTGAGCGATGTGTAAGATCGATTCTATTCATATTTCTTTTACAAATGATCAGTACAGTAAATACAAACTTCTAAGTAAGAATATTCATGATATTCCACATTAAATTGTACTTATCGAATCTCAATCAGAAATATCATTGACAAATTCAGAGTAATGAAGAATAAAATACCTTATTACGTCTGTACGCATTTTTGCTAGAAGGAAACGTGTAAGTTATTGCCATGTAGACGATATGTAGTTGGCATAAACGGGTTAATGACTTCTTCATGAATTGAGTTTTAGGCTATTTGAGATGCACAAACATTTGAAAGTAGCTGTTTTGTGGTAGAGTTTCCTTGTTGATTGGCTTACATTCTAAATGGAATGTTTTGCCAAGTTACTACAAAAATTATCATTACATTGCTGGAGATCTTAAATATATTCCTCCCAAGAATATTTCATATCTATTTATCGATTGAATACTTCATACATCGTTTCTTGCTCACCCAGCAGAACCAGCGGTGTGTTAGCCTCCCACTTAACTCCTTCCATTATAATCATGGAATATGTCCCACTTAAATAATACAATACTGCTTAACCACAGAGGAAATTCCATACGAGTCGCTAAATGCTTCAGATCAAGGAGTTTATTATTTAGATTACATATTATTTCTTGACATGCACCACTTAGTATATTAATATTTCTGAATAAGCAAGTTTCTCGTGTTATCGGAGTATGTGCATTTCATTTTCCCATATTCGTTTTTATACAGCGTTAATCGTTCCCACATTAATACATTTATGAAAGTCATTCCTTGAAATATATCGTGCAATTATTACTTATGTTTCTGATATCATATACACATTGTATCAAAGTACACTTGTCTTAATAATGCGCAGCAGTTTTAATATTCTGAACAGGACATTCAATGAATTACCAAGATTAGGGGCGAATAATAAAAGGCAAGAAAACTTACTGCATTTAGACTATTCCATCCGAAGTAAGATGTAGAATGATTGTACATACCACAAGTTGTAAGGGTCCTTATATAACTAGAAATATTTTATGAAATAACTACACCAAGAATACAAACATTTTGTAATGAAGAACAAAGGAAAGTTAATACAAATAGCCTAAAAAAAAACAATAAAAGCTATCACCATGGTTACCTAACAGATAAAAGTTCCCTATCCATCACTTCTAAAGGAAGATGGTGTGGTGATATTCATAATGGACTCGGTTGATAGTAGGATCGGTACAACAATAGTCAGGAGGTGTTCGACCTCAGTCCACAAGTCAGCTGTACTCGGATCATCGATGGAGGCGTGCAGGACGGTTCTGTCGCCCTGTGCGTATCTTGCACAGGCCCGGATGTACATCCATACCTGTAGAATATGTCTCGAAGTGCCAAAGATCACCGGTAGCACTGCCAGGCTAGGGATTTCTGGTAGTTACCCATGGGCCGTGGACTGAAAGACCTCTGGCAAAACTTCGATCGTCGATTCTTTTCAACGCCTAGTTTGCCCAAGAACGTCGACATTTTATCCCACCACTAACATGCTAGACAACGCCAAAACAGAGTTTCCTTCGATCGTACTACACGATTAAATCAGAACTGTGTGTGTTAACCTATTTCAGTCTTCATAATAAAAGTTTGAGAAATACGAAACACTAGCAAGGGAGATAAAATAATTATGTTAATTATTAAATGTCAGGGTGATCACAGCTTTAGTTGTGGCCCAGTGACATCAGAAATGAAAGCAATTTTAAAGAATCGGAACCAACATTAGTTGTGGGGACCCTACAGAAATAAATACTACTTGGAACTGCCAAGATACTCAGAAATGTACTAGGCAATTAAGGGTGGCACCTCAGACTAGTTGTTGACAATTGGTACCATAATAATATTACCAACAATAATTATTCTGCAACAAGCTGATAATAATAAGGATAATAATTTTACTAGATACAAAATATGAATAAAGAGATGTGTGTAAGTTTCATATCATTGAACAACTGTCTGCTATGATGCGAGTTAAGTTGAACTAAAAATAAACTATAATAGAATATATTCGAAGTATCCTTTAGAAATAAGCTGCTACAATTTAGAATCGAACGTATATAATTTAGCATTCATATATACTTGTAATATAATACATACAATGAATACTTATATACATTAAACCACTCAAATATTTCAGCCGATGTTACAGAAATTATAATTGAAATAGATAGTAAGTAATGAATTTGTTAATAATGATACAATCTACAACATTGAAACCAATCTATAGATATACCAATTAAGGAAACATCGTGCAGACAAGATGTGATGGAATTGTACATTGCAGAAAGAGAAACAATATATAAAGCCTAAAGAGAACAGCAAAATAAATTTGATAAACAGAATTATAAAAATCAATCAAAATTATCTAAACAATGTGTTGAGGAACTTACCATTTTAGATTAAGATTAATTCTGTAAAGCGTACAACGATGCTAAATCACGCAATATGTCACATAGTATTTCTCAGTGCTAAATTATTTGCTAATTATATAAAGCAATATCAACATTTTATTTTCAGATACATACAACCAAACACACAGAGATAATATATATATATAAGCAAAAAAGATATTCAATTTGTCGGTAATTCAACAAATATAAATGTTTATAACTGATTCAAAGCACTCGACAGCTTTTCTGGAGTATAATATTCAATGATATTAAATAAATGGAAACTATATTTTTAAAACCATATTTATTCTATTATATATATTTCAAGGGTACCAAAATTTTGGTACGCTTTCATCAGATAAAATACAAAGTTTGTTTTATAAATATTGACATAACCAGGAAAGAATAACTTAACGGTTCAAGTTTTTCCGGGATATATATATATATTTATATATATATAAATGTATGTATATTTGTGTATTTATGTTTGTGTGTTTGTATATATATATGTTTGTGTGTTTATATACATATATGTTTGTGCGTTTATATATAAATAATCTTGGTTTCTTTATATATATATATGTGTGTGTGTGTGTGTGTCTGCATATGTGTCTGTCTGCATACGTGTGTGTGTGTGTCTGCATACATGTGTGTGTAAATATGCTTGCGTGTGTGTGTTTATATATATATATATATGTTTATATACATACATACGTACACATATATATATATATATATATATATATGTGTGTGTGTGTAGCAATGGTCTGTATGTGCCTGAGTGCGATTTAATGCATAGTACTGCATACTTAAGTAATGGAAATGGTATAGAACAGGATGGCCGGTGGCAATCGTTTAAAGTTTGGTGGTTTGTATATATACATACACGTACGGTTATATATTTTATGTGTGATAGACTGAATAAAGCAAATGATATTATAAATATTTATTATAATTTGGTGTAGAGCTCTTTCCCTTTGTGTCCGTAAGACTAACAGCAACAATATATATATATATATATATGAGAGAGAGAGTGAGTGTGTTGATGTTTGCTTGAAGCATTAGGTCACGTGTTGTCCCTCTCCGACTAAAAACTTTCCCCCTCGGAAAACCCCCAGTTGATGGATGCGCAATCCGAAATATAGGGACAATCAAATCACTTCCAATATTGTGGTTTTGATCTCCTTTCAGGGTGATGCGTTGTGTCTTTCTGCAACACACTTTAGGTCAGTTTGCACCAGTAAAATCAGCTCTAGAAATAAGTTGCAATGTCACTATGTATGTGATATAAATACCAACCAAATACCCATTAATTCATCCTCAAATCTAACATTCGCATACACTTACATATGAATGTAATATTACTCAATACAACGAGTAGAATATGCTTATATATATATATATATATATATATATATATATATATATATATATATATGAATAAATATGTTAAGTATGATGGAATAAATTATAAACAATTACGTTTGATAGATGTACTGTGTTATTATATAACATTGCATACTCGAAATAAATATATATATATTGTACAAATTCTAACATTGTTCATATCCAGAATAATTTGTAAAGATAATTGAATTACTAAAGTGATGAATCTATCCCTGAAGATTATATAACATTTATTTTTCATGAGCATAGATTGTAATATCTTCAATAGAGAATATATTAAATGTCAAACGATATATTGCATATATTAAAATATAACAAATAATAAACTATAAAAATCTAATGTAGTTGGAATTAAAAGCTGATGATTTATAATAATGATTAAAGGAATGAAATAAAGTTACAGGTGAGATAGAACAGACGAAACGGTTGCATCTTCTAGCAGAGACAGAGACATCATGAGGTTGATGTTTTCGAGATAATTTAAACAAGGGACTTATTGTAATACTTGAGGGCCAATGCACTTACTTGGAGTTTAATGCAATTGATTTCACTCCAGGTTTAGAAAAATACTCTAGAAACGCTGTATATCAATATGGCGCCCCTATGGCCCCTCAGGATTTACGGGCTCATATCATACCATATATGGAGCATCTAGTAGCCAACACCAACATCTCTGAAGCCGATGTCACCACGGTAATTAAAGAATACAAATGCTCTAAGGTCTCTAGTGGGGATGAAATTCCGTCCGTGATGTTAAAAGACTTAAATAAAGAAGATATTCTCTAGGTGACAGGTGGATTTCATACCTGGAAAGGCACGAAAACAAGGGTAATCTGAAATGTAACACCAATTTTGAAAAAGAAAGCAAAGGTGATTGCTCGAAGTATAGTTATCTTGTTGTTAAGCGTTCCTGGTTATTATCTACCATGTGGCGTTGGTGCCTATGCTATCCTAAGGCCATGAATCTTTGGTAACAACCGATCGAATACGATCAATAATACGAACGACCGAAATAGTTCCTACCACGGGACTTCAGAATACCGTTACTCGATAGACTGCGTATGGAGGAATTTAGGCAGGCCATACTTGTAGAGGCGATACATCTGATTCGAGAGTTCGCAGCTCGAATAGTATAGACGTAGTTAAAAATAATTTCTGGACGGATGTTTACAGGCAAAACCAACCAACAGAAGATTGAGAAGTAGAGCTCGAGTAAGATGGCTGGATAACATCCATGAGCTGAGTTGATTTCAATTGAGGATCTATTCGGATCAGTTGGAGTCATTTACTACCAACTGTGAATGGAGATTGTCTCTCAGCAACCCTGCCAGGAATAAAGTGGTGAATAAGAATCTGTAGATTATATTGAAAATAATTGTTTCTACTTTTGGCACAAAGCCAGCAATTATCCCAGTTTATTACTGGTACTTTATATTATCGACCCCGTAAGAAGGAAAGGCAAAGTTAACCTCAGTGGGATTTGAACTCAGATCATAAAGGGCCGTAACTCTTTGCTTGCAAAGCATGGCGTCAGACCCTCTACCGATACTGCCAATCCACCACCCTTTCTATTGAAAATAATTGTTTCTATTTTAGGCACAAGGCCAACAATTACCCAGTGCATTACTGGTACTTTATTTTATCGACCCCGTAAGGATGAAAGGCAAAGTCAACCTCGGCCGGATTTGAACTCAGATCGTAAAGGGACGTAACTATGCTGGAAAGCATGGCGTCCGACCCTCTACCGATACTGCCAATCCACCGCCCTTTCTATTGAAAATAATGATTTCATAACTCATAAATTCCAACCAATATATTTTTTCGTTTAAATACAAAGACATACATGACAATTCAACGGTCGTACGTTTGCTCACGAGAAATTGCCATATATATAATATCGATTGGCAGAAACTTTAAAGATATATACAATCTATTTTTCTGTGTATAAATTCTTATTTATCTCTTAAATAATGACAAGTTAAACCAAGTCTACTTCATTTTTGTAGACAAATCTAGTCACGCAGTCCATATTTAATTTAGAAAAGTTATAAAAGTAATGCAATATTATATTTCCAGTCTTGAAAGTAAAAATACTCTGTCCATATAAACAATAGATTTTAATAATTAGGATTACATCATTAAATACACTGCCTTTAAATTCTTCATATTCAGACATTTGTCCGCACTGCCTGTATATTGTCGAATAAAACAATTGAAATTTCCAATAATTTTGGCAAAATTAAATTAAATAAAATCAATATACATTCCTTGTATATTCTGTTGTTAATATTCCTTGTAATATATCTGAACATGCGACATATATATAAAAAAAAACTTTAATTATACAAAATACAGTTCAAACACTTATTTCGAAAGCAATAACTTATTAAAGTTCTCATAGAATTACTAGAAAGAAGAAAATCGTATTTGAACGATGTTTTTAATGTTACTATGAATATGTATTTATTGCAAATTTATTGGAAATCGTATATTCCTGTATTTATGAGTCTAGAAGTATGACGTATTTTTACTTTCATCTTCTCAAGTTATCTACCGAATTACTTTGAAATTTAGATATACAATTTGCAATCCTGTGATGAGTAATGTAATGTTTCTTGCTAATATTCTTCTCAACGTAATTTATAACAAAAAAAATGCCATCAGTATATTCTGAAATATATTAAAATTAACTAAAAATCTTCCAGAATTCTTAACGTCCTGGCATTCTGTATACTAGTAAGAAAGGAGCGATCTTATTTGTATGTCTCGTATGAAAAAAGCGATTAGTTTACATCCTAAAATTTCTTTGGATTTTAAGACTATATTTTACCTTAAATTCTTGCTTTTATATGACTACCTTGTAGCTAGTCGAAGTATTGACTGCAATATCTTGCAGGGCGTACAGCGTAATAAATGTTCCATAATTCCATTCTTCTCACAAATATATAAGTATATATCTATATATTTGTGAGAAGAATAGAATTATGAAATATACATGTATACATGAAATATACATATATATACAGAGAGAGATATAGGAAAAATATGATATGTAATATATATTATATTATATTTCCCTAGTAAGCTAGGGAAAAGATTCACTAATATTTAGATATTAGTTTCAACATAATTGTCGATAGATTGCGAGGCTTGTACCAGCTAAATAAATATTAAATCGATGTGACCGACTAAATCAAGGCGCTACACATGAGTGAAATCAGTAAAGGTATAATAGAATTAAAAAGTATGTAGTTGATTATTAGTGATAATACATCAATCGTCTATAAGTATATAAATATAAACACGCAAACACAGACACACTTACAAAAATATACTTATACACGTTCATTCATACAGACACACATACATTGACACAAACACACATATACATTCACACAATTACACACATATTCACACACACATACATTCACACAAACACACATATACATTCACACACACACATACATTCACTCAAACGCACATGTATATTCACTCAAACACACATGTATATTCACTCAAACACACATGTATATTCACTCAAACACACATGTACATTCACACACACAAACACACACATACACACACATACTGCATAATGCATCAATCGTCTAGTGTAAATTTATAACAAAAGATTGTATATGTTGTGTGCATGTTTGAATGTGAATTATCTCTGTTATGGTGGAAGACATTGCTTAGCACAGTTCATGCCGAACGGGAAATATTGTCAACATTTCTGGTCTATCTTTTAAGAAACGCCATTGAAATATTTTATTCAATAAACCACACCAACCATTGATATATCTATAACAATATATCTTACGTTATAGGAACTTGGCTATCAAGTTAACTTCAGCCCTGTTGCCAATTATAAAATACGGGTACATGGTAATTTAACAACTGACCTTTTCTATATTCACCCAGAAATTCAACTGCGATTCGTACGTAATTGCAGAATCGTAACGGTTTCTAGGATCAATATATCTTTCATTTTGTTCTTCCTGTATGTTTCATAACTATACAGAAATTGTGGATAATATTTCTATTGATTCAATTTAAAGGTATGACGGATGTATCGAAATCTCTGAATTCAATTTCGATTTACAAGACACAGCAAATGAATAATATTTCTAAAAACATTCCTGGGATACATATATACATATTATTTTCGTTGTCTTTTATATACGCACTGCATGAAATAATTAACTCCTGTGATATAAGGATTCTACCGACAAGTTTTTATCAAGAAAACAAAATAATGGTTTCTGATTTAAGCACAAGACCAACATTTTGGTGGAGGAGAAAGTCGATTAAATTGGCCCCAGTGCGTTACTGGTGCTTTATTGTATCAGCCTCGTAAGAATGAAATACGAAGCTGACATTAGCGGGGCGTGAACCTAGAATGTAAAGTCGTTACTATGTGCCACAAAGCAGATTATCTGACACTCTACCGATGGAGCCAACCCACAGAGAAGAAAAGATAATAGAAATAGTACGTGATAACAGATGTCAAGTTTCCCTGCTTATACGCGGTCTTTAAATTTCCTTAAGGATTTCACAAGATAAACGACGAAAAGCAGTTTAACATCAGAGAATAAGATCAAATGAAGAAACCCTGATAGCAACATATAATATACAATCGTCTGAAGATGCAAAGGAAAATGCATAGATAAGACAGTTATTAACTTAATATTAATTTGGCCATAAGCCACGTACTACAAACAAACATCGATATTATATTATGAACGTGAGCGTTTTGAAATGATTATTTAGTAAATTACCAATTATATTGTTTCTAAATGAAAGCTGCAATATTTGTGTAAATTGACATCTTAGTTTTACTGAAAGTAAATCGTTTGTTCATTGCTCATCCATTTGTAATTATTACAATGTCTACATCAGATGTATGTATGTATGAAGCCGTATTGTTGAGATGGTCGTAGGGGCATCATATTGATATAGGGCGTAACTAGGCTATTTTATTAAACCTGGCGAAACCCATCTCAATACAGTAGGTTTGCTCTAGATAAGGATACAAAGAGAGAAAGTGGTATAAAGTTATATAAACTCAAGTACTAGACTGGTACATATTTTCCCGGCCTCGAATGGATGAAAAGTGAAGTTGACCTCGGTGAGATTTGAACTAAGAGAGCAGAGAACCAAAACGCATACTGCAAAGACTTCTAACGGAAGTTCTAACGACGTTGTCAGTTCGCCTCGTACCTCCATCAGATTCGTGGTGACGACTAATGATATATGTGTAAGAATTGCAACCAGAAGATGTCTTTTTATAATTTCCAGAGTAACAGACGTAATCAGTTAGTGTTATGGTCATTTGGAATATTGTTATTATACACTAACAGTGGTACCCGGCGTTGCATGGGATAAGCTATTTTGGAACGCGTGCCGCCAACAGACCTAATCGTGGAAAAACTGCATGCCTGGACAATATGTAAAGAAAATAAACCGAATACTCTGATGGCAGTATAAACTAAGTTTTTCTCGATGAAGCAGGAAAAAGGCATATCTTTACCTAATGTGGGCCCTAGGGATCAAGAAAATGAATTTTTCTTATGTGGATAATATGCCTTGAAATTTCGGGAAAATGGGCTAGACATAACGCCTTAAAAAAGCCCTAAAAAGCTGAAAAAACAATGAAGTTTTTCACCTAATGAGGGCTATAAAAGAGTTGGATTTTCTTTGCTAACGGTATGAAGAAGAGACTGACTAATACATAGTTACAATTTCAAGGAAATCGGTGTGACGTAACGCCTAAAAAAAAATTGTAAAAGCCGGAAAAAAAGCAGTTGTTCACAAATGCGGGCCCTAGGGATCAAAAAGTCGAATTTCTTTATGTGCATAATACTCCTTGAAATACACATGCAAAGATTGAAAAAGACCTGTTGGGTACTTCTCGGGTTTTACACACACACACGCACACGCCCTCTCTCTCTCTGTTTTATATATAGATAGATTAAAATAACAGATTAAAGTTTAAGCAAAGAATCGTTGCTTTCACCCTTAACTGCATCTTCTGAAACTAAAAACATCAATATTTTGAAAAACGTTGCAACCGAAGGAAAACAGGAAGGCGATACTTTGGTTCGTGAAGACGTTCCCTGGCAAAGAACGGAAAATAGCGAACAATATACGTCATCAATGTTCCTCAGAATGTCGTAGTGCAGACAGCCAGGCATTCAGACAGATATTATAAGAGCGCGACGGAGATGGATAACCGGCGCCTAACACCCCTTTAACAACAGAAAATTGAAAAATAAAAGCTGCAGTTAATATCTTTAAACCGCAAGGAATATATAAACGCAAGTTTGAAGTCAATCGGAGTAGAAATATGAAGACACACAGACAACATCAGTTTTATATATATAGTTAGTATGATGGAATTACTGGAATCGACTCCGGATCTGCCAGCCACACCAATGTCGCTGCGGTTCCACCGTGGACTCTTTCGGCCTCCACCCGCTTTCCTGTCGCCACAGTGCTGGCCGCATTCCACGCCATACTGCCCTCAACGAGGTCATTAAGCATGGGTTGGAAGCTGCAGGCTTCCCTTCCCAGCTCGAGCCGGTGGAGCTGGATCGAGGGGACGGCAAAAGGCCAGATGGCATGAATATCTTCCCGTTCCGCGGTGGCAAACCCCTCGTCTGGGATGCCACTTGCACCGACACTTTCTGCAGCCGCAACCTGGTGCAGTCTGCGACTGACCCAGGTTCTGCTGCACGTCGGGCTGAGGGGGCCAAACTCCTCAAATACCGGTCGCTCACCGACAGGTTTGCGGTCGATCCCCTGGCAGTGGAAACTTCTGGTGTCCTCGGCCCCACGGCTACCTCCTTACTCACCACCATAGGCGCTGAGCTGGCCAGCCGTAGGTGTGAGCCCCGCGAGTTTGAGTGGCTTTTCCAGTGCGTCTCCCGGGGAAACGCCTTCTCCATTCTGTCCGCCGGGGCTGTGGGTGGACCCCATCGCGTACCATTACATTAGTTAAATACCATTCTTTCATCTCATACATATATAAGTTATGGTATAACTGAAGTCGAAGAGCGCTAATATTCGGCAATATATAGCTATATATAAATATCTACGATTCTCTCGCAACAGGCGAAGGGGGAGGAGTAGTTTGATTACCTCATACTACTTCACTCTCTTTAAGTCTGCTGCCTGCATTTTAGCTAAATAGCGGCTGGCGTTCCATTTGTTATGCTGTGTATGTATGTGTCTGAATGTATGTGTGATTTTGTGAGTTTATTGTATGTGTGTGTTTGTGTGTGTTTGTGAGTGTATTTTTGTAAATGTGTCCGTATTTGCGCGTTTATATTTATATACTCATACCTATATATGTATGCACATGCATACACATATACATATACGCGCCAGCGGGTTGAAAAACATTCTAGCTAACTAGATCGATGAAAATGCGTATGCAGCATCTTCCAAGGAATGGTTAAGTTCATCTCTCTGAAATTATTGAAGAATTAAGTATTTAACCAATAGCATGTTACTTTGAAATAAACAGCTTACAAGAAGAAAATTCTCACTTGAAATACCATATATGTTTTATTGATAGGCCAACTAGTTCATAAGCCATTCTAGTTCGCAACTATAGTCAGATCATCTGTAAGTACTTGGCATAGTTCCTAGTAGAACATAGAACATCCTCAATCACGAAACGTCCCATAACTTACCATGAAATGTTTGGCATTAATATCCACTTACTGAAGTTAAACAATCCCCTCCAGATCGTTGGAAGAGAGGAATAACTGATACAAACCATCCTATATTTTAGCTTCTCGGACAGGCATATATGCAAGTTCGTATTGCCAAAAATCAATGATGTACGTCTTTCATTATATCTGGTCTGATGTCTCTATCAGTTACATTATTTCCATCACACAGACACATTTATACAGGCCTATACTCTGATGTCTATAGGCATTATATGTAGTGGATTTTTTTTTTTTTTTAGTTAGACATTCAGAACTATATTTCTTCCATTTACACTGGCAAGATTCTGGGTAGTACACGAAATAGCTGTCAATACTCCGTTCATAAGTACATAATATATCAGCATTCTATTCTCTAGACCTAATGGAAGATAAAGGTCAACATATTTTACTAGAAATCTCAAGAAAAAAAAAAATTCTTGAATTATAATGGCTGTGTTGAAAAACACACTTAACTACTGCAGACATTCTGGTGACCTATCATACATGACGTTCCATAGTGTGTATGTGTATATATATATATGTATATATATATGTATATATACTCGTATATAATTTACACACAAAGAAATATATATATATATATATATACACACATATATACATATGTATATATATATTGTTATACTTTGGGAGGGTCATGTTGCCAATAAGAATCTTGCTAAACAAATTCAGAAACGAAATATATATATATATGCATATACGTATTTACCTATATATATATATATATATATATATATAGATATATATATATATATATATATGCATATATATATGT
>OZ024752.1:10274264-10301764 GCA_964016885.1 Eledone cirrhosa | reverse complement strand
GATGAAAGGCAAAGTCAACCTCGGCGGGATTTGAACTCAGACTGTAAAGGGACGTAACTATGCTGGAAAGCATGGCGTCCGACCCTCTACCGATACTGCCAATCCACCGCCCCTTTGAATAAATAATGAATGAATATTTGGCAGAAATTGGTAGAGAGTCGGACACCATATTTTTTAGCATAGAGTTACGGCCCTTTATGATATGAGTTCAAATCCAGCCGAGGTTAACTTTGCCTTTCATCCTTACGGGGTCGATAAAATAAAGTACCAGTAATACACTGATATAATTGCTGGCCTTGTGCCAAAAGTAGAAACAATTATATAATGTTTACAATTATAAATTTCGTAGCTGTTGAACATAAATATTCGTATATATTATTATTGCTTATTTTAAGATTCACTTCTTTAAAATATTCAAATGTCAACTTTTCCGGTTAGCGTCAGTTATAGCATAACACTTATCACATCACTTTTATAAACGTTTAAATATTAGCATCGTTATATAAGGTTTATATTTAGGTTGTTAATTTTCTCATTTTTCATTTTCATAACATGTTAGTTTATTATATATGCAGTTTATATATAATATCGTCTTTGTTTAAATGTACCATGGATTACTTTACTGGTTACATAAGACAGTGTAGCATTGCTGTACTGATTACATAAGACAGTGTAGCACAGTCTTTCTTCAATTTCTGTGCATATTGTTAATTACGATTTCATTTGCCGTATCATATCTACATGCATATATATTTGTGTATAATATCAATATACACACTACACGTGGTAGTACAAACTTCCTAGATGTCTTCCTCGGCCTGTAGAATGGAGATTCTTCTCCTTACAATGAACTGAAGGAGACACTATGTTGCAACAAGAAACTATCTGAATCCAAAATGGCTATCACGATCAATTTCGTTAGGAACTCCAACCTATTTGCCAATGAGCACATATATAGTGCTCCTAAAGCAGAGCAGATATAACGAGAAGGTATCTTACCACACTCCAAACAATACACGACACAGCAGGAGCTGCCATACCTGTAGATTTACCTGGCTTTATCATCCATACAATAGATATTCGTTACATGTTTCCCCGTACCACCGTTGTCATAAGATTTTCTTCAGAAACACTGTCAAACTTTCCTACATTTGGCAGTACCGGTGGACCGTTAGACACCATGCTTCACAACATAGTTACGGCTTTTAAATTATAGGTTCAGATCCCACCCAGGTTAACTTTGCTTTCCATCCTTACGGGGTAGATAATATAAAGCACCAGTAATGCCCTTCCATCGATTTAATCGACCTTCCCCTCCCTCAAATTGCGGGCCTTCTTTCTTTAGGAAAAATCACTATTACCCCTAACTTAGCACAAAAGTCAGTTCTTCTAAGTCAGCTAGATTGAGATCTAGTAGAACATATACAGAAGAAGACAGGATGTAAATCAGGCTATATAACTACATCACCGAGATTACAGTCCACTCAACAGCACTGTCGTGACGAAATATATATATATTCACGTTATACCGAGGCACGTGACTCTGTGGTTAGGTTATTCGGCTTACGTTCGTGAAGTTATGGGTTCGATTCTCTGCGGCGAGTTGTCCTTGTGCAAGACACATTGCTCTGGTCCACTCAGCTGGCAAACATGAGTTATACCTGTAATTCAAATGTCCAGCCTTGTCACGTTCTGTGCCATGCTGAATCTAGAGGAGAACAACGTTTAAGGGTACGCGTGCCTCTGGAATGCTCAGCCTATTGCACGTTAATTTCACGAGCAAGTTGTTCCGTTGATCGGATCAACTGGAACACTCGTCGTCGTAACCGACGGAGTGCTTCATACCAAACGACAGTCAGAAAGCATGCACATACCTGACGTCGGTTAATTGAAAATACGTTTTCTTCAGCTTCAACACAGCATCAGAAACCCAGCCGAGGTAAATGCAATGATATTCCCAATGATTCTGTAGGCGGTGAATTGGCAGTATCGGTAGAGGGTCGGGCGCCATGCTTTGACGCATAGTTACGGCCCTTGCCATTCTGAGTTTAAATCCCGCCGAGGTTAACTTTGCCTTTCATCCTTACGGCGTCGATAAAACAAAGTACCAGTAATGCACTGGGTAATTGTTGGCCTTGTGCGAAAAGTATAAATAATTATCAATGTTCATGTAGAACCAGCCCGAAAATATACATCTTTAAACTTGCAACGGAATAATTTCTCCATGCTTTAACCATGGGATACGACATGATTTCGAGCAGTTTTCTTTTGGAAAGGACCAACATCGTGTTCACTAATCAGCACATTCTGAAATGAAAGACCGTACACATTTACATCGTATAAACATATGTTATATAAAACATTCTTCAAAGAAATTATACCTCCAAACACCCATGATGTGGACCAAATATCTCTCCACAAAACAACATAAAACGCTGACAATCAATGACACAGAACGAACTACCCACTTTCACAGAACTATTAAACCAACATTGGTAAATTATATTATATTACTATAAAACAAAAAAGAGAATATTGTTATACTTTGGGAGGGTCATGTTGCCAATGAGAAACACACGCACCAGTTGCTTTCACTTCAATTTATTATATATTTATAAATTCATAAATTTACAAATCTACAAACTTATAAAATATAAATTTCTGGTTGGTTGGTTGGTTCCACAACCAGATAGTTGTTTATATATATAGTCATAGTCCTTTCATCACACACTCTGTGACCTCTTCAGTGACTGGGGATTCCTTTCTTCGTTTCTGTGCCTTTTCTTTCTTCTATCCTACGCCATTTTGTTTCTGTGTGAAAAAGAGAATTATATATATATAACGATACCGACAACGCAAGCAACTCTGGAATGGGGAAATAAATTACAAAATTAACGAAAGGTTTTTATATTTCGTATTTAATGGTTCGAAATACTAACCAAACATATAGATCCATTCCACTACACAGAATATAGGTTAACAAGACGCACATACATACATAAGTATACACACAAATACACACACGCACAAACACATACATATGTATTTTATATGTATGTAAGTATAGGTGTGTGTATAGTTATCTATAAATATGTATGTATATATGCATCTATATGTATATATGTATCTAAATATATGTATATATATATTTATATATATGTATACATGCAGGTATATGTATGCATGTATGTATATATATATATATATATATATATATATATATTTTACATATATATGTATGCATGTATATATATTTTACATATATATATGTATGCATGTATATATATTTTACATATATCAGCCATTTGCTGAGAGCATGTATGCATGTATATATATTTTACATATATATGTATGCAGGTATATATATGTTTATATGTGTATTCATGTATATATTTATAAATATATATATGTATATATATATATATATATATATGTACACACACACACACTTATACATTCAAATATGCACTCCAACATGATTGCACTCGGTGGTATGCAAAACACTTCAAATGTAATATGGGAAAGCAAGCTATTGAACTAAACACACCATATATATGTTTACCTGTTAAAATCTCATACTTAAAACAACTTCGCTTTAGAACATTTTATAAAATCCATTAAATGAAGCCGTCAGCCATAAAATTTCAAATAGAATATATAGCTTGTCATGAACTTGATCCCCTTTGAAACCACCTTAAATTCCTCATTTTTTCCTTCGAAATATGGTTTGCATTTTGTTTATTGAAAGTTATTAATTACCACAATATGCTAAGCAGCCAATTAGCAAGACTCTTAAAAAAGAATAATGCACTTATGATGCTTTAATTTAATTAGAATGTCAGCCATTTGCTGAGAGCATGAAAACTACATTTAATTTAAAATACATTTTTTTTGCGTTAATTCAGTTTATCTAGTCGTGCTTATTGTTTCATGCGTATCTTTATTCAATGCAACGTTGAATCAGGGAAGAACTTGCATGAATATTTAAAATAATACTGATCAGGAACAAAACTAACATAGAAGATGTAGCCATGAATGTTTCCTAATATAATGATTTCTTATATAGGCACAAGGCCAGCAATTTTGGGGGTGGGGAAAGTCGATTAAATCGACCTCAGTGCGTGACTGGTACTTTATTTTATCGACACCGTAAGGATGAAAGGCAAAGTTAATCTCGGCGGGATTTTGAACTCAGATCATAAAGGGCCGTAATTATGTTTCAAAGCATGTCGTCCGACCCTCTATCGATACTGTCAATCCACCGCCCTCAATGTGTCCTAATGTATTTCGAATCATATTTGGTCAAATATTTGACATGTTTATGTAATGGATCAAAGTACTTCAAATTCAATAATATTATGTTGAGAATAAATGGTGGATTGGCAGTATCGGTAGAGGGTCGGACGCCATGCTTTCCAGCATAGTTAATTCGCTTTACGATCTGTGTTCAAATCCCACCGAGGTTGACTTTGCCTTTCATCCTTACGGAGTCGATAAAATAAAGTACCAGTAATCCACTGGGTAATTGCTGGCCTTGTGCCTAAAGTAGAAACAATTATGTTGACAATAAATAGTATATATTCTCCAAGTATTCCACAGTGAAATATACAAACTGGTATTGTGATAATTCCTTTCCAATTATATTATAATCAAATATTGTTCATCACTTACATTATTTAATATCATATCTTCTATCTTCTTTGGCCGAGTTTACACTCACAAAGATTCAGCACGCTTTCTCCAGTCGTCCCGGTCGAGTATGACATTTCTCAGTTCATCGATGTTATCAATGTTGGCATCTCTCAGCAGGGTATCAATGAATGAGACGGCTTGTCTTCCCACACTTCTTCGTCCCACCGCTGGTTTATGAGCACAAGTTGTGATGCTATCTCTTCTGGATGACGAATGCAGTGCCCAGCCAGTCATTATATGTAAAGTATATATATATATATATATATATATATATATGCATACATTGCAATAATCAACATTGGCTGGAGTAATTAGGAAAAAAAAACCTACTTATTGTCCACGTACTCCACTGTGTAATATATAAATAAACTGGTATTGTGCTAACTCTTTTCCTATTATATTACAATCCACATATTGCTCAACACATGTATTAGTTAATATCGTTATAACAATATATACTTTACAATAATCTCAATGTATATCTCGGTCACAAACTACCATCAAAAAACAATGGAATGGTTGCTGTGCTGTATGGCATCGCTCTAGGTTGGGCAGCTTTCAACAAGAACAAGGAAGTACTAACATCAAAACGAGTTTCCTATCATTTGAAGGCTAAGACCTTTGATACTTACATCCTATCAGTTGTGTTATATGGTCTTGACTGTGTTAATTGGACGACAAAGTAACTTCAGAAGCTCTCTACATTCCAGAACCACATCATAAGACTTATGACTGGCAAGCGACTCAGGGACTGCGTCTGTATCAGTGAGCTGCTCAACATTGCCAGACTTAGACCAATTACATCAATTGTCAAATCAAGAATACTCAAACTATGCGGTCATATAAAAAGATCAACTCGTGGTGTGAGTAGGCTATGCCTGGAAGGAAGGTTGGCTGGTAAGAGAAGCAAAGGCCGGCAACCAAAACAATGGCTTGACAATACCAACTTATGTACTGGACTTGATCTTTGCTCTTTAAACTCTGATGTTGGTGATCGAAAAGTATTATATATTCCTGGAAGGAAGGCTGGCTGGTAAGAGAATCAGAAGCCGGCAACCAAAACGATGGCTTGATAATGTCAACTTATGGACTGAACTTGATCTTTGCTCTTTGACCTCTGCTACTGGTGAACGAACTTTGTGGAGAGAGATGTTGATGCACAGTCTGCAACTGGCGGAGTTTAGCGTCACAAGCAGAATCGATAATATCTCGGTTCATTAGATATTCCGTCTCTCAGGCGGAAATTATTATCAGTCTTTGTTTTCATATGTCGTAATTAATACATATTTTCCATAGCGTAAGATAATGTGAGTCAACTCTAATGAACTCTTTCCTATCGTCTCCCTATTAACAGTAACGTCAGGCAATTCACTAAATCATATGATAAATGAAGATAAACCGTCATTAGATTTAGAAATGCTTGCCGTCTGAAACATAAGCCAACACAGTCAATATTTAGAATCGATGGGGCCCATATGAATGCATGATTCAGTAAAACAGAAATTACATTTTTTTTTTCTCGCCTGCCTTAAATTCCAGCCATAAGCAAGGAGAAGCATTGTCTGATGCATTGTCTGCAAGGAGAAGCATTGTTGGATGAGTACCAGTTTGAAATGTATAGTCAATTATCTCCCTTGCTTCTGCTGGATTCCATTAGACGGCGCAGATCGTCAGCCTTCAATTTACAGCTGGACTTTCGAATTGTTTACTAAACATACCGTATATCTTTAGATATACGAAATTCACATGCATATATGTATACAGTTATGACGAATCTAAATTTTGATATGTCTATATATATATATAAGGACAGGTATGACTTTTGTAGTTGTTGTTCTATCAATTTATTTTCATATTACAATTTTACAATGTAGACATTGTAAATGCTTTTTTCTTGAACATCCTGGTTAACTTTCTCGGGAACTTTCTCGCATTCGTCGATGGCGATTGTCAAACTGATCTAAGGTTGCGTATATATATATATATACACCCAGTACTCATAAAGTGTGTGTATATTTCTGTGCATTTATTGATAGTTCACTATTCGTGCGAGAAAACACGCACTGCGACGTAGGTTTATACCAAATGTGCATACATATTTATCTCATTGTCAGGATGAACCCTGCTATCAATTTCAATATAATCTCTCTCCCCATAGTTGATCCATACTTGCCGTACCACTAATAAATACCCGGGAAAGCAATGCTATGTTTGGCTGAATGAAATACACAGATGAATTACTACAGAAAGAAAATTAATCTAGTTTCTGGGGAATGCTCTTTAGTTTCGTATTTCTATAGAACCTTACCTGAAAATGGTTATATTTGGTATGGGTCATGTTGTCTTAATATTGCCAAAAATAGTTTCAAAAAATCATTGTTCGTGTTCGTTTTCGTTTCAGTTTTATTATATACTCTTTATATTTCTATTAACAATTTAAATGGCTATCAATGATTATCATTGATTAACCAACAGATAAAATATTAATGTAAATACAATTTATCAAAGTTCCTTCGACACACATTCGCCTGTTTCTTCCCCAGGCGTTAAATTAATAATTTATGAAAAATATTTCGCTTACGGTCATTAGTGCGTGATTTTGTAGGGCATAATTTTCCCCAAAATATATTAGCAATTTATTTATTTTAGCAAATATCTGTAATTAGACCTTATAAAATATATTCTTTCATTTGATATGCATCAATCCAACAGATATATCTCGTGCTTATAAAGCGAAGTGCATGTATAAATATAAAAGCTGGTTTTAGTGAGTCCAGGCGGAAATACACCATGCTATTCTATCATTGTTGTTTCTTTAAATTGACAATTTTTGATTTCCTTCTTTTTCAATGCGGAAAAGATATTTGATAATTCATGCGGGTAATAGAGTAGAATTTCTTACACATTCAGATTTCCATCTCTGAAGAACTGTAAAGCTATTATCTATTTGCTGCAGTAAAGAAACCGTATTACTCGAAATATAATAGAAACGTCCACAGTGGAGATCATGGGAGAATATATCAAACGAAGAAATGATATTTGAAATTGATACAGGTGAAATATAAAAGAAATACGTTATTTGACTCAATGTTGAACTAAACAGAATATTTTTCTTCTCGAATTCTGTATAGTTTGTAATATATTGTATAGTATGCAATATATCCTATGAGGGTGGAAATGATATTTCCCACATAATTACGTTCCGAATGAAAGTGTTTACAATGGAATATATATGTTGATTACTAAATAAATAATCATATATATATTATATATATTGTATATATATATATATATGTATGTATGTTATACTTTGAAGGGTTTTCTTGAATTATAAATAATATCAACGCACTCCCACACACACTTTTATTTATACACATATGAATATATATATATATGTATATGTATATATGCATGCATTCTTACAAATAACAGTAAATTCTATGCTTGTACAAACCGTATAGCATTATAGACGAGGTAAAGTAATAAGTATATGTAATTATATAATGATATATAGGTAACATTTTACACGCGGTAAAGTAGTAAGATTATGTAATTATATATGACATATATGTAACATTATAGACGCGGTAAAGTAATACGATTGTGTAATTATATAATGACATATATGTATCATAGACGCGGTAAAGTAGTATGATTATGTAATAATATAATGACATATAGGTAACATTATAGACGCGGTAAAGTAGTAAGATTTTGTAATTGTATAATGATATATAGGTATCATTATAGACGCGGTAAAGTGACAATATTATGTAATTATATGACATATAGGTAACATTA
Source organism: Eledone cirrhosa (assembly GCA_964016885.1). Lineage (NCBI taxonomy): Eukaryota > Metazoa > Mollusca > Cephalopoda > Octopoda > Eledonidae > Eledone > Eledone cirrhosa. The sequence goes on along the minus strand of OZ024752.1, from coordinate 10,293,271 downwards.
TACACGCGGAAAAGTAATAAGATTGTGTAATTACATAATGACATATAAGCAACATTCAAATTGATAGGATATCGAGAATATTACAATATATGTATTGTGTATGATAGGTTATTGCCCTCGATGGTGTATATGTTCCAGGAAATCCTTAATATAATGTCTAGAGTAAAGTTTGTCTCAAGCTTAGATGCTCAGCTGACTGGTGCTTATCTCGGTTATTGTAGTGTTAAGAGACAAAGAGCGCAATCCTTCACCTTGGACAGGACGTCAGTCCATAGCAGAGCTATACTCCCAGCTATTGCTGGTACTCATTTTAAGTTAAGTATACTGGAGCAACATGAAATGAAGTGTTTTGCTCAAGAACGCAACACACAACCTAGTCCAGGAATTGAACCCACATCTGTTCTGTAACAAAACCTCAATATTTGGGAATCGCCTGGAATGATATTCCTAATATAAGAAACCTCTAAAAACAATAAACAAAAGAACACATTATATAATTTCTGAATGCACTGTGCCTGACTATGTGATGAAATCACCAGGGCTGGGTGAATCGTCAAATATATGGTAAGTCAGAAGAAGTATAAAACGAAAATCAAGACAACGGTATTTCAGGCATGTACATTTATATATGCTCCGTAGGGTTTTCAGCTACTATGTATAGTGTATATATTGATATTATACGCAACTATACATGCATTTAGATATGATATATATGTAAAATAAAATCGCAATTGAGACTATACACAGAAATTGAAGAGAGACTGTGTTACACACTCTTCTGTAATCAGTAAAGTAATCCATGACACATTTAAAAAAGACTGCGTGAGGAGAAAATTAGTGACAAAAATATAAAGCTTATATAACGATGCAAATATATGAACGTTTATATAAACGATGTAATAAGTATTATAATATAACGGACGCTAACCGGAAGAGTTGACATTTCAAAAAATGTAAAGAAGTAAATCTTGAAATAAGCAATAAAATTATTTATATTTAATCAAGTGTTACAAAATTTAGTACATAAATTATGCAATATTCATTCAGTATTTATTCAAAATAATCCAACTTATTTTACTAACGGGATAACAAATGATATTCAGGACATAGTCCCGCACTCCTTCCTTTATTATATTATGATAATTCTAATATATATGTACTGATATTTATTAAGACATTTAATTTTATATTACAAGACATGTTAGTCTTATTATTGTACCTATAATAGCAGTGGTACTGTACAAGCCTAGATGTAACTGCTTTACATAAGGGTCAGCATATAGTTATGTACAATAATACAAATAATTGTTTCTACTTTAGGCACAAGAGCAGCAAATAATCAGTGCATTACTGGTACTTTATTTTATCGAACCCGTAATGATGAAAGGCAAAGTCAACCTCGTTACAATAATACAAATAATGGTTTCTATTTTAAGCACAAGGCCAGCAATAACCCAGTACATTACTGGTACTTTATTTTATCGACCCCGTAAGGATGAAAGGCAAAGTTAACCTCGGCGGGATTTGAATTCAGATCATAAAGGGACGTAACTCTATTCTTCAAAGCATGGTGTCCGACTCTCTACCGATTATGCCAATCCACCGTACAATAATACAAATAGTGATTGCATGTTATAAGCATTTCTATTTCAGCAAATCTTTATTCCTTGAACGAAGAGAATAAAATATTTTATTATATCTCATATATAACATCGACATAATTTCATCAAAATCTCCAGTATATGTACATTGTTGTAGATTGATATTACCATTGTTAAAATGACTTCGATGTTCTTAATGATATGACCACGAATATATCACTGGGTATATGATATGTTATCTCAGCAACAATTAAATATTTTCTTTAGGTACGTTGCAGTGTTATATATTGTATGTGTAGTGAGTAAAATTGTATTCATCATATCACTACAATTATAACCCCGATTCAATCCTATATTTATAACCTGTCATTGTTATATGTACTCTAGATAAGTGGTATCTTGTTGACAATATCATTTTCTGATTCTTCACTTTATTTTTAGTAAATCATTGATCTTCAAGAGATATGTTATTTATGTATGTGGATCAGATTACATTCTATCTAATGTTATTTGTTATAAGGTTGGTTATTCACGTAGTTATTCGTACGATGCCGTAAGCTGCTCGACAATTTTAGACCTATTAACAGATATGTTTTGATATCTAAATATGTTGTAGGTATTTTCTCATGCTAATTCTAGAAATGTCTTAGGTTGATTAATCTTAGATTAGTCTTAGGTTGATTTCTAGCATAGTTACGTCCCTTTACGGTCTGAGTTCAAATCCCGTCGAGGTTAACTTTGCCTTTAATCCTTACGGGGTCGATAAAATAAAGTACCAGTAATGCACTGAGATAATTGCTGGCCTTGTGCCAAAAGTAGAAACAATCATATGTCTGATAGCTATACATTTTGCAATCCAAATATATGCTATCAATAGTCACACATACTTAGTCGTTGTTAAACGTACTTTTAAATTTTGAATTTAAACATTGACAAATGATGTGTAATTAAATAATCTTATGTTACACACCCATAAAATATGCAAAACCATTAATTTCTGTTTTCGAGCAAATAATTATTAAGAATATCGGGATTGTTTTTTTTTTTTTCTAACGCAATCTTAAATCAATTAACGTCTTCATCAGATATTTACACTTTCATTTACTTAAGAGAATATCAAAGAATTATCAGTATAATATTTTGAATACTAAAGAGAAAATGCCTCAATTAAATTTTAAACAAGCAATATATATCGTGTTATATCTCTCTTTCTTTACTCTCTCCCCACATCCCCTCTCTCTACCACCCCACTCCCTCTCTCATACATACACACCCACCCAACCACTCTTTATTTATTTTTAAATATATATATATATATATATATATATATATATATATATATATATATATATATATACATATATATATACATATATATACACATATATGTATACTGACGTACAGTAGTATGTACATATATACATACATGCACACATACATATATTCGTACGTATGGGTTTACCGAACATTTATTATAATGTTCGGTTCGTTTGTAAACAAACAAACCGAATTAAGTCGTAGAGTGTTCGGCAACAATCGTTGCCCTTTTGCTCAACACTGACAAAGTAAGGATGAACTAGTTTCTAGCTTATTAGCTGTCATCAGCACCGTATACCTTCCTGTCAGTCTATTTAATGTTTGAAAGTATACACTTTCCTTATGCATATTAACGGCTGAACAGTCAAATTTGCATATCGGATGAGTTAGTCGGCCGGGCGTACCGATACGTACATATATGTGTGCATGTATGTATGTTTATATATACTACTGTACGTCTGTATATACTACTGTACGTCTGTATACATATATGTATGTACGTATACATACTTATATTTAAGTATCAGCCGTACTAAGAGTGAGAAATGAAATTTCATTATTTTCCATTTATCGTTCTCGGTATGCCCGGCCGACTAGCCCACTCGATATGCAAATTTGGCGGCTGCTCAACCGTTAATATGCAAGGAAAGTATATACTTTCAAATACTTATCTACATATATATATATATATATATATAACTGCTCTGTAAAACAACTGATGTTGGTACATTGAGCTATTTATCTTACTGGTAATAAGATAGTAATAAATTACTGTCTTTCACTATTTAGGGTATAATATATATATAACTATAAAAGCTTTTAGTATATACATAACCATAAATAGTATCCTTAATACTATATATATATATATATATATATATATATATATAAACACGCGCACACACGCGCGCACGCGCACACACGCGCGCACGCGCACACACGCGCGCACGCGCACACACGCGCGCACGCGCACACACGCACACACACTGTCTGTATATCTCTCTCTCTCTGTTTCTCTGTCTCTGTCTCTCTCTCTCTGAGATCGTCGGAAACAGAAAAAGGGCTGCTTGCGTGTATGAACTATTTCGTTTTCTTTCTTTCGTTCCCTCACTACCCCCCCCCCCCCACCGTCTGTGAATTTAAGTTAACAAATTATCTCAACCATTATCAATAGGGATCCACTGTTTTATAGTTAGCCATGCCCTTGGCAAACACTGGAGGAAAACTATCGAATTTATGAGAGGTTATATATATATATATATATATAACCCACCTGTGTTCTGCCACTATATATATATATAGGGGCAGAACAGAGGTTGGAAATATCCGCAGTAGTAGCGCACTCAGTTCATGGAACGAGTTTGGTAGATGTAGTTCCACGACAGTTAATAAACCATTTCTGAAGACAATTGGTTTAAATCGAGCAGATGATCCGTTAAGGAGAAACAAATCGTCCTAGGAAATGGTTTAATAACAATTGTGGAACGACTATATATATATATATATATATATATATATATATATATTAAGACAACAGATCAAAGTTTAAGCAAAGAATCGCTGCTTTCACCCTTAACGTTAAGGGTGAAAGCAGCGATTATTTGCTTAAACTTTAATCTGTTATTTTAATAAATATTTGCTCTAGGGTTCTTATATATTTGATATATATTTATCCTTATCGAGCCCTCTTTGGATTAAATTCGATTAAATAGAACCGTGACTGTTTATTTTATCGACCCCGTAAGGATAAAGGAAAAGTTAATCTCAGCAGGATTTGAACACGGATCATAAAGTGCCGTAACTCTATGCTGCAAGACATGGCTTCCGACCATCTACTGATACAGCCAGGAAAAAAAATATTTTCAAACAAGAATAAGTTGACTCCCACAAAATACAGAAAAATATGTTACAGGAAAACATTAGGATCACGTTTTTTTTAAAATATTATACTACACATGTACTAATATTGTTTATAATATAATACAATACAATAAAATAGATGTAGAAGGAGAGATAAACAATCCTTTTCCAGAATTACTTACAAATACATATTTAAAATAGGTATGTGTAGATATCTTAATGCTCTCGAAATGTATGAATAAATATATACATATAAAAAGACAATATTGTAGTTAAGTTGAAGCAACTGAAAATAGTTATTACTCTAGTCTGTTGGGATTTAAAAAAAAACCTCTGCATGGGAAAAAAAGGTTGACTATTGGTGTACATGAGACACGAACCTCGTAGGGAAACTTTCTACGTGCAAAACTATCGACATTCGTGACCGAGCGGAGTCTCTAAATAGTCTGGTAGAGGATTGGTAGATTCATCATTAAGAAAGCTAGTTGTGCAAGTTATGTTAGATTGCTTATATTATTGATATGGCGGTTGATTGCCTATATCGGTAGAGCATCGGTCACCATGTTTTGCGGCAGATGTTTACGATTCTTTACGTTCTGAGATCAAAATCTCTCCAATTCACCATCGAAAAACGCTTGAGAACGACTTAGAAAAAATGTTAATCAAAATCAGAATTTTATCCCAAAGAGAGGAAATTGGAACTTTATCCACTGAATGTTCCTTAATCCCGGAGAAGGGACTTTTACGTCCCAAAATATTGGACAGATGAAACAAAACAAATCAACGATTACCAGGTAACTTTTACTTTTCGTTACCTCATCTTACAGTCCATTTTTTATTTTGTAGCCACTCTGTATTCCAATGCTATATATCACCTTGATCACCTTGACCGACCAGTCTGTCGGGCGTCCATGCGGCGCCGCTGGTCACAGTACGCCGTCCATTCCTCTCTGGGTCGTTCTTTCCTCATCCATGTAGTCCCAATCATATTCCTAAAATTGTAACTCCACCTTCGTGGAGGCCTTCCGAGTGGTCGTTTCCGCTTGCGCCTGTACCACTCGGCAACTGCACGGGTCCACCGAATATTGGTGAACCGGGCGACGTGTCCAGCCCATCTGAACTTGCTGCGCATATATTCCGTGATGACGCCCTCACGCCGGACTTCGGTCTGATGACTTCGCTGCTGATGTGGTCTCTCAACGAGATTCCTAGCATTGATCTCTCCATGGTATGTGCATATATATACATATATATATAAATATATATATATATATATATATATATATATATAGACAAGAAGTGAACACGCGCCGAGACATTGAGAGGGGGATCTTGCGGAGAGTAAGGGCCGGATGGAAGGCGTTCAACTGCATAAGGGATGTGCTCAAGGGGAGGTTGGACAACACCACCCGTGCCAACCACTTCAATAGCACAGTTTTACCTACAATGTTATATGGCAGTGAAACTTGGGCTACAGCGAAGAGAGAAGAGCAGAGGCTGGAAACGGCTCAATACTATATATATATATTATATATATATATATATATATTATATATATATATATATATATTATATATATATGAAAGTGTCCATCTCTTGTATGTGTCGTCTTACATTCTAGGACTCGTTATCAGTAACCACACAGTCTCTCCTCCCTCAATCCATAATTATATATATATATATAATGTGTGTGTGTAAAAGGTTAACAGAAATGACAACACAATTGGTACAGTATACGAAAGCAATATATATATATATATATATATATATATATATATAGGTAAATTCCTTTGTTAACCTGTTTAGCTTGCTTCATTTTTGGGCTCCGGGGGCTGGTGGCCTCTCGACAACTGCTTTCATTTTATCTGGCCTTTATAAAGTATGTTAATTGCTCTGGCCTTTTTTAGTCCATTTGAGCGCTAGCGCATATCTCGAGGATTGGGTTTCGTTTTGCTTTTGGCCCCGCCAAAATACGATCGCGCTGAAATTATATATATATATATATATATATATATATATATATATATATGCACATACCACTAAGTTGTCTTCGGTTTTGAAAGTCATCGATTTGAAAACTAATATTTCATTTTTGCCTGAACATAAGCTGTTATAATACCAATAAAATATAGGATAAGTTAGGATTTAATTATAAATGAACATTAGGGATTATCAAACGACCCCCTGCTTGACACTTTAGACAGTGAAATCAATAAACTTAAGAACATAGTGATGCCGGTTAAAGTATAACTGAGGGTGAATTTATTGTCAGCAAAATGTTGGATTAGAATATGACTGGGGTGATTTATCATTTAAGATGCAATAAAATTGGGATTAGGGGAATTAGAGGAAAAATTAATTTCGTATATTATTATGGAAATAAACAATGCTTAGTGTTCATGTAAATGGTAAATATGAACCCGAAATACCCATCAGGGGCATTTTTCGACGTATGGTGGTTTTAGGATTGTTGTTTCGTTTATATACTTCATCACGCGCTTTCATGGAAGCTCAATTAATATGTTTTAGAATAGATTAACAATATTGCTTTGAGAAGTTATTTCACGTACATTCTCTATTCTCTATTTCCCGTTTTGTTATGAAATTTTGTTCGCATATTTCATCTCTGATCAATAATGTTTGTGAGATGATAATCTTTATCGAAATTGCACACCATAATTTTAGTGTCTAATAATTGTCTTAATATCCAATTTAATGGTTACGAGATGCAAACAAATGCGACGGATACTAAGTCAATATCTGAAACGTATAAACAATTTCAAAGAGAATGGATGTATATATTAACGCATATACAATGTTTATTGATCATAAACAGGCATTTTAAATTGCGTTGGTGCTATGGCTACAAACATCTAAATATACACATATTCGTACACGATGGAGAGCGGCTCCTTAGATTATTGTTTAAAGCAAGGGCGTGCAACAGGTGGCCCGCGGGCCACAATCCCCCTCCCCCCTCCGCCAGAACAGCTAGAGTGCCCCACGATAACTGTTTTTTTTATTTTTTACCTTTTAGGCTTATTTAGAATTTTTTTCGTAACCATAATACAATTTTCTGTTAATTGACCTATACTAAAGGGCTTCACTGATAGGGTTGTGTGTGTTATAATTTCCCAGTTCCATGTTATGGAAAGAAGTTGTGGTGAATCCTTGGAATAGTGCTTAATAAATATTAATGGCCCTAATAGTTGTTCTGATAGGGTTATGTGTGTTATATTTTCCCAGTTCCATGTGATGGAAAGAAGTTGTGAATCTTCGGAATAGTGCTCAATAAATATTAATGGCTCTAATAGTTGTTCTGATAGGGTTGTGTGTTTTAATTTCCCAGTTCCGTTTTATGGAAAGAAGTTGTGGTGAATCTTTGGAATAGTGCTCAATAAATATTAATGGCCGTAATAGTTGATCCAATGTTCAGAACTGGCCCGCCAGTGGAATATGTTGCACACCCTCGTTACGCCGCTATCTTGTGGTTATTTTGCTTGAATCTTTTAATTACTGCCCTCGACTATTTTTATCATCCTCATTTGCATTTGAATGTGCAAATTTGACAAATGGATTCTCCACTTGCTTTCTACGTCAGCCATTATTTGCTGAAATACTGTCTCTCACGAGTGTGAGTGAGTGAACGGTCAGCTTCATGCTGTCCTAATGTCTCTATACGAATGCCCAAGTATCTATGTTCGGATAAATGGTGCTAACTAGAGGTCATTCAATGCGGAAGTTGTATTGTCACTTCTCCTGTTAATTTACATGAACAAGATTGACATGCGCTGCCACGTTGGAAGTGTTATCGTAACCGGTGGGTGAAAAATCACCCGCCGGTTACTATAGCACTTTGCGATAACACTTTGCGATAACACTTTACGATAACAATTGGCTGTAATTTGCAGAAGATATGATGTTACTTAACTCAACAGAAGTTGATTTCCAACTTGCACTCGATAACTTTGATGCCGAGTGCTGCAAGGTATGATTGAAAATCAGTGCTCTTAAACCTGACACGCTCGTCATCTCGAGGTAACCTGTGCAGTAAACTCTACATATACATAACTTATCTACCTGAATCAGGTAGATAAGTTCAAGTACCGTGGGACCGCTTTCACGAGTGATGGAAGGCAGCGGGTTGAATTAAGCGCAAGAATTGCAGGCTGGGGCGTGCAGTAATGAGCCAGCTTCGACATCCAGTAAGCAGAAGCGAGGCAGGCATGAAAGCCAAACTCTCTATCTTCAATTTGTTATTCATGCCAAGTTTTACCTATGGTCATAAAACTTGAGTAATGACCGAAGGATTTGGATCACGAATGCAAGCGGCCAAAATGGGATTTCTCCGAAGGGTCTTTGGAATAACGTTACAGGCTAAAGGGCGTAGCTCGGAGATCAGTCACTCAAGGTCGTGACGCTGCATCTTCAAATTCAGAGGTCATAGCTCCGATACTGAGGGCATGTGGTTAGAATGTCTCAGGAAAGAATTGCTGGACAGATTTTACGGACAAAACCAACAGGTAAAAGACCCAGGGGTAAACCCCGAGGAAGATAGTTGGATAACATCCACGAGTTAGGCTACTCACGTTAGGGGATCCAGCCGAATCAGTTGGAGACGGTTGCTTCTAACAGGACCCACTGGATGGAATATTTTAGGACGCTGACCCCTTGACCCTCTTGGGAATACGTTGACAAAGGAGGAGGAGATGGTGGGGATTAAATAGATAATGAAAGAGATAATGAAGGCAATGAGGATGATGATGAAAATGATGATGCTGAGTGAGATGAAGAATTTTGCTGTTCTTTATTTCTTGTTTGTCAGGGTTTTAGTCTCTTAAATATATATTTTATATAAATGGATTAATGTTACATTTCAGGTAAATTGTTATAAGTTATTTAAGATGAAATTAGTTGTATATTATTTTATATAATATGGTAAAACGTAACGTCTGTAAAGTCAAGGTAAACCAACATTTGATTAATATAAACATTTAAATAGTTACGTCAAAAAGGTATTCATTCGTGTAAGTTGATATTTAAAGCAAAAAATAAAAACAAAAAAAAACGATAACGATGATTATAAAACAAAAAAAAATAAGAGAAGCTGCTAAATACTCAAGAAAATTAAATTATTGCTTTCAAGAAGGAAAACATGAAGAAATTGTCATATATCTAACTAGATGTTTAGAAATCTAAACTTTGAACGATGAAAGAAATCAGAGAGATATTAAATCTGACGCTCTTAATTTGAAATATTAGATTCTGTGAACAAATAAAAAAAGAACAAGCTCTGGGAGTGAAAGGTAGTGTAGTAATTCCTTCATTATTATATCGTCACATGATTATAAACATAGATGAATGCAAGTGAACAGATGTGTAATTTTAGTTTTCACTAATCATGCGTGTCGTATTTTTCATATTCAAGAAAATTTTAGAAGTAAATTGAGTCATAAAATCTTCAAACGCAATCAAAAATATATTTCTGATACAAATATATAAGTAAAATGTTATTGAAGAAATATATTAATGAGTAAGCAACACTTTCGTAAATATGAAACATGTATATATTTAACATGTTTGTGTAAGTACATATATATTCATAAGTATGTAAAGGTTATACATTAAGAGCAACGCTGTATATAATGATCCAGATACAAATATATTTATCGAACCAATCTCGTTGTTAGAAATATGAAAACTTAGAGAAAGTATATTAAAATCATTGCATTGTGCTATTTTCGAAATTTAAGTCTTTATAGATATATCTGTTAGTAGATAAAGATGGAAAGTTATATCGTATAAACTACTCTACAATATGAAATCAATAAATATCGTTTAATATATATACATATATATATATATATATATTAATCCATGGTACTAGATTGATTTTCAAAGACTATAAAGAGCACCAATAAGTATGAATAATGCACGGATAGTTAACATGATTTGAAAATAGGTAACGTATGCATATATTGAACATTATAAGTTAGTGTGTAAATAAATAGATTTATAAATATGAAAAGATGACATACTTTAAAAGCAACAATTTCGGTCGCTTATATTCTTGATAGTATTATTTCGGCCATTACTCTAGTTTTATCAGCAGAGATAAATGCTGGGTAATGCTTGATAATGGTAGTTAGTAACACAGTTTTGAAGTTTCCGAGTTTTTATTTTCCCTCTACCTACCTACCTACCTACCTTCTCTTATTATACCAAACCAACTCCAACATATCGTCGCCCCTAAAGGCACCTCATATACATTAGATGCTGTTTTGAACGTATGCAGGCGATCAGCAATGTATTCTTTCCACCTATCCTGAATACCTCTCCTCATATAGAGGCGCACCCCAGATGAATTCCCCTCATCGGGGATAGATGGGGAGAACTTATTACGAAATATGCAGAAGTTCTGCCATATATATTTACTATTAATAATAAAACGTTGTAGTTTACCTGAAGCATTGTATATAATATATAATGTATAATGAGGAGAGTGATATATGTAATAAGGCTAAAAAGGCGATAAGATGAAGGCAACGAAAACGTTAGTTACCTGGTATATATATAACTAAACCTATTTATAATAACATCACTAATAGTAACTCTCTCAGTAAACCCCTGATACATCACATAAATATAAGAAACAATGTAGAAACCGTAATAGACGGGTTACTTGGTATAATGCTCCATTTAATCTACAGATTAAAGACCATATCCCTAAAAAATTCTTTGATATCCTAGAGAAAAATTTCCCACCAAACCATAAATACCATTACATTTTAAATAGAGCTACTGTCAAATTTTCCTACTCCACTATCAATAATTTACAACACAATATAAGTACTTACAACACGTATAAGTGTAAAAAAACCATAAATATACCACCAATACATGAAACCAACCATAATAATACTAAAGAAAACAAAAACAAACCACCTTCTTCTTCACCTATTTTGACTAATCACCAATGTTGACTAATAACCTCCAAAACAAACATAACTCCACTAGCGCCACATCCTCTAAACTATCACCCACCAACAACCTGTCTAACCATACTAATCTAATTACAACCCATCTAAATCATACATTAATGAAAATAATAACACAAATACCACTATAGATAACACAATTAACTCTCCTGATACAATATTTACGGCTGTAACTGTCGAATCAAAATAAATTGCCCATTAAAGGGAAATTGTCTTATTAATAACTGTTTCTACTTTAGGCACAAGGCCAGCAATTACCCAGTACATTACTGGTACTTTATTTTATCGACCCCGTAAGGATGAAAGGCAAAGTCAACCTCGGCGGGATTTGAACTCAGATCGTAAAGGGACGTAACTATGCTGGAAAGCATGGCGTCCGACCCTCTACCGATACTGCCAATCCACCGCCCTATTGTCTTATTAATAACATAGTCTATAAATGTAAAATTAGCACTAAGGACTCCACTTATTCATATATAGGAGCTACGTCTAACCAATTTAAAGTAAGATTTAATACCCGCAAACAGCTTTAAAATTGCCGCATTAGCTAATACAACCTCCTTGGCTGAAGCAATTAATAATTATAGAAAGAAGGATATTGATTACAACCTGACCTGGAGCGTGCTCAAAACGGCCACCCCTTATCAAAATAGCAGATATAAGTGTAGGTTATGCTCCCAAGAACTATTTGAAATCATGAAATCTAATGATATCCTATTAAATAAGCGACAGGAGTTATTTATATCATGCAATCATAGAAAACCTTCAAATATTATAAACGTAATTAATATATACCTCACTCTTATATTTTACAAATTATTAAAATTAATTAAAAACATTTTTATTTTTTTTTATTTTAGTTAACCTATAATTAGATATTTACTACAAAGAATTTCATAATTTTATTTCCCTCTTGCAGCTTGCTTTACCTAAAGTTATCTTTAACCTCACTACTTCTTTTAACAGCATTGCCTATCTATCACATTTAATACCTAGGATTAGTAAATATAATTAATATATTTAATATTATGGATGTTTAGATAGATACACTACTTTTTATAACATTTTATCTATTTCAGTCATTCTATATATATTTTTATTTTTTTATTTTTTTACTTCTTTACTTATCTTATTCATAAGAATTAATATAATTTTAACTCTGTAAGTATACCTATCAATAAATTTAATTTCATTTTATGTATCTAGGTTCCTTGAAATTTAAACAGGAGTAGTATTTCTCACTAACACTCTCATTCCACAAACAAATTATTTTCCCTTCACTTTTAACATTCTTTAATAACAGCAATTGTTTTGGAGGAATCCTTCACTATCTCATTGACTTGACCTCATTTTAAACCCTATCTTTCTCTTCCCCATAGTATTCTTTTCATTCAAAGCATAAATTTAATTTCCTCCACTCCTAGCAAAAGGTTCTACTACTGTTATTCTATTAACTTGACCTCTAACTCTTTTCTATTGGTCAACTCAAAACCTGTTCCCAAACAGACTTTTGTATTAATACTTTGTTTCTTTCAATGAACATACTTCATCATTTCTGAAGATGGCATATTTAGGTGAAGGTATGTATATCTCCTCTGATAATTTGTAATATTTGTTTACATAGATCTTTAATATGATATACATACCAACACACACATATATATCCCAGAAACGATCGTAAAATGGTGATTCTTTCAATATAAAGAACCTGCTCTTTGTTTTTATTTCATTGTTTTTATTAATTTATCTTGAATGTTTTCCTATGATTTTTATCGTTAAATTTTGAATGCACTTTCTCTTTTCATGATATCTTCTAAATTTGGATTACATTGAGTTCTTCATACAGATTGGACACTACCGTTTATTTTAGTAGATTTATCTACATATATATATATATATATATAGAGAGAGAGAGAGAGAGAGAGAGAGAGAATTCACAAGAATCAAAGCTATGTTCAAAGCATTTATTCCCTTACAATTGTTTCATCCAATCCTAGGCTTGGAGTCTTCGGAGCATTTTTCAATGTTTGTACACATTGACCTTTCCAACGCAAGAGACATACATATGTATATATTGATGTACAGTGGAGTGACATATATTATATTATTTCCGTATAGCAATTCAAAGTCAAAATCAATATTAAAATTAAAACAAAATTAAGATACATTCGGCAGTTAACATAGATAATGGAAGAGGATAGTTTGTTAGTCAGGTGTATTAGTTATTGTATGCGTTAGTTACGTATGTCTCATTTATATATGATTATTGTGTGGCAGGGTGTTACATGTAATACAAGCACTTTACATGGGTATATACAATACAGTCTATGTAAGCTTTAAACACCAAATTCGACAATGAATTATTTATGCAAATGTATTTGTATGTATGGAGTGATAACATTGGATATATATAAGATTAATTTATTAACATAAGAGATCTGTATAACCTATATGTTGAGTGCAATGAATTATGTATGAATGGTAAGTGAGTTATATTAGCAAGTACAACTTGATGGATAGATTAATGACATTGTAAATGAGGGATGTTTTTGTCTGCCATAGAGATGTATTTGGCTTTGCCATGCAGACAGCCATACGCTGCTCCAGAACTTACCAGGGGTTAAGTAGACATAGTACTAATAGGTCCCCTGACATGTTCTGTGAGTAGACTACATTTGCAAGGAACTTTGATATAAAGATATGGCTCTTTGTATGGAATAATCAGTTGTAGCACTCTATGATAGGGAGTAATCATCCTAATATAAATACCTTTAGTACATCATGATAGAGTAGACTGTGTTTAAAATTGGAAACTGAATATAAATAGATAACCGTCTATATAAGGGACTCTATTGAGACACCTTATAATGTATGTTAGAAAAAATAGTTTAGTTATGGAAATCAGCTAGTTACCTCCCCTTACGCATTAACCCCCCCCCCTTAATTACACACATACTTCCGGATAATAAACCGATGTAAATTCTCGCAGCAGAAACAACCTACCCTATAAAATTGGATTAAAGAACACTGAGCCGCAATAAGTTAAAATAATTTAATTTAATGCATCAAACATCCAATACGGAATCATCGTTAATTATGTGATGGATGTATAAACTATATATTACATTTCCTGAATGTGAAAATGGTGGTGGATACGAAAACCATAACTTTCTTTTGCTTCTCCTTTCTATTTATATTTTTCTGCACACATTCTTTTTTTATTATATACAAAAAATACCTTACCACTACAACCTCCATAATACTCTTACTTACCCACGTAAAGTGCTTGTATTACATGTAACACCTGCCTCACAATAATCATATATAAATGAGACACACGTAACTAACGCATACAATAACTAATACACCTGACTAACAAACTAACCTCTTGCATTCTCTATGTTAACTGCCGAATGTATTTTAATTTTGTTTTAATTTTAATATTGATTTTGACTTTGAATTTGAATTGCTATACGGAAATAAGATAATATATGTCACTAAACTGTACATCAATATATACATATGTATCTGTATGTCTCTTGCGTTGGAAAGGAGGTCAATCATGTGTACAAACATTGAAAAATGCTCCGAAGACTCCAAGCCTAGGTTTGGATGAAACAATTTTAAGTGAATAAATGCTTTGAACATAGCTTTGATTCTTGTGAATTCTATATAACTGCTCTGTAGAACAACTGATGTAATTACATTGAGCTATTTATCTTACTGGTAATAAGGTAGTAATAAATTACTGACCTTCACTGTTTAGGGTTTAAAATATATATAACTATAAAAAGTTTTAGTATAAACATAACCATAAATGGTATCCTTAATATTATATATATATATATATATACATATATATATATATATATATATATATATGTGTGTGTGTACACATTATACAGTGTAATAAATCTGAAATATACATTATAAATGATATATATAATAATTGAGTTATGTAAACATAGAATCGTCTCTAAATTTTGATACAATTCTTATTTATACGTCGATTGTGAGGATCAATAAATACGGATAGTTGATCAAGTATATATATATAGTAAGAGAGAGAGATGGATATATTTCTTTATTAAAAAAAATGGGACATTACAAGACGTGACGGCAGGGTTTTGCAGGAAATAAATCATAACTTTAACATTAATAAATAATAATAAAATATATATATATAAAATAAATCGAAATCCCAGCAGGGGGTAACGTTACTGCGGTGTTGCTTTACACCCCGTAGAAAGAATAACCCTCATCAGCAGAAGCATGTTTTGTAGGTGTTCCCGTCTTCCCTCTTTTCGTCTTCCTCAACCTACATGTTTATATACAGAGAAGGCACATTCACTCGGACACTTTTCTCCACACTCACCCACCTTTCAGTGAATTTACTGGGGTGCATAGATATGTGTGTGAGTTTCTGAATTACTGGTGGTATTTCCAAAACAAGCACTCAATACAGAGGCTTGCTTAGACATATGTTAATAAGGACGTTGAAGTTATATTTACATGTTTTAAATTATTATTGTGTATCGGTATTTTACGCCCTTTTCACAGAAAATTGTCTATCACCCGTGTTTGTGTTTATATATATATATATATGTGTGTGTGTGTATATATATATATCTGTATATGTGTGTGTGTATGTGTGTGTGTGTATATATATCTGTATATGTGTGTGTGTATATATCTGTATATGTGTGTGTGTGTGTATATATATATCTGTATAAGCGTGTGTGTGTGTGTGTATATATATATATATTACAATAAACTCAACAACTCAAGTCTATCTACGACCAAGAAAGGCAGCGGGAAAAACATTGATTGATAATATGAAACATAAAACATTTATTTCAGATAAGTTTAGATATTATTTCCCAGAGGAAAAATCACATTTAGTTTTGTGCCAATTTGAAGAAGTTTTGCTTTTTACACATTGTGAAATGTAGATTAAAGTAGTAGAATGTGTCAGAAATATAATAGCAAACATATTTGTCGAAGGCTATATGTACATCGAAACACTATGCATAATTTTAGCGATAAATCAATAAATATTGATTCATGTCTAAATATAAAATAATACTGGCATTACTAACTATACAAATACTACAGAAATCATATTATAATGCTCTGTTGCTCTTGGAAGATATTCTAAATTTATGAAAGGATGAAGTAAAATCAGACGTATTGGTGTTATGATGATAAAGAAGGGGAATAAAGAAGTTGATTTACTTTATAATACATTTTTATTTTTACTATTACGCTAACTTTCAGTAAAATTCTAGTATATTCAAAAATGTTCACCCCCAAAATATACAGAATTGTGAGCTGTACGCTTTACACAAATATACATCAAAATACACTGTCTATCTCTACAAACAATAACAACAACATGCCTATCAATCTATATACGTATGGGTGTTATGATGATAAAGCAAGGAATGAAGTTGGTTTATTCTATAACTTGTTATTTCTACTATCACGTTAAGTTTCAGTAAAATTCTAACACATTCTAATAGTTCGCCCCAAAATATACAGAGGTGTGAGCCATACGCTTTACACAAATATACATCAAAATAAATTGTCCCTACAAACAAGAATAACATGCCTATCATTCTATAGACGTATTGGTGTTATGATGATAAAGCAACGAATGATGAAGTTGGTTTATTCTAAAACACATTTATATTTTTACTATGACATTAACTTTCAGTAAAATTCTAGCATACTGTAATAGTTCACCACAAAATATACAAATTTGTGAGTCGTACGCCTTACTAAAATATACTACACAATAATCAGTCTATCTCTACAAATAATAATAATAATGCGTGTATCATTCGATAGAACAGAAATATTTTCGTCTTTGGTATTACACAGTGTTATATTTATTTTATTTTATACTGTCCCGCAAAACTCTGTAATTTCTATATTATACTGTCACAAATAATCATTACCACACAACTATTAACTGATGTATTTGGCCCTAGGAGCAGCTCCTTACTCAGCACCATAGGCACGGAGTTGGCTACACGCAGGTGTGAGCCTAGCGAGATGGAATGATTCTTCCAACACGTCTTCCTCACCATCCGGGGAAATTCCTTTACTATTCTGTCCGACGGGGAAAGAGGCGGCCAGCGTTTGGGCCCCGGATTACTTATATTAATGACAGATGGGAAGAGTGAGAGACAGTCAGAGACTTTAGCAGCTCTACGATAGGTTTGCGGTCATGCCAGTAGCAGTGAAGGCCTCTAGAGTCTTGGCCTTTGGAACTCCTCCCTACACACCACAATCAGTACGGGGTTGGCTGCACGCAGGTATGACCCTAACGAGCGTGAATGGCTCTTCCAGCGGGTCCCCATCACCATCCTTCGGGAAAACGCCTTCTCTATTCTGTCCGACTGGGAAAGGGGCGGCCAGCATGTGGGCCTCCATTTACTTATAATAGTGAGATATAGGGAGAGTGGTAGAGACGCAGGCCATGAATATACCAGCATTGTTGAAGTATTTTGTAGAAGTAAAGATTAAATGATTTTACAATAAAAAGTAATTTGCTTCGATTCTAAACGCATGCTTTACAGCAACATTAGTAGATTTACTTCGCATAGAAGAAAAATATATGAAGAAGATCTGCGCTATTTTCCTATTATAATATAACAAAGGAAGGAGTGCGGGATTGTGTACTGAATATTTTTTTTTTTATTCCGTTAGAAAAATAAGTTAGATTACTTTCAATAAATAATTGTTTCTAATTTTGGCACAAGGCCAGCAAAACCCAGTGCATTACTGGTACTTTATTTTATCGACCCGTAAGGATGAAAGGCAAAGTTAACCTCGGAGGGATTTGAACTCAGAATGGCAAGGGTCGTAACTCGATACATGACGTACGACCCTCTACCGATACAGCCAATCCACTCACCATTACTTTCAATAAATAATGAATGAATATTACATAAGTTATGTAAACATGACTATATTTATATATAATGATTGCTTATTTTAAGATTCACTTCTTTTAAAATGTTCAAATGTCAATACTTCCGGTTATGATATAATGTACACTATATCATATCGCCTATATACACGTTCATATATTTGCATCGATAAAGCAAGGAATGGAGCTGATTTAAACATTACTACATTATTTATTTAGTTTACATATGTTTCATGACCCGAAAAATATTCTTTTCAATCCATTTGTAGAGAAATCACCAGAATCAATTATATA
>OZ024752.1:10234264-10264264 GCA_964016885.1 Eledone cirrhosa | reverse complement strand
TAATAATTCTTTACACACATCTCACTGTGTAACACACTTCTCTCTGTGTAATATATGTGTATATATATATATATATATATATATATATATATATATATATATATGTATGCACACCACCTGTATAAATCAGTGTCTGTGTGTATATGTGTTACCATGATTCTGTTCCGTAACTTAAATCTCCGTTAATAGTGATGGCTGATATAAAAACCACCCCTCATATATCAGTTAAGTAGATATTATTTAAATTCATGGCGTTCTCCTAGCATGGTCGCAGTCTGATGGAGTAATTTTCAATTGTCAGAATCAAGATTTCGTTAATAAATAATCATTAAAATATAATAGTATTTAGAATTAGATATATCTTAAATATTTCCTGTCCTAAGATTGTTTGTAACATATTATTTCAATTTTTGATTCTTACTATATATTGAAAGTATGTGAAAATACCACTGATGAAATTGATATATCAAGTAGTTAGGTTTAAACATCTACATAACTTCTATACAGTTTTTTTATGTTTGTATATATTGTTTATGTTCAAGAGGTGCTACTGATTAATACGATACCCCCCCCCCCCGGTTCAACTTGTAAGTCATTTTTATGAAATTTGCGCCCATCTTCTCATCTTCTCCCTGTTTTAATTTTTCTCTAGTCAAAAGGGTTCCAATTATTACTATCTAATTTCTTTTGTTAATGATACTTGATACTACACCAGTGAACGTGCTGACCGTCCTCTGCTGATCTCAAGTATTCTCATTTTAAAATGTCCCACTCATGAGCATCCAATAGATTTATCTTGGGTCTCATTCAAGAAAGAGATCGTCGATTCAGTGGATTATTTCTCGGATGAGTTGGAGCGTTGCATATCCTTCTATCTTACAAGAAGAAATATATATATATATACCAGTATGTATATATTTAATATAGAAAAGCTTCTACAGAAATGGAACTTTTTCATTCGTGAGAAATCATCCGGAATCTCCTGATAATTTCTCACGAATGAAACAGTTGTAGTCCTGTAGCTTTTCTATATTAAATATTTATACTCTGTTTTGTATTGAGTACCTTGCTTACTGTGGTTACCCCCGATTGAACCCGGGATAAACTTATATATATATATATAACGAAGGAAACCTGGTAAGGAACCAGGTGGACCATAACGCACCAAAGTACTCAATACTTAGGGTAGTAGAGTGGGTAATAGGAACGAGTAGGACCCCGGCGGCTGAGCTCAAGCCGTTTCGACGGCTAATTCTTGATTAAATGAAACATTTTTATCTAAATAAAAATGTTCATTTAGTTCAGAATTAGCCGTCGAAACGGCTTGAGCTCAGCCGTCGGGGTCCTACTCGTTCCTAT
Source organism: Eledone cirrhosa (assembly GCA_964016885.1). NCBI lineage: Eukaryota > Metazoa > Mollusca > Cephalopoda > Octopoda > Eledonidae > Eledone > Eledone cirrhosa. The sequence continues at coordinate 10,262,905 of OZ024752.1, read as the reverse complement.
ATATATATATATATATATATATGGATTGTGAGGGGTGAGGGGTAGTGTTAACTGATAACACAAACAAGATATATACATTTCCCTTCATCAGTTGTCTACTACGGGTGATGGATGTTTCAATGCGCTGCATCATCCGTGACCCGTAGTAGGCAACTGATGAAGGGGGAAATGTCTATATCATGTTTGTGTTCCCTTAACTTTTTAACACATACATATATATATGAACGTGAAGGCGTGTTGCTGATTGGTTAGAGAAGCAGATTCGCAATCGTGATGTTGTCGGTTCGATTCCTGGACCGGGCGATGCGTTATGTCCTTGAGCAAGATACTGTATTTCACGTTGCTCCGTCTGCCTGGAGTTACGACCGATAGATAGTATTAACAATTGGAAATACCAACGGACACATTGTTTCCTCGGTCCGCTTTGAGGAAAGTCGATCAACAAAAAAAAGAAAATATATATATATATATATATATATATTGTTATACTTTAGGAGGGTCATGTTGCCAATAAGAAAGACACGCACCAGTTGCTTTCACTCCAATGCATTATACATTTCCGGTTGGTTGGTTGGTTCCACAACCAGACAGTTGTTCATATATTGTCAAAGGTCTTTCGTCACACAGTCTGTGACCTCATCAGTGACCGGGGATGATTTTCTTTGTTGTGTGCCTCTCCTTTGTTCTGTCCTACGCCATCTTGTTTTTCATAATAAATTTGAAGACTAAAATCCAAAGAGGGCTCGATAAGGATAATATATATATATATCAAATATATAAGAACCGTAGAGCAAATATTTATTAAAATAACAGATTAAAGTTTAAGCAAAGTATCGCCATTTACACTAGCGTTCACAGATATACTTTTTTTAGTTTCAGAAGATCCCGTTAAGGGTGAAAGTAGCGATTCTTTGCTTAAACTTTAATCTGTTGTTTTAATTAATATATATATATATATATATAATCTTATAATTCTTTCATTCTTTCAAATTTGTTCATTTACTGAAAAAATCTTGATTTTCTCATCACAAGAAGTAGTTCATGCGGCGACATTGTTTAATTCTAAAACATCGCCGTCGTGTGCATCAGTGGCTTCCCAGATAATCTATAATTAATCCGGCAATGGGTTGGCACAACTGCTGCACTCAGCCGAGAAATCTATAAGTATACAGACGTGACGAGCTGCATATATTCTAACCCCACCCACGCCAAAAAAGCAAACGCTTTACTTTCCGTGGGTGGATCACTGAAGAAAAAGACGTCGAAGCATGGACACTTTTCTATGTATTGGAGAAATATATGAAATTATACATATGCATTATTGACATGAATATGCATATCTTTGTTGAATGCTATATTCATGATTGCATTGTGCATGGATTGCAGATTTCAAGAAGAAATGGATGATACAAACATCCTTTTCTGATTTAATAGATTCATACAGTAATACAATTTTCATTCAAGAAAATGGAAACCATATCAGTGCATTATTTATCGCGTAACACTGTGTAATATATTATATATATATATATATATGTGTGTGGGTGTGTGTGTGTGTGTGTATATGTATGCATCTGTAATCATGTGTGTGTTTGTTTGAGTACTTGCGTCTTTGTGTATTTCTATGCATATAATATCATATTATATTTATTCCATTATATTATTATATATTACAATATATTAATGGATTCTCTTGTAGAACATTTCCATGTATGAGGATCCAACATCTATATTTCGCTTCTTCTGGTTTTGATGTTTATGACACTTATATCGACAGGAGTTCTAGTTTGCAAACCGTTGATTGGTTTAAGGTCGAATGAGAAAGGAGCCATAGTTAGACTGTTACACTCTGAATCATTGAAGATGCTCCAATCTGCTTACTATATCAATTGTTCTGGCTTTACGACAGATTAATCCCCATACATTTAGATGCGTGAAGGCCCGTGGCTGAGTCGTAAAAGCGCGTGGCTGAGTCGTAAAAGCGCGTGGCTGAGTCGTGAAGGCGCGTGGCTGAGTCGTGAAGGCGCGTGGCTGAGTCGTGAAGGCGCGTGGCTGAATCGTGAAGGCGCGTTGCTGAGAGGTTGGAGAATTGGATTCGCAATCGTGAGGTTGTGAGTTCGATTGCCGGACCGGAAGATGCGTTATGTCCTTGGGCAAGACACTTTTTTTCATGTTGTTCCGTCTACCGGGAGTTGCAACCAATAGATAGTATTAGCAATTGGAAAGACCAATGGAAACATTGTTTCCAGGGTCTGATTTGACGAAAGTCGATCGACTGTCTATAGTTAGATGCAACGCAGATCTTTCAAATATTTCTGAAGGAATTTTTGATGATTTCGTGTTAGGCTTGAGCGTATCATTCACCCTAGCCCTGGTGTTCTCACGTTTCTCCTTCCATCATGGAGCTGGATATACATGAAGGATTTTGGTATCCTGTTCGCACCTAAACTGACAGCATGCCTAATCCTTTGTGATTGGTATTGTAACAGGAAAGATTCCATGCCACCGATTCTATATTTTAAAATGTGGTCAACGTTAGCAGGAGGTTACGTTTCAAAGAAGACATTAATGAAAAATTCTATGATATTTGGATTAAAAAATCAATATTTAGTGCTAGACAAAATTTGATTTAAATTAATTTAATATGTAATGCGAATATGATATTACAAATCTAGTTATAATAACAAACATTCTTCTGATTAAGACGATCAGAACGCTAATGTTTGTTTAACAACATATTACTCATAGCTGCAGAGTATTAACGTGTTTCGTTTGTGAACATTAATATTCTCAAATGTGATTCATTACAACATATTTATTATATATTTTATAAATCTACTCATTTATGAAAATTAAATTTTATTATCGAAATATTTCGTTTCAGTCAATAATTTATAAGATTCAATACATCGCCCGCTCACCGAGAGTTTTGCGGTCGCGCTGTAGCAATGGAGAATTCTAGTGCCCTTGGCCCAACAACCAGCTCTCTACTCACCATCATCGACACAGCACTGGTTACACGTAGGTGTGCACCTCGGGAGCAGGAATGTCTCTTTCAGCGCGGCTTTATCTCCATCCACCGAGGAAACGCATTCTCTATTCTGTCTGCTGGGGCCGAGGGGCAGCCAGCACGTGGGTCCGCATTTATTCCTGATAGTGAGATATGGAGAGAGTGGGAGTCTAGGATGAAGTGACAGGAGTTTGGTTCCATTGTGTTCCATGCTGGTGTATATATATCAGTCGATCGACTTTCGTCCAATCGGACCGAGGAAACAATGTTCCCATTTGTCTTTCCAATTGCTAATACTATCTAACGGTCGCAATTCCAGGTAGAAGGGGCAACATGAAATAAAGTGTCTTGCCCAAGGTCATAACGCATTGTCCGGTCCGGGAATCGAACTCATGATTGCGAATCCAATACTCTAACCACTCAGCCACGTGCCTTCACGGTGTGTGTGTGTGTGTGTGTGTGTGTGTGGGTGTGTGTTAATTTTTTTTTACCACACCACATTAACTGTAAATAGAAACGAGATATAATCACAATAGTATTTAAAGTCCCTTAAATATTCACTACCCCACACTGTACCCATAAATATGTATATTCGAACATGACATATAATCGAATTATAATATATGTAAAAGCTTTTTGGAAGGAAATTCTTTCATCAGTATTGAAAAGGTTCTTACATATTTTATTTCTTTTCCAGAAAACTTATTCAAAACATTTGGTTATATATCCTAAAACTATAATGTTTTCAGTCAAATGAAATGATATAGTAATTGTAATTATATAGTAGTATGAAAAGCTAGACCAATAACAACTTGGTTGCACTAAAGTTGGTCTCGTCCCTTATTTTGTTTAAATAAATTTACCAATTCATCTATAGAGAACATCACAAAGATTTTAAAATTCTAGTTGATACGCATGATTGAAATTGTAAACAGTATTTATTCATATGATGTCTTTGATTATATTTAATTGATGTAAACATACGTCAGTAATGTGAACTGAATAGCTGTATAGGTTCTGTTAAAACATTACCGAACATAGTTCAATATATGGGTGAGTAATGCTTGGAATCATATTCTCCATATTTGATGATGTGTGTTCCATTTTTTCATAAAATGGAAGAACCTGCTAGTCTATTTATGCCTAACGTAGCATGCAATCTGTCTCTCTCCGACAGCTTTTCCGTTGTTCCCTACCAGTGGAGATTTCTTCTGTCCTTGGCACTAGGGCTACCTCCCTACTTACCACGATAGGCTCTGAGCTGGATAGCCACAGGTGTGTGTCTCGCGAGTTAGAATGGTTCTTCCAGCACATCTCCTTTACCATCCTCCGGGGAAAGGCCTTCTCCAATCTCTCCGCCAGGGTCGTGGGGCGTCCAGCATATTTGTTCCTATTTGCTCATAGTACAGAGAGATGAGGTTGAGGTGGGTGACAGATGTAAGCGATGACAGTGGGAGTTCGGCTCTGGTGTCAGCGTCAGTTGTCCCTAGGGAGGAAGTGGTTTGTACATAGCGAAGGTTTTTAGAACCTTGTGTTTGTGATTGCTGTATGTATTATGTAAATGCAGTTGTTCAGATTCAATATTTACCTGTAGCAGCTTAATATAAGCTAACTTACTTTCAATTCTTCGTAAAATTAGTGTTTCTATGCGATACACCTGCGACCAAATAATAATAATTGCCACACAAATTTTGTGACCATACGTTTATACTGCATTCACTCTCTTAAACTTAAATTTCCATGACAGGTGTATAGTAGAGAGGTGAGAAGCTTTTCATGAAATAAGCTTTCTTTTTTGCTTTTGAATAAAATAATTTATTAGGTGATTTAAAAAAAAAAGGTAATAAAGGGAACAAAAGAAACGCAGAAATCAAAGATATAGTGTAGTAAATATTTTAAAGTTTTCTGAATTGTAAGATCTCCTATATTGCATAGTGTATGTTACAACCATATATTGGGTTGTCAGGTATGAAATTTGTAGAAATTTTGTAACCGTACGTTCATTCTGCATTCACTCTCTTAAACTTAAATTTCCATGGACAGTTGTATAGTAGACGGGTGAGAAGCTTGTAATATTTCTAGATATGTTATTGTCCTTATACTCAGCGTAAGAATGAAATTTGAAATAATGCTAGCTCCTCCGCAAGGTCGGAGCGTCGGCGGCCCCTATCTTGAGGGAGCCCCGTGAAGTTGGGTGGCTGTTACAGCGGTTGTCACTGGCCATCGTTCGGGGGAATGCTTTTGCCGTCTTGTCCATGGGGCGCATCACTTTTGCCCCCTTGCCCTAGGGCCAAAGTCCAATCATCTTGCGCCATCGCCCTGCTCTCTTCTGCGACTCCAAAGCTCTTGCCATCCTCTCCCTTTCCCGTTCTTTTTCTTCATTCTTTCTCTTTTTTTTCTAAATTTCCCTATTCTTTCTTTCGTTTTGTTTCCCTCCCTTTTTTTTCTTACTAAATAAGCTTTGTTTTTTGCTTTTGAATAAATTAATTTATTAGGTGATTTAAAAAGAAAAGGTAATAAAGGGAACAAAGAAACGCAAATATCAAAGATTATAGAGTGTGGTAAATATGTTTAAGTTTTCTGAATTGTACGATCTCCTACATTTCATAATGTATGTTGCACCATATATTGGGTTGTCAAGTATGAAATCTGTAGAAATAAAACCAATTGTTACAAATTTCATACTTGATGACCTAATATATATATAGAACTAATCATAATTTAGTAACCAAGGGCTTATATATTTGCAATTATCACCATCTGTGAAAATGATGATTTAAAATATGGTGCAAATATGGTACAGCTCCCATCAAAGGAAATAATACCAGTACTAATGATATAAATTATAGACAAAGACAGTGGACCTGCGCTAACTGATGAAACTCATTAGAAGTGAAATTATTGTATTGGTATCAGTCGTTACATCACATATTATTAACTTAGTTTAAAAAAACTGGAAGTTCCTGGGATCCATTAATATGTATTAATTATGATATAAGGTAATAAAGTAGTTCTAATTAAAAGTATCCCACCAAGTGACATGCATCAATACATGAAATAATTAATATATAAATGATTATGTTCCATGATAATCAGAATATTTAATATGCGGGAATAGTTGTTATCTGTTATTATATTTACTGTTAATACAAAGATGGCGTTTAACAGGAGAAAATATTAAATACTAGCCGAATTACCCGCGCCTTGCTGCGTTTCACACATTTTTTTTTGTAAGAAAATGATGATTGATTTTAAATCAGTGATATAATTTGAGAAAAACTCTGCATTTCAATATTACATTTTTCAATCTAAAATGTAATGCATGAAAATTGGGAAACATTAATTTTTGTAATATATGAAAACAAAATTATATTATTAAAAATTATTCTTATTTTCTTTCTTGTAAATATTTGTTTTTTCAAAATATCAATTCAAAACATTTGTGAATAGGCATCATATCTTGTCATTTAACTATGGTTTAAATTTCATATAAATCGAAGGGAAAACATTTTCAGCGGGAGATTCAGCCCCCAGGCAACCCTTTGACTAAAATGAAATATACGTAAGAAATCAAATGGGCATGAGACCCACACACGTGTCAAGTTTCATCAAGATCGGTTTGGTAGTTTTTGAGTTTTCGGTTCACAACAAACAAACACACACACACAAACAGACAGAAATTGCCACTTATGTATATATATTTCTATATATTACTAATCAGGTATATCAACCTGGAATAACAAACGCTTTTTGAAATTGTTGGGAATCATAACGTGGTTAGAAATTCTACCAGGTAGAAATTCTACCTGCCATACTCTAAAAAGCTAGCCGGGGAGTGCCATGATAAAAAGTGCCCACAAACGGAGAAATGTGACAAAATGGGGCGATTTTACATAATGAAAGCTATACCCATTTTAACAAGAGGAGACATCTCTCACCCTCATAAAGTGGATTGGATCTCCCCTTCAGACAGGGAGAGTTGAGTCGTCTACCTGAGCATTTACCCCCCCCCCCCCAAAAAAAAATAGTTGTGAGGTTGGCGTTATTAATATTCGATTTCTGTGACCACCACTCACGAAAATGTATCTCTTAAAAGAATGTCATGGCTATTCCATTTAGTTAACAATATATATAGAATGGCAGTCAGATTATTCAGGAGCAATTTGGCGATTGGTAGAAATCCAAAATCCTCGGACGAACACGTTGCGTTACGAATAAATTATCTAGATATACACCCTACATCTGTACTGCCGAAAACTCTTCGTCGTCGTCTTCTTCTTCTTCTTCTTTTTCGTCGTCTTCTTCTTCTTTTTCGTCGTCTTCTTCTTCTTTTTCGTCGTCTTCTTCTTTTTTCGTCGTCTTCTTCTTCTTTTTCGTCGTCTTCTTCTTCTTTTTCGTCGTCTTCTTCTTTTTCCTCGTCTTCTTCTTCTTTTTCGTCGTCGTCTTCTTCTTTTTCGTCGTCTTCTTCTTCTTTTTCATCGTCGTCGTCTTCTTTTTCGTCGTCGTCGTCGTCTTTTTCGTCGTCGTCTTCTTCGTCGCCTTCTTCGCCTTTTCCACTTTCACCTTAGCCTTCTTCGCCTTTTCCACTTTCACCTTTGCCTTTTTCACCTTTGCCTTCTTCGCCTTTGCCTTCTTCGCCTTTGCCTTCTTCGCCTTTGCCTTTTTCGCCTTTGCCTTTTTCGCCTTTGCCTTCTTCGCCTTTGCCTTTTCCGCCTTTGCCTTTTTCGCCTTTGCCTTTTTCGCCTTTGCCTTTTTCGCCTTTGCCTTTTTCGCCTTTGCCTTTTTCGCCTTTGCCTTCTTCGCCTTTGCCTTTTTCGCCTTTGCCTTTTTCGCCTTTGCCTTCTTCGCCTTTGCCTTTTTCGCCTTTGCCTTCTTAACCTTTGCCTTCTTCGCCTTTGCCTTCTTCGCCTTTGCCTTCTTCGCCTTTGCCTTCTTCGCCTTTGCCTTCTTCGCCTTTGCCATCTTCGCCTTTGCCTCCTTTGCCTTCTTCGCCTTTGCCTTCTTCTTTTCCTTCTCTGCCTTCTTCTTTGCCTTTGCCTTCTTCTTTTCCTTCTCTGCCTTCTTCTTTGCCTTCTCTGCCTGATCTGCCTTTATCCCCAAGCCTGACCAGTCAAGCTCATGGATATTATCCAGCCATCTTGCACAGGGTCTACCCCTGGGACTCTTGGCGGTTGTTTTTGCCCATAAAATCTGTCCAGGGATTCTTTCCTGTGACATTCTAACCACGTACCCATAGTATCTGAGCTGTGATCTCTCAATCCGCAGAAGTAGGGGCTCTGCCTAGAAAACATATTTTGTTTAGGTTTTTGTAGCTAAGACCACATCCCTCTATGCTTATAATGTTTAGATTTACTGGACTCTTTATATATGCCTTCGTAATAATTAGCATTGAACGTTTTCTTTTTTTTTTTTAAATGTTTAAATGTGTTTTTGTTTACTTTTTCAACTATATCTTACATGAAGCAACCCATGCATTCCGAGCACATATTCGTTGGATGACGTATTATGCTATGAACTCTCCATGCGAATTTAGTTTGCACAAAACATAATGTATGCAATTATTTTTAGGAGATTCTACCTATTTATGGGATTTTATATTTTTTTCCTCTGTAGAATATATGAATTTCTCTTTTTTATACGTTTCTCCACCTCCTCTTGGTGGTGGTGGTACTACTACTATAACTACTACTACTAATAATAATAATAATACTAACGTTACTACTACTACTTACACTAATCCTTTTACTTTATCATTTTTCTTCTACACATTAGTAGCCTTGTTGTTGTTATTATTATTATTATTATTATTATTGTTAATTTTGATATTATTATTACTATTATTATTATTATTTCTCTTATTTTCAGTATTCATTTCAATAATTCGCTTTTAGCTTAAAAGAAGAAATCAATTTCCGTTTCATTTGTTCTTAGATTCCCAAATGATTTCCGTAATAAGAAAGTTTTGCAGCACACATAGATTGAATTCTAATATTTCCATTTTCCCTCATGTACATATGATACATAAGCCCACGTATGGATCTATATTACAAATACACACAGAACATAAAGAAATAATATATACATATATACATTCACACATAGATATATACATATTCACAGTAAGACATATCAAACATTTTATGTATAAGAACACATTTACCTACTCCTTTCCTCATATATATTTCAGAAGGGTCCTCTTGCAAATATAAACGCGCACACTAGTTTATAACTTCGGTTTTAGTAATATTAGTCTGTTTGGTATTTAATTAATTTTTCGTAACCGGGTTGTTTGTTAGGTATCTTTTGTAATTGTTAAAGTGCTTTCGTCACATAATCCACGACCTCCTCAATGACTATTTGTGTCCCTCTGTGCGTTCACTTTGTCCTGATCTTGTTTTATCAACTCTATTTTCACTTTATGCAACATGGAAATGCAGCTTCATTTAAACATGCATGTTTCATACCCTATAAAAGTCTAAAGTATGCATTAAGCCAGAAGGCTCATTTGATCGGTGCTTATCCCGGTTTCATATCTTGAAGCGACTGAGAGTACAAAACTACCCCCTGGACAGGATACCAGTCCATCGCAGGGTTAAACCCCAGCTATTGCTGGTACTCAGTTTCAGCTGGCTGAGTATACTGGAGCAACGTGAAATGAAGTGTTTTGATCAAGAACACGAGACGCAATCCAGGAATCGAACCCTTGACATTATGATTATAACTCCAACATCCTTACCACTTGGCCACATGCCACCACTTCATGCCTAATACCTGTGCAGATATTGGCATGTGCAATTGTAACGCCTACGACGTACTATAGAAATAGTTGTAGTCATATGAAACATGGCAGAACTCTGGTAGGGCGAGTATACCGAAATTTCTTAAACCCCATCTTCAGAATGTAGCCTCATTAAAAATTATTCGATGCCCTGTATCTGTAAATATATTGGAATATCCTATTGTAACACCCACAACATAATATAAAGACAGCTCTATTCGTATGTTTTTGTTTTAAGAGGTTAATTAATCAATGTTTATTTTTAATAATAATTTAGTAAGAAAAAGCAAAAAAATAAGTGGAAACAAAAGGAAAGAAAGAATAGGAAAATATAGAAAGAAAGAAAGAAGGAAAGGAAGGGGAAGGCAAGAGCTGTTGTGTCACAGAAGAGTGGAGGGTGAAAGGGGATGAAGGAGAGAGGGGATTGGGCGGGACCTCGGGCAATATGGCAGAAACCCTACACCCCGCTTACAAGACGGCAAAAGCATTGATACAATTGTTTGTACCTTTGGCACAGGACCAACAGTTATACCAGTGCATTACTGGTACTTTAGTTTATTACAATACTAAAATTATTCACAAGAGTTTAACCGACTTCAACTTACTACTGCTTTATATTGTACACTACACAAGAAACCATCACAGTCGCCATTTATTTTAAACAGACCAGAAGACCTTGTCACTTGCAGCGTTTGTAATACTGATGTGAAAATTCGCAATGAAATTGATTTTATATTTCATAAATAGTGGCAGTTTAATTCAAAACATCAAATACTGTGAAAACGGAAGCAATGTACCGTTACATCATTTACCGCAATTGTTTAGATGGTGATGCTGTACGAGAAATATGTTTTGTTTGTTTATTTGATTACTTGTTTTTGAGTGTTCTCGTTGTTATTTTTTTTTTTTGTTGGGGAAGTGTGTGTGTGTGTGTGTCTTTCCTTCTGTTAATGGCTGCGATGTGTTTCACTATAGGAGCGTGGTAGTGGTGGTGAAACTGAAGTACGGCTTAGTACTGAGTGGTATAGTGTTAGTTGCTACCCTGCTGTATTAAGTATGCCTTTGTGTCTGTGATAATTAACGGTAGGGACAGGACATTAATGTATAAACGAGGATGGTAATAAATGGAATGGAACGTATTATAACATATAGTTCAAATAAAATTTACCACACTTTCTATATACATAAAATACATTAAAAAAATGTAATAAGTCGGTAAAGAGTGCATAAAATCGTGTAGAATTTAATGATTTAATTAATTTTACATCTGTGAATGCCTCTAATAATATTTGGTCAATAAGCGTTTGAAAACCAATTTCCGATCCATAATTATCCAAACCATTTAAGTTCTCTTGGTGTGATTCCTCACAGTCACTGTTTTTTTACTTTCTAATATTTGCGTTGTTTCTTTGCTATTTATGTATCATATTATTTATTTTACAATAATGCTTTCTTTATTTATTTTACAATAATGAAATCGTAATATTATTCTGTTGACAGGAATAAGAAATGCTGTTTGCTGAAGCATGCCTCGCTGGATAAATTATCCTTAAATCGGTTGCAAACATCATTTCTGCTATTTAATAATTGTATTGGCTGAAGGTGTTTTGGAAATAAATAGACATTCTCTGTATTAATCAGAGAAACTGTCTTTCCTATTATTCTATATAATCCTATGTCGCAAATAAGTTAATACGTACACCTATCTTTCATAATACTCTACCTTCTATAAATCTTTATATATTCCTTGTTACCAGTGCCATACTGACTCGGTATTCCTCTTTGTCTCCCTCCATCTCTCTTGCTCACATTCACACAGGCACACACACACACCATCTCTCTCACACACACACATTCTCTCTCACACACACACACCTTCTCTCTCACACACACCTTCTCTCTCTCACACACACCCTCACACACCTTCTCTCTCACACACCTTCTCTCTCTCACACCTTCTCTCTCTCACACCTTCTCTCTCTCACACATCTTCTCTCTCTCACACATCTTCTCTCTCTCACTCTCTTACTCTCTCTCTCCCCCTCTCTACCATGGCCTTGTGCTCAACATTGTTTCTATCAATTTGTATATACTTCTTATTAGTTTTATCCATACTCGCTATTCGGTTTTTGCTCTCTCCCCACTCTCTCTCTCTCTCTCTCTCTCTCTAGCCTCACACTCTCTCACGTACACTCTCACTTACACTCTCACGTACACTCTCACTTACACTCTCACTTACACTCTCACTCACACTCTCTCACTCACACTCTCTCACTCACACTCTCTCACTCACACTCTCTCACTCACACTCTCTCTCTCTATCACTCTCTCTCTCTATTACTCTCTCTCTATCACTCTCTCTCTCTACCACTCACTCACTCTCTCAATCACTCTTTTTCACTCACTCTCTCAATCACTCTTTCTCACTCACTCTTTCTCTCTCTCTCTCTAGCCTCTCTCTCTCTAGCCTCTCTCCCTTTCTTTCTAGCCTATCTCTCTTTCTCTAGCATCTCGCTCTCTCTCTCTCTTTAGCCCTTTTCTCTCTCTTTAGCCACTTTCTCTCTCTGGCGCCTTCCTCTCTCTCTCTCTCTATCCCCCACCTCTCTCTCTCCCCCACCTCTCTCTCCCCCACCTCTCTCTCTCTCTCTCTCTATCCCCCACATCTCTCTCCCCCACCTCTCTCTCTCCCCCACCTCCCCCCTAACTCTAACCCCTTCCCCTATCTCTCTCTGTATATATATCTATACATATATATATACAAGTGCAAGCTTAGTAAAATGGAGGCTTTGTCTGTGGGAGGCTATATATATAAATATTTACCGCCATTGAGTGCTCATCAGTTATAAACATTTACGTTTGTCGGAATTCCAACAAATTAAATACAACTTGTACATACACATATATATATATATACAAACGTAAATGTTTATAACTGATTTAGAGCACTCAATGGATGTAAATATATATATATATATATATACAGCTTGGCCACAGACAAAGCTTCGATTTTACTAAGCTTGCATTTGTGTGTGTATATGTATATATATATGTATATATATATATATACAGAGAGAGAGAGAGAGGGGGGAAGGGGCCAGAGAGAGAAAAGGGCTAAAGAGATAGAGAGAGGCTAGAGAAGCTAGAGAGAGAAAGGGGCTAAAGAGAGAGAGAGGGGGTACAGAGATTGAGTGAGAGTGTGAGTGAGAGAGAGAGTGGGGAGAGAGCAAAAACCGAATAGTGAGTATGGATAAAACTAATAAGAAGTATATACAAATTGATAGATACAATGTTGAGCACGAGGCAATGGGAAAGAGGGGGAGAGAGAGTAAGAGAGAGAGAATGTGTGTGAAGGTGTGTGTGAGAGGGTGTGTGTGTGAGAGGGTGTGTGTGTGTGTGTGTGTATCCCCCCGCCACGTTTCTTCTATTCAATTATACCAATATATCTATACCAAGGGAATGTTTTTAACGATTCATGTATTCACTTTAGTTATTTCAATTTTCAAAATATTTCATTATTTCTATATATGTTAAAACATATTCAACATTATTTACAGCACATACTCTCTCTGTCTCTCTGTCTGTCTCTGTCTGACTCTGTCTGTCTGTCTGTCTGTCTCTCTGTCTGTCTCTGGCTCTCTGTCTGTCTCTGTCTGTCTCTGTCTGTCTCTCTGTCTCTGTCTGTCTGTCTCTCTGTCTGTCTGTCTGTCTGTCTGTCTCTGTCTGTCTGTCTGTCACTGTATGGCTGTCTCTGTCTGTCTGTCTGTCTCTGTATGTCTGACTCTCTGTCTGTCTATGTATGTCTGACTCTCTGTCTGTCTATGTATGTCTGACTCTCTGTCTGTCTATGTATGTCTGTCTGTCTCTGTCTGTCTGTCACTGTATGTCTGTCACTGTATGTCTGTCACTGTATGTCTGTCACTGTATGTCTGTCTCTGTCTGTCTGTCTGTCTCTCTGTCTGTCTGTCTCTCTGTCTCTGTCTGTCTCTGTCTGTCTGTCTGTCTGTCACTGTATGTCTGTCTGTCTCTGTCTCTCTGTCTGTCTCTGTCTCTCTGTCTCGCTCTTTCTCTCCTCTCTCTCTCTCTCTATCTATCTATCTCTCTCTCTATCTATCTCTCTATCTCTCTTTCTCCTTCTCTCTCTCTTTCTCCTTCTCTCTCCTTCTCCTTCTCTCTCTCCTCTCTCTCTCTCCCCTCTCTCTCCTTCTCTCTCTCTCCTCTCTCTCTCTGCTCTCTCTCTATTTCTCTCTCTCTCTTTCTCCTTCTCTCTCTCTTTCTCCTTCTCTCTCCTTCTCCTTCTCTCTCTCCTCTCTCTCTCTCCTCTCTCTCTCTCTCCTCTCTCTCTCCTTCTCTCTCTCTCCTCTCTCTCTCTGCTCTCTCTCTATTTCTCTCTCTCTCTCCTCTCTCTCTCTGCTCTCTCTCTCTCTGCTCTCTCTCTCTATTTCTCTCTCTCTATCTCTCTCCTTCTCTCTCTCTCTCTCTCTCTCCTTCTCTCGCAATCTATATATCTCCCTATCTCTCTCTCCCTATCTATATCTCCCTATCTCGCTATCTCTATCTCGCTCTCCCTCACTTTCTCTCGCTCTCCCTCACTTTCTCTCGCTATCCCCCTCTTTCTCTCTCTCTCCCTCTCTTTCTCTCTCTCTCTCTCCTTCTCTCTCTCTCTCTCTCTCTCCTTCTCTCTCTCCCTCTCCCCCTCTCTCTCTCTCTCTCACGATATTTTCTTTTCCTGAAAGGCAACACAGTTTACATATCTTCTGTATTCCTTCAATGAAAGAAATTCATCATAAAATGAATTGAAAATACACAACAATATATACAGACGCTCGTAATTATAATTGTTTCTACTTTGGGCACAGGGGCCAGCAATTACACCAGTACATTACTGGTACTTTATTTTATCGACCCCCGTAAGGATGAAAGGCAAAGATAACCTTGGCGAGATTTGAACTCAGATCACAAAGGGCCTTATCTCTATGCGGCAAAGCATGGCCTCTGACCCTCTGCCAATCCACTGCCCTTCTTTTATCCCCCTTATTCTTCTTTTTGTCCAGTTACTCCATAAATAGTGGGGACAGTGTCCTAACTCACTGCTTCCACTTATCGTTCTAAGGAGGCAATCTGAAATATAAGAATAAACATACCATATATATATATATATATAATACCCTGTTTATATACTAACAATAAAGAATCTAACTTCAGTGTTTCTGAAGGAGACAGTCTGATCAAACCTATATATTATGTCTGATAGTATACAGTTTTCGAACTGCTATAGATCAGTCAATATATCAATATGATCAACCCTCCGAAACATTCGCAAAACAATGAAATGAATATGTAAAATAACTTGCCTTTATTATTATCATTGTTAAGAGCGGTGAATTGGCAGTATCGGTAGAGGGTCGGACGCCATGCTTTCCAGCATAGTTACATCCCTTTACCTTCTGAGTTCAAATCCCGCCAAGGTTGACTTTGCCTTTCATCCTTACGGGGTCGATAAAATAAAGTACCAGTAATGCACTGGTAATTGCTGGCCATGTGCCTAACGTAGAAACAGTTATTACTCTAAGGACCTACCCTTATCGAGTGCTTTGCTAACTCATTCATATTGTAGGTCGAATTTGCTTGCCCACGCCAAAGATTTGATTTTACTAAGCCTCCACTTATCTATATATATATGTACTGTGTGTAGAGAGAGAAAGTGGAAGGTGATTTGTCATATAAAAACATACTAATTTTTCTCAACGGTTTCAACACAAGCTGTAGAATAGCCGTATCATTTACCAATATAAGCTCAGCATTAATCGCTTATTTTAAGGGTTCATTATTTATTTTCAGGTATGTGGATAATTCGCTATTCCGAATAATCTTGACAAGAATCTACAATTGTGTTTTCCAAACACCAAGTGTTTTATAAAGACTACGAGAATGACCTACAATCCAGGTTTCTGTGGCGTTCGTTACATGTCTATATATATATATATAACCAAAAGTTTATATGGTTTGTTGATTATTCAACGAATACAATTTTACAATAGATTAGAAGCACTCCAGTGATCTATCTGTAGTATTTAATTTTAATAAATGAAAAATATTTTCATAACCAAAATATATATTTTATTATACATATTTCAAAGGTACAATGGTGTTTCAGTACGTTTTCATCAGATAAAATATATGGGAGATTGGATATGCGACATACCGCTAAGGTTTTGATTATTCAATGCCTGTAGTGGAATTGAATAATCGAAACCTTAGCGGTATGTCGCATATCCAATCTCTCATATATTTTATCTGATGAAAACGTACTGAAACACCATTGTACCTTTGAAATATGTATAATAAAATATATATTTTGGTTATGAGAATATTTTTCATTTATCAATATTTTAAATAATATATATATATATATATTATAGAAAATGCGAAGTAGTTTCAGATGTTAAAGTCCTTTAATGATTATACTGTGATATATATTTCATTGACATCAGGAGCGACTCGATTCCGTGTACCCAGTGTTATGACATCACCAGACAGCTTCTTATATAATAGGTAACTCCGTCACTCCTATGTGGAAAAAGTGCGTTGTGTGCTTCAATTGAATTGCATCAATATTTACCGTAAGTACATATATATATATAAATATATATATATGTGTGTGTGTGTGCTCATATTTGCATAAGTGCATGTGTACATGTGTGTGTACGTGCTTCCGTTTGCCCCTTTCATTTCATGTAGATAAAACTGTTAAGACAATTATTCCTAATAACATACTTTTCAGATTAATAACATGAACTATTGAATACATTTGTGTATTAGAATGCTGTGTATTTATGTGCAATGAACCTACAGTATACCAACTATTGCTTTCACCATGTAATTCATTGAATGCTTGTGTTGCTCATGTATATATTTGTACGCACAACATTTCAATAAGCAATGTTGATATATCATACAATCAAGTTTTTTATATTAAACATTAACCTCAGTTACGACTTCATCAATCAGAATTCTTTCTACATGTTCGCATCTACCATGCCTTTTATTTCAGCCATAATCTTCATGAGAAAATTAGTATGCATATCTTTCCTTAATCGAAGGTTATTGAGGGTAAGGTTTGGTGTTAAACCTGGCTGTTGTTTGTTGCGCTACAAATACTCTTTTTTATTTACGATGATCGATAGTTGCCATGATTCTAAAATCATTTCTAAAATATGTGTTACAACGTAATGTGAAAACGTTTTAAAATATTTTCTCTTTACGTGTAATTTTCTTTATATCCTCTTTCGATATTCAAGTCAGAATATACGGTTGTGAGCAAAATACTTGCTATATTCATAGTACACGTTATAGATTAATATATGTGTATGTAATTGTACCTCGACATAACCGTATGGACATGACTATTTACCATAATGCCTACGAGAATAATATCATAAATATATTGACGTATTAATTCAGAACAGTTACAGAACTCAGACAAAATAAGCAATCTCTTGAATATGTATCCAGATTAGTTATTCACACCCTTCTTGAATACAGATTCTAGCAGATTCTAGATTTAGTAAATATATAATTCAACAATCCTATGTGGTATTAATATATCATATAATGATATTCACATTTCTACTAATAATACACAGATATTTATTCCCTAGATATTCAATCCTTTTAAGAACCAGTTGATTTATGCAATTGTTTTATATCCACTTTGGAATAATTTTGCCAGAGTATTTATCATAGGAGAAAATGAAGCACAAACCAGTGAAAAGTCCAGCGTTTCGTCTGGAATACGAATGGAATTCTATTAGCAAAGAGAATATAATTCCGAGAAAATGACATGAATGATAACTATTTCAAACTTATTGCAAACATTGTCGAATCTATTAACTATACATTCTTTTGTTTTTTGTTTAAGTTTTTAACAAACAATTATCTTTATTGTATAATCCTGTAAAATTTAGTAAGAAAAAGTGAGAAAAATGGGGAAACATAAGGAAAGAAAGAATAGGAAAATATAAAAAAAAAAGAAAAAGAAAGACAAGAGGAGATGGCAAGAGCTCTGGTGTCACAGAAAAGAGGGAGGGTGCTTGGTCTTTGGGTCTAGGGCAAGAGGGCTGATTTTCTGCCCCCCGCTGACAAGACGGCAAAAGCATTCCCAGGTACGATGGCCAGTGATACCCGTTGCAACAGCCACAGAACCTCGCGAGGCTCCCTCCTCAGACGGGCTGCCGACGCTCCGATCTTACGGTGGAGTGGCACCCGCTGCAACAGCCACCCATTTTTACTCTGAAATCCCACATTACGAGCTTATACTATAAATCTGTTTACAGGTTATAATTGGCTAAAGGAAACTTATAAATGTGACTTGAATTGAAAATATCAGAAAGGATATAAGTTAACAATCAGCAATTTAGGAAGATTACAATGGTTGTAGAGTAGAAAATATTGCTTAGCTTGATTATATAAATTATAGTATTTATTATAGTTCTTGCAAATTTGAATTGAAATTCAGATAGACGCATTTTGTTTTTGATTGTCGTGGTACATATAATATATATCCACATATTACTAAAAGTCTGGGCTGGCTTGCTTGCTTGTTTGCTTGTCTGTCATTAATACAACCAAAAGGGCGCATAATTGGAAAATACTTTGAAATGAAGTTGACACAGAAATGGGACTACAAATGGAACAAAACAAGTTTTGCGTAAATTGGACCAAGGGTGCCCGAGATATGGGTTTTTTCCGTGTACCTTCATAAACAGAGAGAGAGAGAAAGATAGATTGAAAGATAGGGAGAGGAGACAGATAAGGGGAATGGAAGAGAGAGCGGATGGTGTTGTTGTGTATACATGTGTACGTGTCTATGACCAGTGTATATAGATCAGCCACCCACATATATATATATATATATATATATATATATATATATATATATACATATATGTATATACACACACACATATAGATGGGCCTTCCAGTTTCATTTCACATTATATACATGTCGGTGTATATTTTAATTATTCAAAAATTATTTTTATGTGAAGATGATTTTAAAAAAATGTTTTGGAAGGGGCCATGACCCAACGTACACAGCAGTTTAGGTTTGTAAATTTAGCCTGCTGCATGGACAATGACATCAACGACATATGCTAAAGCAAACACTTGTTGTGCTAGGTAGACTTATTCTCGTCAATTTTCTAAACAAAGACACAAACATGAAAATCATAAGTATTCCTTGAATGGTTAACATATTGCGTTTAATATATCTACATGTGATCTAGGTATTATTTACGTGGTGTGTGTAGCAGTTTGTCTCAAGAAATAATAAACCAGTGAGATTACAAATACTGGTCTATCTTTATTTCTTTTTTAATTTGCTTGAATTGAGTTTACAGCACAAATCTGTGTTTAAGACAAAACGAATATTTAATTGTCTATCGCTCACTGATTCAAACCCGTTAGATAATTAATTTCTCCAAACTACTCAAACACATACTGTATATATGCGTCTTGAATATATATATATATACGCATATAAGGGTGTTGGACTTTAGATCATAATGTGTGGGTTCGATTCCTGGGTTGCGTGCTGCGTTCTTGTGCAAAACACTTCATTTCATGCTGCTCCAATATACTCAGCTGAAAATCAGTACCAACAATAGCTGGCGGGTGTCTTGTACTCTCAGTCGCTTTACGCCATGAAATCGGGAGAAGCACCAGCCAAATGAGCCTTCTGGCTTAAGACACACTTATCTATCTATCTCTATATATATAGAGAGAGAGAGATCGATAGATAGATAGATCGATAGATAGATAGATAGATAGATAGATAGATAAGTCTGTCTTAAGCCAGAAGGCTCATTTGGCCGGTGCTTCTCCTGATTTCGTGTGTGTGTCACTGTGTGTGTGCGCTCATATAAACAGCAGTTATCTTAAATGCATCATTAGATATTGCTCTTATAGTCTTATAATACAAACCTCATAAATTCATATCAATTTACAAATTGAATTTCAATTTATACTATATATAGTTACTTTGATTTCCACCACATCTCATAACATTAATAATCTAGAGACTCCATGATATACAGATCTATTAATTGGGTTGTAAATATGACAAGTAATAAAAGGTATGCATTCATCTTAAATAATGTGTATGTATTTAACAAAAGTTTCCAAAATAGTCAATAATGTAAATGATAACATAATGATGCTGTATTTAGAGAATATTTACAATCATTTACAGTCTTCTGTGACTACAAAAAATAGCTGGATGAAATTCATGGAAACTTTACCGAACAGAGCTATGAGTGTCGCTGAATTACGATTATCGGAATGCGATGTCGCCAACAGCCTATGTGAGATCTCTCTCGAGAGTTCGGTTTTAACCAAGCGAACTCTTACGAATTAAGAGTACAATTGAAACCCAAGTGTTGGTGGTGGTGTTGTTGGTGGTGGTGTTCTTGATACTAATATTGCTGTTGCGGCGCATGGGTAGTACTGGTAGAGTCGGACGCCATACCTTGCAGCATAGAGTTACGGCCCTTTATGAGTTGAGTTCAAATCACGCTGAGGTTAACTTTACAATTCATCCGTACGGGGTCGACAAAACAAAGCACCAGTAACGTACTGGGGTCGTTTTAATCGACTTTCTCCTCCCCCAAATTGTTGGTTTTGTGTCTAAATCAGAAACCAATACGTAAGATTAGTCAGCACCTCGGTTACATCATACTATATACTTGAGCACCAAGAAACACACTCTTATACTAGAGCCTAATAATGTCTACTTTTTGCACAAGGCCAGCAAATATCCAGTGAATTACTGGTACTTTATTTTATCGTAAGGATGAAGTGCAAAGTTAACCTCAGCGGGATTTGAACTCAGAATGGCCGTAACTCTATGCGTAAAAGCATGGCGTCCGACCCTCTACCGATACTGCCAATCCAACGCACATTAGAGCCTAATATTGTAATTGAAATATATACACGATAGAAAAGAAGAATGCATACAATGCGAAATTATTTCAGATCAATTCAGATCAGCTGACAATTAAACCTTTAGGGTTCAAACCGGTCAAAATCTTTACCTTTTTCTGTTGAAACTGGCTGTAACTGGTCCCTCAAACTGATATTAAGCTATTGATCTCAAAATAAATAATTTCAAAATCTCATAGATTCGATATTATGTGAGATAAAGCATTTATCATGAAAATATAATAGTATATAGAAAATAATGTGAAAGCAAAAGGGTTAATAGAGTGTGCACCATATATGTGTCATATACGGCGAGACTGAATTTAGCTTACATACACATGCTTTCCCATACATAAATACATACATGAGTACACACATGGATACACACATATGTAGCTGTACATTTACACACAAGCGAATTCATGTATAACATTACATACATATATGTATTACAGTTTGCAATATATGTATATTATTTACGTCAATTACATCTATTATACGCATTTTGGGGGTTTCTTTCCTTCTATATTTCCCCTGGACCATAGCTGCAATCAAAGAATATTAAGGCATATTTGGATTTTAATGAATACGTGAAAAATATGTATATATATATATATATGTATAAATGTATTTAAATATTCATGTATCTCTCTATATATATATATATATATTTCTGCATATATACATATGTGTAAGTATATAAGTATGTATGTATATATGCATACTTATATCTATATACATACGTGTATGTATATATATATATATATATATATACCTTCTTTTTGGTATATATCTTCTTTTTGGTAAATATCATCTTGGTTAAGAGAGTGGGACTGGCTTTGTGCAGTGCCTTTGCTCACTATAAAAGCTTCACGGCACAGGCATTGCTTTATATCTGGAGATCTCTCTGCACTTGTCGTCACAGGGTACCATGGCCCCAGCACTATGTGTCAATATTTGTCACAAGTGTAGTGTTTGTACCAGAGTTTTCAAGTCGCTGGCTGGACTAAAAGGTCACACTCGTTCAGTGCATCGGTAGGGGTTCTCCTATATGGATATAAAGTAGTGGCCGTACTCGAAAACGAGTTGGCAGCCACCATATATATATATATATATATATATATATATGTGTGTGTGTATTTAATGGTAGCTATGATGCTTCCATAGTGGTATGCCAGTTGAACACTGTTCTTACAGAGCAGAATGGGATATAATATAAAACGAAAGATCAGTGATGCATCTGGACTCAGTTTATTGTGTGTTTATTGCATGTGTCCGAAGAACCTGCAGATCTAGAATCAGACAGATCCATACAATAATCGTGTCTCGAGCTACCTGCCGACGAAACAATTGTAAGACACAATAAACTGAGTCCAGATGCATCACTGATTTTTCGTTTTATATTATATATGTGTATATATATATATATATATATATATATATATGTCTATGTATAGAACTATGTATGTATAGAACTATGTATATATATATGTCTATATATATATGTCTATATATATATGTCTATATATATATGTCTATATATATATGTCTATATATATATGTCTATATATATATGTCTATATATATATGTCTATATATATATGTCTATATATATATGTCTATATGTATATGTCTATATGTATATATATATATATATATATATATATATGTCTATCTATATATATATATGTATATATATATATATATATATGTCTATCTATATATATATATGTATAATGATGTTGGCATCGCCTTCAAGATACACCCAAGGCTTGGGCCCCGTGCTATCCGTCCCATTCAAAAATCTAAATCGCAACTCATAACAACAATACGGCACAATTATTTCACCTCAATCGGCCCTGCTCTCTTCAACATTACACCAGGACACGTCAAAACAGAAACTGACCACACAAAATTCAAGAAGTCTTTGGACAAATTCCTCCAAGTAATCCCGGACAAACCACCCACACCCGGATATGTCTCCGCAAACAGTAATTCTCTTCTCGAATGGGCCATGGTGCCCAAATCCTGAATTGAAAGACTTCGCCAGGTGGTGCTATTAAGTTAGACATGGCCTGGGCCGATACTGGCCAAAACATTTCAAAGTTATTCAAAGTTATTCAAAGTTATATATATATATATATATATATATATATATATATATATATATATACATATATAGATAGACATATATATATATATATATATATATACATATATAGATAGACATATATATATATATATATATATATACATATATATATATAGATAGACATGTATATATATATATATATATACATATATGTCTATCATTTGGGCAGTGATGATGGAACATTCTCCACATCATGCAGATAATATAACGCTCACGGCG
The DNA here is from genome assembly GCA_964016885.1 of Eledone cirrhosa. Classification (NCBI taxonomy): domain Eukaryota; kingdom Metazoa; phylum Mollusca; class Cephalopoda; order Octopoda; family Eledonidae; genus Eledone; species Eledone cirrhosa. The sequence continues at coordinate 10,239,769 of OZ024752.1, read as the reverse complement.
ACGTTGGAGTGAGTAAAGTTTCAGGTTTTCTAATCGACCCCAGTAGTCAAGGTCTGACATGCCATCTATCTTTTTCGTGATTGCCCTTTGAGGAGCTTCAAGTTTCATGATACTTTGTTTCGTGTGGGGAAACCACAGTGGACAACAGTATTCAAGGTGTGGTCGGGCAAAAGTAGAGAAGAGAAGGATAATGGTGCGGGAATCTCTCGACTGGAAGGTTCTGAGGATCCAGGAACACATTCTGCGGGCCATGTCAACTTTGCTGCTTATATGCGTGGTCCAGCTTATGTTGCTGTCCACGGTTACTCCCAAGTCTCTGATGTTGTTAGATGCCACGAGAGTTTCCCCGGAGGGAAGGGAGTACGGGAGTTTCAGAGCATCCTCTTTTCCAAAGTGGATCAGTTCGAATTTGTCTTCGTTCAGTAACATGTTGTTCTTTTCTGCCCATTGGGTAACAGCCAGAAGGTCTGACTGAAGGCTTATCCGGTCATCCACGCCATTGATGACCTTTTGGAGCTTGGAATCATCAGCGAAAATGTTAATGTTGCTGTATATATATGTATATGTATATATATGTATATATATATATGTATATGTATATATATGTATATATATATATGTGTATATATATGTATATATATGTATGTATATATATATATGTGTATATATATGTATATATATGTATATATATATATATATATATGTATATATGTATATATATATATATATATGTGTATATGTATATATATATATGTATATATGTATATGTATATATATATATATATATATATGTATATATATATGTATTTGTGCGTGTGTATAAATGTTTGTTCGTCTGTATATATATATATGTGGGTATATATGTGTGCGTGTGTATCTGTGTGTGTGTGTGTATATATATATATATATATATGTCTGTGTGTGTGTGTGTATATATATATATGTGTGTATACGTGTGCGTCACAGTTTGGAAGCTTTATTATCGATACCCAATGTTTACTCAGTTAATAATTCCAGACAAAATCTGATTAAATATTTCATAACTCGAGGATGTAAGCGACGTCGTATTGCTTTAGTCTCACCACAACCTATTTACATAGTCCAGTTTTATCTCAAACAGTTTTCTTTCCAGTAGTTATCTAAATATGTTAGTCGTTTACCGACATTAGTCGTTTACCGACATTAGTCAACACAATTGTTCCAAATGTCAGTTGATATATCGTCGGCCAGGAATGACATAATGGGATGAAGTGATTTCCCTTATTTCAGGTTATCAATGGCAACAAGGATACATTAATTAAAAACAAGCTGAAAGAAACCATATTGTCAAAAAGAATAAAAGAGGAAAGATAGTAGACATAGAAACAGGCCGAACGTATACGATGGCATTTAGAAACAGTTGTAAATGATGGTAATTATAACAAAACGTGAAGAATTAGCTGTTATCTCCGAAACATGAATATCCATTACGTTGAATGTAGAATGTCATAGCTTACTAATAGCTATGGATGTTTAACTTTGCAATAGCAATCTGTGTAGTATCTGCTACTCAGGTGCAATTACCTTGCGGTATTAACACATATGTGTTTCACATTACCAAACATAGACATTACCAAACAGACATTACCAAACATAGGTCCCTATCATTAAATCACCCAAGACACCTCCAATGAGATATAACTTACAGGAGGCTAGCTCAACCTGCATATGTGTGAGCTGGCACACACACGCACGCACACGCACGCACACACCATTTAAATCAATTGCCTTGTCAAGAGTACTCAAACTATACGGCCATACAAAAAGATCAACTCGTGGTGTGAGTAGGTTATATATGTAACGAGTTTCCTAACATCTGAAGGCTAAGATCTTCGATACTTATATCCTACCAGTTGTATTATTTGGTCTTGACTGTGTCAATTAGACAAGGTCACTAGAGAAGCTCTCTACATTCCAGAACCACATCATGAGACTTATTACTGGCAAGCGGCTCAGCGGCCGTAGCTGTATCAGTGAGCTGCTCAACATTACCAAACTTAGTCCAATTATATCAATCGCCATGTCAAGAGTATACAAACTATACAGTCATATAAAAAGATTAACTCGTGGAAGGAAGGTTGGCTGGTAAGAGAAGATGAGGCCGACAGCCCAAACGATGGCTTGATAATGTCAACCTATGGACTGGACGTGATCTTTGCTCTTTAAACTCTGCTGCTGGTGATCAAACTTTGTGGAGAGAGATTTTCTATGTTGATGCTCAGTCTGCAATTGGCTGACATTAGCGCCACAAGAGATGTGTTTCTCAGATGTCGCATACCCATTGTAATCACGGTTCCAATTGAAGGTCGTGAGCAAACTGTACCTTTTATGACGCAGATATAAATTATAACGAAATAAATTATTGCAAAAAAGAGCAGAGTCGCTAGAATGTCGGATTCGGATAAGAATAATAATGTATGTTGCTTTATAAATGTCATATATATTTGATAACCACCAATTATTAGGAATGTTGTTATATACAAAAATTTTCTCTAATAATTTCGATTATAAGTTTCAGGGCTTTTTTTATGATTTATTCCATTTTCTTCCGTATATTCCTACATAATTTCAGTTGCTTTCAGTTGCTATTTGTTTTATTTGGTAATAAGTAGCATTTATGGCAGATAAAGAGAATATCATTATCATTATTTTCATTGCTTCTTGCAGCTGAATGTTAGGATTGAGGTGCAGTAATATTTCTAAAGTTGTTTATATCAGTTTTGTTTGAGTTGTTATTTTATATCAAATGGTGGAATATAATTTCAACACGATCACAATAGTTAAATTTATTAGCGATTGGCATTTTTGCTTTTATATAGGGGATGATATTACAATTATCTTGCGTATGAGTCTGAAGAACAGTTACCAAATATTAAGGACATTTCCACCGTTAATAACAGCTTCCTTTAAACATGAGCTGGAAAAGTTACGAGAAAAAAAATTAAAAGAGAAAATAATTGACGCTGTCAAACTGAAGTGTACTTGTGATATAGTTAATAATTGTTTCTACTATTGGCACAAGGCCAGCAATTAACCAGTACATTACTGGTACTTTATTTTATCGACCCCGTAAGGATGAAAGGCAAAGTTAACCTCGGCGGGATTTTAACTCAGAATGGCAAGGGCCGTAACTCTATGCGTCAAAGCATGGCGTCCGACCTTCTACCGAAGTTAATAATATGAGTAAAAGCAAAATGAAAGAACATATTTGTCAATGGAATATTGTGCATTTGTTTGTACAGATCGCATTCTCTCTGTTGTCAAAATGTTTACTGATGAAGAATAAAACGTACGTCAAACGACGCCAAGAAACTTGATTCCAAAAAACATTATGCTGGGTGATCAACGGAATTAGACACCACATGTTGTGACACATTCTCCGCCTCCAACTTAGGCGCTTCGGCTACAAATCGCAGTAATGCAGGCTCCAATGCAGAGGAAAGAAGGAGAAAGAAATAACGAAGATTCTCCGCCCGCTCCCTCTTCGCACCAGTCACCGTTAAGTCATCAAGTGTACTCGGACCCTGTTCTACTGGGCTCTTCCGCAAGATCGGAAAATTTCAATTCCTCTTTTTATCTAGTTTTATTTAGACACATATAATAGTTTCAATTTACGAATAATTGAAAATTGTATATTGTAGAGTGAAGTACACAGCAAGACAAATACTATTACTTATCGGCTTATCAGAAACTTGAATATGAACACCTTTTTATGTAAATATGTAACATTAAAGAAGACATGTACATATAAGGTGATAACACGGTATCTATAAATTAAGAGAGCATCTAATGTTAGATCTTACGAACTTTGTTGTTCAGAGCATGACATCTATAGCATTTTCTTTGTCAAGGCAAGTGTTTCCGGTAGGACAGAGCACAGCGACTCCCTTACCATCCGCCGGGGAAACGCCTTCTTCATTCTGTCCAGCGGGCCCATAGGACGGCCAGCAGGTGGGACATCATTTTCTCATAATACAGAGAGATGGGGAGGGCGAGCGAGATGGATCCGATGACGGTGGGAGTTCGGTAATTCTGTGTTCGGACCTGGTGTGCAGCGTCAGTTGTCTGTAGGGAGGAAGTGGCTTGTACTTAGCGAAGGTTTTTAGAACCTTGTGTTTGCGATTCCTGTATGTATTATTATATGTTTAGGTTCAACGTAATCCTGTTACATAATTAATCACTATTTTTATACGGTATAAGTGTGCCCTAAGGACAGACACTGGTCTGTTGGAGATGCAGGATATGGCAGCGATAATGAAGGACAGAGACCGCTGGAGAGAACTCGTCCATGGATCTCGGGAATTTTACCCGCCTTAGATAGATAGATAAGTGTGAAGTATTTAATAAATTCAAATAATATGCCGTTGAATAAATAAATAAATAAAACTTCTAAAGGCGTATTATTGTGTTAACTAAACATGTCGATTTAAACTCTTGGGTAACTACAGTAGCAGTAGCTTAAAATTGCGGTAGAAAAAACACGGAAAATTGTTAGAGCCAGGGGAAACTCTAAAGCTAGAAATCATAGAACTGCGTGGTGTATACAGGACATAGACCACTGATATCGTAAACTTGATCGGTTAATTTCTTGAAATCACATGCGAGGCAGACACGTATTATATATACCCAACTCATAATGATATGTATCACTCGAACATATAAGAGAACATATAGATTTGCAGCATACCAACAGCAGACAATCATTTTTATGACGGCACTAGTTAGCACTACGGTCTGTAATATGACGTGATGCTAAGCAGCAAGATTTAGAGGTTACATAACAACCATGACAGTAAGTTGATAGCCAACATATATTCACTTTTGTATATATACTTATATACTTCAGTGTGTATATATCTGGAGAATGTTAACATCGGTATGAAAACGGTGCTCTTCGAACAGACTTAATTGAATTACTGCTACGCACGTGTCACACTCCTAATCAGAATTTCAATGAACCAGCAATCAACGGCGCTATATCTCTACAGATTGTAATATAATATAAAATAAAATACATATAAAATATATATGTTGGATATCACAAAACTTTTGATTAAGTAATAAATCAATATTGGCCAATAAACATTCGTTACAAACTATACATGATGTTCTGCACTACTATATATTTAACAATTACACTAATAGCATTTTAATGTCTATTTACTCTAATCAAATTAGTGCTTACACTGACGCATTTAACGACTTAGAATCTTATTTGAATGTTTTCTTGAATTTGTGAAACAAATTGTTTATTTCCTTTAATAGGTTTTGAAACTCTTGTAGAATTCTTTATTAAATTAATTTTTCAAACAGTCCCATATCTTTTACCAACATACTGTTATTTGTTATTGTGAATATCGAGATAAATGCTATTCAAATTCAAATTCTCAATTGTATGAATCCTATTAAATTAATTATTCATCCCGTAGATGAATAATGGATAGAATATTATGTAGCATCAAACAT
>OZ024752.1:10205517-10225517 GCA_964016885.1 Eledone cirrhosa | reverse complement strand
GTAGGACTGGCTTTGTGCAGTGCCTTTGCTCACTATAAAAGCTTCACGGCACAGGCATTGCTTTATATCTGCAGATCTCTCTGCACTTGTAGTTACATGGTACCATGGGCCCAGCACTATAATTGTCACAAGTGTAGTGTTTGTACCAGAGTTTTCAAGTCGCTGGCTGGACTAAAAAGTTACACTCGTTCAGTGCATCGGTAGGGGTTCTCCTACATGGATATAAAATAGTGGCCGTACTCGAAAACGAGTTGGCAGCCACCATATATATATATATGTATATATATATATGTGTGTGTGTGTGCATTTGAATACAATTATGTTTATATGTATGAGTATATAAATATAAACGACCAAACACAGACACACTTATAAAAATGTACACTCACATACTTATATTGACACAAGTGCATACATACACATACATTCACACAAACATATTCACATATACATTTACACACTCACACACAGCGTAATGAATGGCAAGCCAACCTTTCTTTTGCTATAGTTGTTTCATCATCCTCTTCCTTCATTTTACATACACATACATACACGCAAGCAGCAGCGGAAAGAGAGGGGAGTGGTATGAGTTAGTCAAAATACTCCTCTCACTCTTTACGTGCTGTGACAGAATCGCAGAAATTTATATATAGAATATACCACATGTGATCCACTTCGTCACGTTCAATTAAAAATAATTTTGAAATAATTAAAATATACACAGACATGTATATAATGTAAAATGAGGTTGGAAGGCTCATATCTATATATTATGTGTGCGTGTATGAAGAAACTGGAGCTATGTGTGTCTATATATATGTATATATATATATATATATATATATATATGGGGGTCTGTGACCTATATACACTGGTCAGACACACACACAAATCACTCATTCAACAACACCACAAGCTCCCTCTCTCTCTCCATTTTCTTACTGTCTCCTTCTCTCTGTACCTTTCTTTTAATCTACTCTCTCACAGCCACTAAATCTTTCTCTCTCCCTCTCTCCCTCTCACTCCCTCTCTCCCTCTCACTCCCTCACCCTCTCACTCCCTCTCTCCCTCACTCCCTCTCTCCCTCTCTCCCTCTCTCCCTCACCCTCTCTCTCCCTCTCTATCTCTCTCTCTCTGTTTATGAAGTTACCCGGAAAAACCCGGTATCTCGCGAACCCGTGCTCGGATTTAAGCGAAACTTGTTTTATTCCATTTATATTCCTATTTCAGGAGCAACTTCCTTTCAAAGTATTTTCCCATTATGCGCCGTTTTGGCTGTATTAAATTACAGACAAGTACACAATCACAGAGGTTTTGTAGTATATAGATGAGCACACAATTATTTGTTTTGTTGCTGTATTAAAACCTATTCTTCTAGAATGCGAAATTGATTACCATACTGCCGAGCAACGTTTGAATTGTATCCTAATACTTGTAAAACCAACAAAACGAAAGGTTGTTTTAAATTCATTAATAACAATTAAATTTAAATTGATTGTTTAAATACCAGATTAATAATAGCATCTTAATTTAACCCGACTCCGTTTGAAATGAAAAGCGGTATTCTGTTATTTAAATGACTTCTCAAGCATGGCAATTCATCACTTGATTTTTTTTTTTTCATTTTTTTAATCACTCCGATATTTTCCTGCAGTTATCATTACTATCGTTGTTGTTTTTGTCTTCGAAATTTCTTCATGAAATATGGAATCTATAATAAGCAGTCACATTATTCATTCGAGTACATTGAGATATTGTGCCTGGGTGGGTCGCGGGCGTAGAATCCTCAGGCCTGTCATTGAATCGAACGAAACCGTATCCAATTCAAGCAAATTGATCCCCAAGCCAAACCAGCCGAGCTGATGGATGTTATCCACAATTTTTACTCAAGCTCTATTCATGGGTCTCCTGTCGATTAGTTTTGCACGTAAATTCTGTCCAACGATTCTTTCCAGACATTCTCACAACATCTCCATAACATCTGAGATGTGAACTGTCAATTCGGAGAAGTAGTAGCTCTACAATAAGCGACTCCCTCATCTCCGAGTTTCACACTCTATCGAATGACGTTACTGAATGAACCCTTCGACACAACCCAATTTCGCCCACAATCGTATTCTCTTGGTCATTACACAATATTCATGACATAGGTGATGCACAAATAACGAATTAAAGATTGTCAGTTAAGATTTTACTCCTGCACCCTTCTTCTGATTATTGAATGCTGTAACTGGCACACTACTACACAGGCGCCTCAACTATTACCTTAATTTAGTCTCATGCCTTCCATCTCTCCTTAACACGACCTGGAGATTATAAACGTTTTCGCCTGCTTTAGTGGAATTCCACTCACATGTAGAATGCACTACCCTGGCGTCCATGTGAGCACAAGTGTCTCAGTTTTTACAGCAACGATTTTCATTTTGCCATTCAAATTTCGACAAAAGTCTTATAAAGTACATCACGAAGATCACTTTCTGATGAGTTACGTCATATCATATGGTATGCAGTTTCCAGTCGACTTCTACATTCACCAGTCCTCATACCACGTCTAACTCGGCTGCGCAGTTCTATCCTTTGTCCGTAAATTACCATAAACTTTACCGGGGAGCCTTAAAAAGTAGAATACTTCATATTAGGAGCAATCTGTCTCCCTGTTTGGAAATTGTGATCATCATTCCCGATTGTTATTGTGTTGATGCCTTTCAAGTCCACGCAGCATACACGCGTAAGACAGAAAATGATTTCTCTATTTAAGGCTTTTAACATTTCTCATCCAACCCGGTGCAAAACCAAGTCGCTACCACCCTCAGCATTTAACAACTGAAACAGAGATTGCCGCGTTGAACAATTTTTACTCAGCTTCAAAGTCCTCAGTTTTATAGTCTACAGATTTTTCAGGGATTTCTCTGAATCTTGATGCAGTAGTATCCGCAGACCTGGTCTAAATTTCCTTATCGGCAAGAGCTTAACTTTTCATTCTGTAGGTCGATCTGGACCTGCCAGAATTGTGGGCTTTCTTACTTTTAGGTTGTCTCATGCTACAGGTAATAACATGGTGATCAGTTTAAAGATCAGCCCCCTCTCTTCACATGAGCATCCAGTACTGAATTAATGAGATCAGTGACAATAACAAAATCGTTTACTGATTTCTGTTCCCGGTTCCACTTAAACCATTTGTATTCATGGATGGATTTGTGCTGAAAGACGTTGTTCATAATACACACCCGATTACTAAAGCCGAGGTTCAATGAGTCTCTTCCACTCTTATATAGATCACCATAGACGTCCCTTCCAATCACACCTTTTCATGTCAGATACTTTGTAACAGAATCTTCCTTTATGCTTCCTATTAGGATGTATGACTCAGTCATAACTACATATAATATTGCAGTGACTTCACCAACGAAGGATCTCTATTCGAAGTTGGCAGATACATTACCACCAACCATAGGTACCTTTCTGTCAATCTAAGTTTCAAGAGGGAAATATTCCCTCTCAATGGGATCTAATCTATATAATTTTCCAACAGGTGTGGTCTTATGTGTATCCCTTCTCCGTCTGTGCAGTCTTTACTGGCGCCACAACTGAATAATAGAGTGCTGCCCTCCATCAAACGCTACAGTACTTGATACACTGGTCGTCGTTGAGGGAACATTGACTATATCTAGCCGATAGAATCTGGCCCCACCACTATTTCGTGCTCCTTGAATATAAGTGATGTGACATTCCAGTTACCGATTTTCAAGGTTTTCTCACCTCTAGGCACTCTATGGTGTCTCGTGAAACGTAATATTTGTGACTCCATCCCAGGCCTCTCATGAGATGTCGCACGCCCATCGACAATCATTTCACCGTTGGATGGAGCCTGCAATATATTTTTCGAAGCGGCCATTATGCAGTGTTCTGATGGCCTCATTTATGCCAGTCACCAATCAAGTTTATTTCCGGACAAGACGGCCTTTACTTGGTTCGTTGTAGCTACATCACTCGCTTATGAGAGTTTTCTTGTGACCTAACAGTATCAGCCATTGCTCTGTCTCCTTAGAAGGTTGCCATTGTCGGTTCAGGGCTGCTTATTCGTTTCACAAGAGCCCTCTTATATCGCTGGTAAACATAATATCTAGTGGGTGTATTTCTATACGCTACCTACAATTGGTTCCTTAGCAAACGTGCTCTGCCGAAAATATTTTTGAAATTTGAAGTCCAGATTAATTCTATGCAGTACCTTTTCTAGTAAACGCCATATATATCACAGAAATTGGAAATTAAATCTCATTTCTCATTTTAAGCTATAGTATTTACTTCATTTCAATAGTTTTAATATGTTATAGCTTGAGTTTAATCGCAAATATCGTTTAATTAGCCGCTTTCGATATTTTCTAATATCACATTTGAGGATTGAATTCATGTCGAAACACCCTAAATAGCTTATTTTAAAATATGCATCTGAAAGGGTGGACAATGTGTCAGATTGAATCTGTAATGAAATGTAATTTCAATATATAATTGGAATTAATGTGAAGCCGTTTTACTTCTAAATGATAGTATATCAAATTACGATAGAATATATAATCAATTTAAATTTTGTCGAATTATCTGCTGGTAATCCACTTCCCTTTCATTAGTAACAGGGCATTTTTGCAAACATCCATTATAAAGAATATCTTTGAATGTTTTTTTTTAATCTGGTAATTGTTCTATAGTGTTTTATGACTGCTAGTTGAAATATACTTCCTAACAATATTTTAATGATACAGATTATACAGGGATTCATTAAAACACAATGACAATTATATTAGTTCAATGCATTTTAAATATCCATACTATTTTTCTAACAATGAAAATAGTCTATTATGGAAACATTCTCTGTACACCGTTCTTCACTCATGTATTGTCACAGTTACCACTAATTTATTACATTTTATTTAACTCATATTCCAATTCTCTTTTCACAAAGACTATATATATATAATGTGTGTGTGTGATCGGAACCCCGACAGCTGAGCTCTTGCCCTTTAAACAGGTAGTTCCAGACTGCTGTTAAAAATGGCAAGAGCTCCACCGTTGGGGTCCTCTCTCTCTCTCTCTCTCTCTCTCTCTCTCTCTCTCTCTCTCTCTCTTTCTCTTTCTCTTTCTCTTTCTCTCTCTCTCTCTCTCTCTCTCTATACCTTTATATATATAGAGAGAAAGGTATATATATATATATAAAGGTATATATATATATATATAAAGGTATATATATATATATATAAAGGTATATATATATATATATAAAGGTATATATATATATATAAAGGTATATATATATATATATATAAAGGTATATATATATATATATATATATAAAGGTATATATATATATATATATATATAAAAGTATATATATATATAAAGGTATATATATATATAAAGGTCTATATATATATATATATATATAAAGGTCTATATATATATATATAAATGTTTATATATATATATAAAGGTTTATATATATATATATAAAGGTTTATATATATATATATAAAGGTTTATATATATATATATATATATATATATATATAAAGGTTTACACACACACACATATATATATATATATATATAAAGGTTTATATATATATATATATAAAGGTTTACACACACACATATATATATATATATATATATATATATATATATATAAAGGTTTACACACACACATATATATATATATATATATATATATATATATAAAGGTTTACACACACATATATATATATATATATATATATATAAAGGTTTACACACACATATATATATATATATATATATATATATATATATAAACAAGGTTTAGTAAATAATGAAAAAGTTTCAAAATAAATTTTAAAAAATTGACTTTACCTACTATAGTTACCTTTACCGATCGGTTTCGAATCCCAAAAATAAAACGTAGGCCATACGGCCTTCGTTGCAAAGAGAGATTCTCGTCAGAAGGTTCTTTTCATTCAAAGAATATAAAATTCCTGAATTTAAATCACAAACTAGCGCTATCAAAGACTGTTCCTGGGATGAGATATATATATATATAAAGGTTTACATATATATATACATATATACATATACATGTTTTGCAACGGGTCACTTTGTGGCTCAATGAAAAGTTAATAAATTAAATAATCAGAGCTATATATCATAAAACATGTCTATAGAATCACCAGATAAAATATGTACCATTTCCTCTCCCAATTTGCATAATTAACCATATAAAAAATCGAATAGACCAGGCTATAAGAATAAGGCTTCTATGAAGAAATCTCCAACAAATAACCGAAACCAGCCCTTCGCGCCGGCTGCCACGGAATATTTATCGAATATATCGACAGCGTAATCCCCCAGATATACAGTCAATTAAACAGAATTAGGTGTAAAATAAACTAGGAGAAAATAGAATACATTTATTTACCTCGACTATATATTTTTATCTGGTGATTCTATAGACATGTTTTATTATATATATATATATACACACAATCGGTAGAGCATATGGAAGGGATTTATTAGGTTAATGCTTGAAATAGCAGGAGGAGGGTCTTGACGTTTTGGACGCTAGTTCTTCACCAGGAGAAAGAAGGAGAAATAAGATAGATTGAAGGGACGGGCGGGTTGTAATTGGAAAAAAAAAGTGTTTAGATAAAAATAACACGTCCATTCATGTTCACATTAAATGGTAAACTGTTGGTGCTGGCGTTTAGAGTATGATTTGTTTTTTTAGAAAAGTGGATGATGGAGTGCGTCTACCAGAAATGTGGAAAAAAACGTTTTGTAAAGAGCTATACTTTTGCATGTGCGTATGCATGTCCGTACGAAGCTTAGTAGAAATGTGTGTATATGTAAGTAAGATAGTGAGTGTGCTTGTAAGTACGAAGCTATGAGCAAATATGTGTTAATATGATGCTGTTAGATGTGTGTGCACAGAGCAGTGAAGGGAAAAGTGGCTCTGTAAACACTTTCAATTTGTGTCTATTGAAAGCCATATCATTATTCGTTCGAGTGGCGCCAAGGGTTATATAGTAACAGGAAGATAATTAACTTAATTGCTTTCTCGCCATATGTACATCTGACGACACTACTGTGGCTAAATACTCGAGTGCAAAGTTACTCTCATTTACGTTAATGATACTTTAGCCCCGAAATTAACGAAGTCTCTCATCGGAGATTTGCGCTGCTTATCTTTGAAATAATACATATAAACTTGCATTCTGGGATTTCTGCCTGAACACCGATTACTTTAGGTCAAGCATGTCACGGTGACCTCGGAATTATGTTCTCTGTATGGAATTTTGCATGTGACATTAGAATACCTAGAACCATTTGCTGCTCAGCATTCATTTTTCAACAAATGAGTAACACATTTTCATGTTGGATTTCCACCAGCTATGTTTGTTCCTTACTCTTTGCGATCAGTATGAAAAATAAAAAATAAATATATATATATATATATATATATATATACAACATTAACATAGCATTGATAAATGTGTCTGAACACGGATGAGTCGAACTTCCACTGTCATCGCCTCCATCTCTCCCGCCCTCTCCATCTCTCTGTATTATGAGCAAATGGGTCCCGCGTGTTGGCCGCCCCACAGTCCCGGTGGACAGAATGGGGAACGCATTTCCCCGGTGGATAGTAAGGGAGAGGCACTGGAAGAGCCATTTCTAACCTCGGTTAGCCAGCTCAGTGCCTATGGTGGTGAGTAGGGAGGTAGCCCTAGAACCAAGGACAACAGAAATCTCCATTGCTAGGGGCACGACCACAAACCTGTCGGAGAGCAACCGGTATTTGCGATGAGTTACATTATAATTGTTTCTACATTTGGCACAAGGCCAACAATGACGCCATTGTATAACTGGTACTGTATTTTATCGACCCCGTAGGATAACTCTTTGCTGGAATGCATGGTAGTTGGCACTCTACCGAAACTACCATTCCAATGTCAGCGTTTATTTTGACGTAGTTGTATGGTTTTAGGCAGTAATAATTGCGTTTATTTCCCTGAGGCGTTTATGCATTAATAGTCAATATTTGTGTAATGTTTATATTACAGACCGCTTTTCTTTTATTACAATATTTGATTTCCTTCCTGATCCCATTGATGGTTGTAAGCCCATCATTGTTTGCTGCTTCTTGTCGGGTGTTCGGATGAAGCTTACCTAAGATATTCGTATAGATCTCCTAATAAAACATAATATTGTACTTGCTTCTGTCACTGATATCAACTGGACGTAAATTCTGATCGGATTAACCCACCAATCTCAAGATATTGCATTCCTGAGAATATTTCAGATAGCCATGTGTTTTGAGCAATCGACCTTCAGAAAACAGCCGGAACGTCACAGCTCCAGTAATTGCATTGCGCCACTAGGCTACAAGAAACGTTTTTACGGACATTACTACAAATTGTTTCGCATGTTATAGAAATGGTATTAAACCGGCTTTAAAATAAATATATCTTCTTGGAAATAAGATTGCACTTGAGTGTTATGTTACTCAATAAAGTCTTTTCTCGCCTGATAATTTCCGCAAAACTATCGTTAAATAATCTGCAATTAAACCAAATGCTTCTTTATATATTTTGTGGCTGATCCTTGTTAATAATATCTTTATATTGTATTTTCCTTTTTAATGTGAAATTGAGTTTGTCTTCTTCCAATTACTTTACAAGTATATATATATTTATATATATATATACATATATATATTTATATATATTTATATATATATATATATATATTTATATATATATATATATATTTATATTTATATATATATATATATATATATATATTTATATTTATATATTGTTATACTTAGGGAGGGTCATGTTGCCAAACAAATTCAGAAACGAAATATATTTATATATATATATATATTTATATATATTTATATATATATATTTATATTGATATATATATATTTATATATATATATATATAATTGAATAAACAAGAGAGATGGACACTAATATGTGTTCGAATCGTAAGGACCAAAATTCACTAGGGTGAAAAAATACTAACTACAGCAATATAGTTTGTTATCCCTAACTTTAAATATTAAATTAAGAAAAATTAAGAAAAATAACAGACCTATAATGGGCAAAAATGCCTGGTAACAACTAGACAGTGTTGGAGACTGTTTGAAGTTCTCACGTTTCTCTGCTCCTCGGTAGTTGTTGAGAAATTAGTGATCCTTTCACTTCTAAAAATATTCGAGAATGAATTGTCTTATGATATGAATTATCGCACGTGTCATTGTGTGTGTCTACATATATATTAAGTGATAAGGATGTGGAAATCTGAAACGCAGAAAATAACTATTAGATAATTATATATAAAATAGCTTTGAAAATCGGTTAAAATACACGTTTATACGGAATAAAGTGAGCAACACCTACCTTTAACCGTCCACAGAGGCATTGTGTTCAATTTTCGAAGCTATTTTTCAAAGCAAACGGCTGCTGTTTTCTGCGTTTAGAATTCATTTATTGTTTAACATAAAATTCAAATGTTAAAGAATGTTATATATACATATCAGGTTGCTCTTCAGTGCTACTGATAACCTTTAACCCAGTACAACCTGTGGCTGGTCGGCTCGTCGGCGAATAAACTGGCAACCCCAATAACTCAACGGCCATCCATTTTTTGTGTGGAGTAAGAGACTCCTAGTCTTCATTAAAACATCTCTCTAGGAGAAGGTCACTCTGATTTAAAACCTGCGACTTCGTTTGCATCCAATGTTGTATACCAGTTCTTCTTTTGAGGCAAATGCTTTCATTGTGCAGAGAGTGGGATTGGCCCTGTGGAAAGCCTTTCCTCAATTTGTAAAAGCTTCAAGCACAGGCATCGCTTGATATCTGATATTTGTTGTGATTCATTGCATTGTTGGGGATAGGCATTTCCTAGCAGGACTAAAGACGCCATGTCCGTTATGCCCATGCTTAAGTATCATGCGTGGGATTTCTCAAAATTGAGTTGTAGCCATCACGCACACCCACACTCACACCCACACACCACACACACACAACACACACACACATACATACATACATGGTGGCTGCCAACTCGTTTTCGAGTACGGCCACTACTTTATATCCATGTAGGATAACTCCTACCGATGCGCTGAAAGAGTGTGACTTTTTAGTCCAGCCAGCGACTTGAAAACTCTGGTACAAACACTACACTTGTGGCAATTATTGACACATAGTGCTGGGCCCATGGTACCATGTGACGACAAGTGCAGAGAGATCTCCAGATATAAAGCAATGCCTGTGCCGTGAAGCTTTAATAGTGAGCAAAGGCACTGCACAAATACAGTCCCACTCTCTTAACCAAGATGATATTTACCAAAAAGAAGAACATGACAACATCATTGGATACCTTCAGAGTTGCAGGTGTTATATCAGAGTTTTCCTTCTCCTAGAATTCCGCCTTGACAAAGGCTAAGGGGTCATCTCTCCCGGTGATTTTGGATGGCCATTGACTCTTAAGAGATCCTTTGTCCTTTGACAGATTTTGTTTTTAGTCTTGCAGGATGTCCAAAGTCACCCTCCTCACCGAGAAACCTTGGTGGGATTGCCAGTTTAGTCGCCAACGACCCGACCATGAGACGGGTTGTGCGTGCGTGCATGCTTGCTTGCTTGCTTGCTTGCTTGCTTGCTTGCTTGCTTGATTGCTTGCTTGCTTGCTTGCTTGATTGCTTGCTTGCTTGCTACCAATACAAACATATGCACCTGTCGGTCTTCACTTCGGTTTACTATAAACGTCCAGTTGGTTGGTTTAATAAGCGGATTCCAACACACAAATAAAAGCCGGTATAGGACTGAACTTAGAAGTAACACAACAAATCAATTTATTTTCTGAGGATATCACAGACTGCGTGACGAAAGATCTTTGGCAATAAATAAACAACCATCCGGTTAATGAACAAATCAACTGGAAATTTGGAATAAATTAAATTGAAAACCAACAGGAGCATGTGTTTGTATTGGCAGCATGATCATCGCAAAATTACGAAACAACCATTTCACCTAAACTGACACTGCAGTCTTTAATAGAACGGGGAAAAGATTCCATAAAACTGAAACTATCCCCGGACAAATTCCTGGATGAAATTCCGGATAAAGCCCCTACCCACAGATATTGCTCCTGCAACAACAATCCTTTACTGGAGATGGGCCTGATGTTACTAATATGTTTGGGATGTCTTCAACAAGGGATGCTAATAATTTCAGCACCAATACGCCAAGTTCTGTCCACACATCCCTACACAAATTCACAAACACCAATCACAGAAATGGCCCAAGATCTAGGAGTGGAACGCGAGAATTTAGCGAAAATATCTGTGAGGCTTGTAGTGCTGGTGTCTTACGTTTTCTTGATATGCCTGTTCATATCTTTGTTGCTTTTGTTTAGTCGTAATCTATCCCTGGTAGAGCCGAACTACCATCGGAAGCGATTTAACCATAGTTAAATGGTATGCTTGTAAATCTCGTAAATACTCGGCAATTGTGTTACTTTCATTGAGAGTATTGTGTTTGATTTAAAGAAAATGCGCAGGTATGTTTTAGAAGGTAATTTGTTGATATTAATTTATGGGGCTGATGGTCCTTGTTACAATTAGTGAGGTCTAAAACATCGTTTTTATAACGGTGTCATTTGATATTGGTGTTAGATGCGGTTTCAATTTTACAGTCTTTTTCTGTATTCAAGCAATTCTTAGCCGAGGAATAATCATGATATCGAATGGGTAGCGGATTCAGGAGACATGATGTAACTATTGTCATTGACGTCACAATTATTATTTCACAGGCTGAAATTATATAGATCGGTAGAACTAAAAACCATCATTTTCATTTCTGTCAAACCAAAAGTATATTGACATGCTTCTTTACTGGTTAACAACAAATTTTATTTCTCATAGCGAAATAACTTCAATACACAAAATCTTCCCCACGCAAAATAAAAGAAAACACAAACAATTAAAATCAAGATATATTTTATTCTAGTTTACAATTGAATGTTAATGACGAAATATCTTTCTCATAGCAAAATAATGTTAAGAGAAATACGTCCTTTTAACTAGTACTAAAATGCTGAAGAATTTTAATTGTCTGTCTGAAAATTGTCGACATTTTCCTTCGTGTTAAATATCATTGGCTTTTTCTTTACACGTAGAATTGTGTAAAATTCTGTCACGTTGAATTGTCTAAAATGTTTAAAGAATTTGTTATTTGTTAAATTTCCATATTGTCATTAAATTTTCATTTTAATATAAAACATCACGTCTGTAAAGAAAAACAGGAAAACATATTTAAGCAATTAGATTATAGAGGAACTATATTAGCAGTGCGGAGAATCTGTAAACATGTTAATGTGTTATGCTGTTGCTATTTTATTAATATTAATATTATTAGTATCATTATTAGGGCGATGAGGGTGTTGGATTGGCAGTATTGGTAGATGGTCGCACACCATGCTTTGCAGCATAGTTACGCCCCTTTACGGTCCGAGTTCAAATCTCGCCGAGGTTAACTTTGACTTTCATCCTTACGGGGTCGATAAAATAAAGTACCAGTAACGCACTGGGGTCGATTTAATAGACTTTCCCCTCCCCCAAAATGCTGGCCTATATAAGACACCATTATTATTATTATTGCAAATATGCAGAGCGTCGTACAAAAAGGGATAGTGGTATTTAGTTACAGCTCTCTATATTCTGGTTTCAAATTTCGTCGTGGTCAACGCCGGCCTACAACCTACCAGCCTTCAGGAAACAGAGTACCAGTCAAATACTGGGGTTGGTATAATCGAAAGACATATAACTCCCCCCAAATTATTAAACTATTGCCTAAATTAGATATTATTACTGTTGCTCTTAAACTATCCCCTTTGACTAGCGGCGAAAGTAGCGGGCTTGTAATTTTACAGTTGATCATTCGTTTTTGAATTCTGAAGGAATGTGTGAAATCTGTAGCTCCAGAAACTGATTAAGGGATTCTCTTCCATTTTTTTCAACTATTTATATCAATCTTCTGCTTATATCGATTTTTTTTTTTCCCACCATATGATTTTATTTTGTAACGTACTGATTTCAGTAAATAAATATAACACTATATTTTGTTTTAGTAATTCATTGCTTATGTCGAACGAAGATATATAAGTACATAAATGTAATGTCATGCTTGGGGGCTGCAAACATATATTTGGTTGCACCAGTTGTAGAGTTTGTTGTATCAAAGCATGTGGTGAGATAAATATAATTTAAGTTGATAATAGGATAAATATGTTTCTGTTAAAATAAACACAAATTGACCGAGTTATGATTTAAATAACAAATATGCTAATCCAATTTAGAAAAATTATTGGTTCGTCAAGTATGACACATTTCTATATATTTCATACTCAACCTCCCAATACATTGTAATGAATGAGAAACATCGAAATGGATTAGATCGAACTTCGTTGGAGTACTGATATTTGTTTCAACTCGTATGTCTTGAAATTGCCTATTCCAAAAATACATGCCTGACATGTCAGGGTGGGTGTAGTCAGGTTCTTATGTCGTTTTACTTAGATATTCTCCTGAAATTATTTAATTTTACTTTATGGCGATGGATTGGCAGTATTAGTAGAGGGCAGGACGCCATGCTTTGCAGCATAGAGTTACGGCCCTTTATGGTCTGAGTTAAAATTCCGCCGATGTTAACTTTGCCTTTCGTCATTACGGGGTCAAAAAATAAAGTACCAGTAATACACTGGGGTAATTGCTGCCATTGTGCCAAAAGTATAAACACTTATTTAATTTTACTTATACAATGGATTATTTGCTGCAAGCGTCTTATACGATATTCAATTTTATCATCTAATTTAATTTGTCCTCAGACTGTCATTTAGATTATTATGTCTTCTTTTCATACTTTATTTGATGCGGAGTGAACTGAAAGTTCAATACGATTTATTAGAGGTGGGCTGTAACTGACAACGTGTCTACATCTTTTCCACACCTTTCTACAGTTTCTAGCAGCCTTCCATCTCCTCTTTATTATTGGGAGATGCTAAAATCGCACTGCTGACTTCGTCCAAGATTGGGGTCATGCAGCCTCCTCTGCGGCTCAAGAAATAGATGATGATTTGATCTGTTCTCAATTATTCAGAGCTGTAATGCTGAAGAATCAATGGATGGTCTGACATCATCTTAATTATATTTTCGTTTAATGATTTTTTTTTCTCCTTTTACTCAATTCGCCAATACTTACTATCTGTTCATATACTAAGACGAATATAGCTGTGAGCTAATGTCTTTTATCCTGACTTTCATATATTCTGGAAATAGTCCGTGTACAAGAACACATAGGTAATTCAATACACGGAATTGATTCATCAAGTTCTCGGCTTAGAATAAAATACATATTGGGTTGTATACCAACCTTTCAAGCGATGTATAACATCTCATTTACCATAATACTACTCCTATATTATACATTATACATTAGCCCGGAATGTACATAAATGTTCTCTGAATCTCGCGAAATATGTGTACGTTGATTTGGTAAACTACCTATAGACTCCTTTCATCTCGCGAACTAGTTAACTTACACAATTATAATTTACTATATTATACTGTTCTCCGCTTCGTGTAAATATCACGTTTCGAAAGCGTTATATGTCAAAATAGAGCGGTGGATTGGCAGTATCAGTAGAGGGTCGGACGCCATGCTTTCCAGCATAGTTACGTCCCTTTACGATCTGAGTTCAAATCCCAGCGAGGTTGACTTTGCCTTTCATCCTTACGGGGTCGATAAAATAAAGTACCAGTAATGCACTGGGTATGTGCTGGCCTTGTGCCTAAAGTAGAAACAGTTATATGTCAAAGTAAACATTAGTTCTCAAATGTAATTTCTATCACCAAAAATCTCATTATTTATTTCGTTTAACAAAGCATTGTGTCGGAGGGAAATGTTTTTGTTATTTTGTCTATTGATATTATAAAAACCTTTCAGCAATTTAATTTTCTATAGAAATGTCAGAATATTCCAATATTATAGAGCTTGTGTTTTACTGCAAAAGTGTTTGTGATTATTCTTTCTAACTGCCTCTTCATTTTCAAAATCTCTGGAAAGAAATTCACCATCAATGTTGATTTTTTGGGTCTTCTGTCTCAAAATTTATATATGTACGTAAATAAATAGCAACAAATGAAACTTGTTAAACAACATAGAGTTTTGTTATATGGAATTTGTAAGCCTGCACACCGAAAAGTAAAAGTAATGGTATAAAGCTAACAGTTTAACGAGTAGGGGAATGTTGAGTATATCGACCCTGCTACTTTACTGGTTCTTTATTTTGTTTACCCCTTCAGAATGAAATGCAAATTAAACCTTCTCAATGTTTGAACTCAGAACGAAAGGTTTTACGTTCTATCATAATTGTTTCTAATTTTGGCCAATCCACCGCCCTTTCGTCCTATAATAATGAGAATTGTTTCTACTTTAGGCACAAGGCCAGCAATTAAGCAGTACATTACTGGTACTTTATTTTATCGACCCCGTAAGGTTGAAAGGCAAAGTTAACCTCGGCGGGATTTGAACTCAGAATAGCAAGGGCCGTAACTCTATGCGTTAAAGCATGGCGTCCGACCCTCTACCAATACTGCCAATCCACCGCCCCTTTTGTAATGATAATTGTTTCTACTTTAGTCACAGAGCTCACAATTTGAAGGAGGGGGGTGATTACATCGACCTCAGTGCGTGACTGGTACTTTATTTTATCGACACCGTAAGAATGAAAGGCAAAGCTAATATCGACGCGATTTCAACTCAGTACATAAAGTGCAAAGCATTTCGTATATTGGTAGAATTAGAAGTAATAGTAGTAGTAGTAGTAGTAGTAGTAACTGTAGTAGAAGTAGTAACTGTAGTAGAAGTAGTAACTGTAGTTGTAGTAGTAGCTGTAGTAGTAGTAATAGTAGAAGCAGTAGAAGTAGTAGTAGTAGTAGTAATAGTAGTAGTACTGGTGGTAGTAGTAATAGTAGTAGTATTACTGGTGGTAGTAGTATTACTGGTGGTAGTAGTAGTACTGGTGGTAGTAGTAGTAGTAGTAGTATTACTGGTGGTAGTAGTAGTACTGGTGGTAGTAGTAGTAGTAGTACTGGTGGTAGTAGTAGTAGTACTGGTGGTAGTAGTAGTAGTACTGGTAGTAGTACTGGTGGTAGTAGTAGTAGTAGTACTGGTAGTAGTAGTAGTAGTACTGGTAGTAGTAGTAGTAGTAGTAGAAGTAGCAGCCGAAGAAGAAATATCGGTATTATTCTTGACCAAATCATTACATGGAATATGTAGAGAGGTTGCCAATTTACAAGAAACTTGAAACCGAAAACAATTAGATGCTGCTCCATAAATGTGAAAATATTTCTAATTATAACAAATACGTTATCTAGAGACAGAGCGATTGTGTGCACATCATAAACGGGGTCCCATATTTTACACAGTCGAAACCAATTTCCTTCTTGATATAATAAACACCTTAAATAAGTAACATTCAGTTGAAGAGCACAATTCAGCTTGTACACATCACGTACAACATACCGCCATCGTCTCAGAAACTAGTACAACGTTTAAACAAATGAATTACACAACACCACAAAATACCTAACACAACACACACTCACATGCAATAACGAAATCAGCCACTATAACACTTATATCACACAGATTATTGTGCAACTCAAATCACCCATTAAATACACTACAGAAAGGCCACCCACCATAAAATGAACACAATCGTAAACCACCAATCCCTACTATCAGTCTGATTATCTTTAGTCAAAATACGGTGAAAGCCTCTATTTCTAACTCAATTCCCAATCTTCGCTCGCTGTCTTCAAAACAAAACGCTTGCTTTTTTTATTATACTTACTATGAACATATAGGCTTTAATTTGAATGGAAAGGGATGGGTGCTGTAATGGTAGTACATTTTCCTTTTAGAGGGTTTTTTAAACCCTACTAACAGGCTAATTTTCTTTAGTCAAACGTCGCTCACTGTCTTCATAAAAAAACGCTTTGCCTTTCATCCTTACGGGGTCGATAACATAAAGTACCAGTCACGCACTTGGGTCAATTTAATCGAATTTCACCTCCTCAAATGTCCTGGCCTTGTGCCCATATAATAAACCATTAATAATATTAAACTATTAAAGTATAAAAATGTAAGTATGTATTCGGAAGACAGGTTAAGGTTTTTAGATACTCCAGGACTAAAGAAGTACATGTTTCAAAGTAGTAGAAACAGGCATTAAAATATTGAGTCAATAATAATGGTAATATTAATGCTAGTGGTAATCCTAAATATTATTATCCTCAACATCATTATATAAATATTTATAGTAGTAATATCGTTATATGTCAACAGGGTAGAAACCTTTAGGGCCAAGTAATGGATTGATGGGGAGAATTAATATATAAACTAGTAAACAGGAACACGAATCAAGAGAAAAAAACAGGTAACTAATAACAATAAATTTATAACAAAACGATTCCCTAATAGGGGAGCACCTGCCTGTGGTAAATAAGAAACCTCATATATTCAAATCCATCATGATAACCTATAGCAGAGCTATTCCTCCCAGCCCACAGATCCAATCTTTTCGCTACATTAAGACGCTTTCCTATGGGCAATATCTTTCTCTCAACTTTTACTACTTTCCTTTACCAATTTAAACCTCTAGTGATTGAATAAACATTTGCCAAAGCGAAATGTATGTGTATTCAATCCTTTCAGCTTAGTTCTTTATAGAACCTCTTTCGTAATAGCTCCAAGACAGAGGAAAACTGGCGGCAGTTTGCCTCTCTCTTTCTCTCTCTCTCTCTCTCTCTCTCTCTCTCTGTGGAACATTCTTCGTCTACGTGCTCGTAAAAGATTGTGTTATTTTTTGAAAATGAAAATATAGAAATAATCTAACTTTGCTTAAATAATACTTTATATTGGTTGTAATAATAGTTTACTAACAAATATATATTTTATACTTATTAAGGCTTCATAAGCTACTACTATAGGTATTTATATATATATATGTATATATATATATATATATATATATTCTCGTGTAGTACTCATCCGCCATCAGAGTGAGTTTCTTGGTCAGTGTCCACGCCTCATACTCCACTACAGCAACGAAGAGACGGATATTCAGTTCTTTACGAAGGTCCGACTGTGTTCCCAATTTTTGCTCAGAGATACAGGAAGTCCTCAACCAACTCTCGCGGCTTTCCGCCTGCATTCACATTCTTCTCTGGCTGCTTAATGCTCTCTTGCAGACGCCGGAATGAGACCGCTGGAGAGAACTCGTCCATGGATCTCGGGAAGTTTACCAGCCCTAGATAAATATAGATTCAGCGTTTACTAACCAAATTGGTGACATATCATTTCACGTGATTTATTAATCATTTTTCCTCTGTATTTTGTGCAATATACAATTTCTAAATTTGTAGTCGCACGATCTTATGTTTGATATGAATATTTATGTTTGATTTAATTATAATGACGAGAGTATAAAATGTATTTTGCAGTTTTCTGTACATCAGAAGCATAAACATTAATGATATAATTAGAAATGGATTTATCAACTCTCTAATAGTGTCCTCATTAAAATTTCTTTAATGCGAAGTTGTTTTCAATACGAAAGTATTCTTGAATGCGGAACACATCACATGAATAAAACCTTTCAAATAATCTCTTAATACATAACCATTATTTCCACAATCAATTCAAGATATTTTAAACAAGTATTATGATGCAATGCTTGCATACAAGCCTATTCCAATATTAGTAACATTATAGTATTCAGTGTTTAAAAGATAAGACTGGGCCACAACAAAATCATTTTGTCTGGTGCCTGGAATATTTCAACGAATTCTTAAGTGATTTTGACTGCTAAATTCCAAAATTACTTTAGTCTTCCTCTATCAGATCTAGTTTTCTGAGAGAAAAAAACATAAGATTAGAATAAGGTAACAAACACTGCGTACTCGATGTACACTCATACATAGTAACTATAGGGATGTTCAATAAGTTAAAAACTAGATCTGATAGGTAAAAAAGGTTATATTTGGAATCAGGAGACCGATTTTATACAGGAATGATGTCTATTTCCTAACCACCAAACACCTTGTAGACCAGTGTAATAAAAAAGATATACCAATTAAACATCTAACTTGTTCAATCTATTATATTATCGATTGAGTGTTTTCAATAATGTCTCAAATTCGAATTCATGAAGCAGTAGCCTGCAAGTACATAAAATTAAACATTTGAAACCGACGAATGGAGAGAAACCGATTTTAAGTGAAATCGATTTTCGGTAAACATTGTTTAAACAGTTGACCACTTACAGTTTGGCAACATTATATATAGCTATTCTTGGCTGTTTTTAGCATGGTGGACGTGTCGTTTGAAAGCAATATTCAAGGAGGGCAAGATATTCGTTAACTAGTTGTTTTAGTGTATGTTTTAGAGTATGAAGCCAGTGTTATTATATGGAAGTCTCTGAGTATCTGTATAATTCCAAGCTGTGTGTCGTGGCATCTCAGTTGAGGAAAACATACACCAGATAATCATCATGGACATACCCTACATAAAAACACATATTGTATATGAAAGTTTTAGAGGCTGTAGAAAGTGCAAGACAAATATGATAGTAACTGTGCTCCTACTTGTAATTTTCAACCAGCAAAACCCAGGTATATATATATATATATAAATATAATATAATTTAGCGATAATCGCATTTCGGCGGGTAGAAATTAGCGAAACACAACTTCCATATTGTGCTGACAAGCGCTCGATGGAACTGAAGAAGATACCAGAGCTATAAACATAAGTTAAAAGGTCATACACGCTGAGACGATGGTTAAGAAGCCAAAAAAGCGAACAAGCTACAACGGGTCAAACAAAATGAGATATAGT
>OZ024752.1:10185517-10203017 GCA_964016885.1 Eledone cirrhosa | reverse complement strand
AGGTACTGAATTAAGTTCAACATTACGTCCTCATAAGATAAAATAAAATGATACATGACATACCCTGACAGCTTTACTACCTTGATTAAATCTTAACCATCTACCATGTCAGGGTATGTCATGTATCATTTTATTTTATCTGATGGGAACGTACTGTTGAACTTAATTCAGTACCTCTGAAATATGTATAATAAAATATAATTGATCACAAGAATATCTATTTTGTTAATATTTTGAATTAATATGTATATATATATATATATATATATAAAACTTTGAAAGAGATAGAAAGCTAAACAATGCAAAATGGACTGTCAGATGCAGTAACGAAAAGTAAAAGTTACCTGGTAATCTTTGTTACGTTTTGTTGGTCTTTTATCTGTTCAAAATTTCGGGACCTAAAAGTCCCTTCATCAGGGTTTAAGGGACCGTCAGTTGATAACCTTGCAATGTCCTCTCTTTGGAATGAAATTTTGATTTAAATGTTTTCTAAGTCGTTTTACTTTTACTTATAGTCCATGTTTGCATTGTCAGCCTTCTATCTCTTCCAACCGTATATATTATATACACTGCTTCAAGCTAACTATAAAATGTTATTATATATATGTGTGTGTGTGTATGTATGTATGTGTGTGTGTATGTATGTGTGCATGTGTGTATGTATGTATGTATGTGTGTATATATGCGTGCGTGTATGTATACATGTGTGTGTGTGTGTGTGTATATATATGTGTGTGTGTGTGTGTGTGTGTGTGTGTGTCTATATATACATGTATATATATATATATATATATATATATATATATTATAAATGTAAGTATGTATGTATGTATGTATGTATACGTACATACATATATGTATACAGACGTACAGTAGTATGTATATATATAACATATATATATGCACGTATCGGTTTACAGAACATTTATTATAAGCTCGGTTTGTTTATTTGCAAACAAACAAACAGCCCGAATTACGCCGTACAGTGTTTAGGCAACCACGTCACCTTTTTCTTCAACACTGACACAGGAACGATGTACTAGCTTCAAGCTTATTAACTATCGTCAGCATCGTATACATTCCGGTGCCCCCGGCCGACTGAACTCACTCGATATGCAAATTAGGCTGCTCAGCCGTTAATATGCATAAGGAAAGTATATACCTTCAGACGTTCAACCATCTGGCAGGAAGGTATACGATGCTGACGATAGCTAATAAGCTTGAAACTAGTACATCGTTCCTGTGTCAGTGTTGAACAAAAAGGTGACGTGGTTGCCTAAACGCTGTACGGCGTAATTCGGGCTGTTTGTTTGTTTGAAAACAAACAAACCGAGCATTATAATAAATTTTCGGTAAACCGATACGTGCATATATATATGTGTGCATATATGTATATATATATATATATATATACATACTACTGTACGTCTGTATACATATATGTATGTACGTAAACATACATACTTACATTTAAGTAAGTGCCGTACTAAGAGTGAGAAATGAAATTTCGTTTCATGTTATTCCATTTATTATATTACATTATATATATATATATATATATATATATATAATGTATGTGGTTATATGCATCTGTATATATAACTATATTTTAATTTCATTGTTAGCAGTCGAAGAAATGTGGTATTTAATGTGATGCTTGAGATTTGATATGAAGGAGAGTATTACATTAAATATAAACAATACAAAATGTATGTTTCCCACGACTTCAGGAACATCTGATTATTTTATGTGGAATCTATTTCGGTTCCGAGATTATTTTCTTATCCGATTCTCAGAAAATAAATAATGTAAATATTACCTTTGAGTCTTTAAACAAAAAATCTCCGGTATGGTATCATAAAATATCAGTTAATATGACATCGCCATTTACAAATGTATTTCTATTAAAATGACATTGTTCAAATACCCTTTATCTGCGGTATGTTGAATGTAATAACGGCAGTAGGTAAATATAAGGATTCTCTTACTGGAAATCCCAGATAGGTAATATAATATTTAATATATATTATGCGCTGCGAAATAATTACTTCATCCAGCTCCGGTATTTAAATACTGCAAAGTATAAAGGTTAATATATAAATAAGCGTAAAATAAATAGAAATACTTACGTATATAGTATATCTAGCGATATACAATATACATTCACGTATATGTATACAGCTATGTTAGAGTAAACACCTTAAAACAGATACTGTTTCCTTCTAAAGTTTTCAATTTGAATCTTTAGTTTTTTACAGATATATATAAATAAATAAATATATAAACAAGCACAATAACAACAAACATATAAACACACACTAGTAAACTAAGATAGAATACAATAGCCAAAACACAGTCACCCAAACGAAGAACACATACCCAATACGATACCCACACGCAAACGCATGCGCAGAGAAGAATAAAATAAATAAATAAATAAACAGATTAAATAAAGATGGAGTAGACATACAATACAACAGGAAGAAACATAATAGCACCACTGACGATGTTGCAGATGTGCAACGAACGAACTTTGTTAGACTATATATCTATATTATATCTGTATTTTTGACCGTTGGTCAGTCAATGGTAAACATTGAGGACCGAATAAATTAACTGATATAAAAGATACAGAAGCGAAAACCAACCAAACAGTGAGTGTGTTCTGTTATTAATTCTGGCAATATTATTACAACAATATGACCCTCCCCAAGTATAACAATATATATATATATATATATATATATGTATAGTTGAATTTCTATTACTAACAATAATTGTTTCTACTTTTGGCACAAGGCCAGCAATTATCCCAGTGTATTACTGGTACTTTATTTTATCGACCCCGTAAGGATGAAAGGCAAAGTTAACCTCGGAATATTAGGGTGGTAGATTGGCAGTATCGGTAGAGGGTCGGGCGCCATGCTTTGCAGCATAGAGTTACGTTCCTTTATGATCTGAGTTCAAATTTGCCTTTCATCCTTACGGGGTCGATAAAGTAAAGTACCAGTCACGCACTATGGTCGATTTAATCGACTTTCCGCTCGCATAAAATTGCTGGACTTGTGCCTAAATAAGAAACCATTAACAATAATAGTTCGCGCATTTACAGTAAGTAGTAAAAAAAGAACCCTATGGGGAAATGTAAAACGAGACTGACAGATTACATGAAAATTAAATCAATCCAATTTTAATATAAGTATTATTCCTGAAATGCAAATATGAACTCTGAAATGCAAATCTGTATCTAAAGGCCGGAACAGACAAGAGTTGAACTGTAGGAGCCGTATATGAAATTAATATTAAGTCATATATTAGCTGTCTCGGTGGCCTAGTGGTAGGCACTAGGGACGTGGAGTTCCTGGTCTTGGGGTCAATTCTGGTCAAGAGGTACATGTAATCTTTTTAAGGCGTTGGATTTGCAGTATCGCTAGAGGGCCGGACGCCATGATTTGCAAAATAGTTACGGCCCTTTATAATCTGACTTCAAATCCCGCCGAGGTTAACTTTGCCTTTCATCATTACGGTGTCGATAAAATAAATTACCTGTCACGCACTGGGGTCTATTTAATCGCCTTTCCCCTCCCTCAAAATTGCTGTCCTTGTGCCTATATAAGAAACCAATATTAAGTAATATATTGTTGATTGGCTCAACAGTTTACATCCCTATTAGTTTCCAATTGGAAGCAAATTCCTCTTTCTATCTTCACTCTCTCTCTCTAACTCTCTCTCTCTCTCTCACACACACAAGCACACACAGACACAGACACACTACCCCCCCCCCCTCCCCATCTCTCTAACATCTATATCAAATCACATACAATGTCCATACAGTTTTGACACTAATTACAGACCATCTTCGTATTATAGCTGTTCCTCTTCAACCATTTTTTCTGGGAATCTTTCGCCAAGTTTTTTTAATCTCCCCAATTCTTAGATTCGAGGAGGTGGCAATTGGTCAATTATATAGAGCAATATAGCCGACATATAACAAATTATTTGTCACATCTAACAGTCAAGGGAAAAATAGATTCGAATGCACTACATGTCGTATGTAATTAGAAAGACATTAGCAGATACTGCAAATCTAGATATGAGGGTGAAGGGCACCAGTCATATTTTAAGGCAAAATCCAATTTTCTAAGCAAGAGCGATAGATACACATTCATGGAACTGTCATAATTAATTGAACTAACATTACAGTACAAAATATGAACAGGAAATGGATGCCTAAATTGTAATCAAAATATGATAATTGCATTTTAAGGCCTCTCAAAACCTACCTCGTTTTATCATGACACTAAATGCAAAATCCGCTCCTTATACCTGTTGCCAGTATTCAAATACAACTTTGCGAGCCTAATCAAATTACGATTTTTTTGCTTAGACTGTCTGCCCACATATGGATTATACCCCTGAGGAGTTCAGTTAGATTCCCGCTGCTCAGATAGTGGCGCTTCAGTTCGGATATAGCAGTCGAAACGGGCGGAGCTCAACCGTCGCGGTCCTGAATCTTTTCGTATTACTCACATTACTACCCCAAGTATCGGGTACTCTGGTGGGTTATGGTCTAAGTGGTTTTTACTCCACCGTATCTGGTATCTATATATCTATCTATCTAATATATATATATATATATATATATATATATATATATAAAATGTATGTAAAGGTAAAAAGAAATAACAACACAATCGTTACAGTATATGGAAGGCATGTATTAGGTTAACGCTTGCTATAGCAGGAATATATATATATATATATATATATAACGAGTATATTTTTGTCTTCTCTTTCCTCACATTTATAATTACATATATAATATATATTTATTATTAGTACAGCTTAAATGTTAAGCAAATAGTCGCTACTATCACCCTATTACGGATCTTCTGAAACTTATCGAGGACTCTTTGGATTTTGGTCTTTATAATTATTACTTATATATGCCAAAGAGAGTCCGATCTGTTAATCATTCCATCAATCATCTCGCGAAATAAAAGTGTGGTTGAGTAGTCTTATGAAACGTGAACCCATGACATAGCTTTCATGGAGATAGATGTGAATGCTCTGAGCCAGTCGTCTCCACTCCCAATTACTGACAGAACACTCTATAATAAGTACATTTGTTCTGTATCATTCAGCAATAAGAGACGAGCACGTTAGAAAATCGTTGATCATTCCCCAAAGAGATGTCGTGTCATTCATATAAATATTGTTGGTAAGAGTTGAACATTTTAAATTTTTCCCGTTTATCTATTTAAAATTTCATGTTAGCATGATAACATCCTATTAATGACTTTCCCAAGACAATTAAGAATCATGTATTTTGATTAAAGTCGCTGTTGTGAGTATTACAAAATATTTCCCATGTTATAATTGAAGTAATATAACAATGCTATATCCGTTACCACGATATGAACTTATAAAGTAAATACATTAATCGAAATTCTAATTTGATGTGTGTATTTATACTTAACACTTGTCGCATTAAAATAGCTTTATACTACTAAAAGTTGTTTATAATTTCAGGTAATTAAGTTGTATAAATTCAAATGAAACATACATGGTAGGGAAGTGGAACAGTCTGATTTTTATTGTGAAATCTGGAGTGTATAATGTATTTTCAAATCTGACTCAGGGTGCCTCTGAAAACGTGTTTTTGTTTTTAATTGTTTAACGTTTATCGATAAACATGTTATATTATCGATAAACATGATATATTACTTCCATATAATTACCCCTGATGTGGCCATGCTATGGTATCATTTTTATTAGTTAGTCGTTATAAAAGATGTCGATCATAAAATGTCTGATTGAAATACCTCAAAATAAAGAGTTACCTCCCCTTATCTTAAATGTGCCATTGCATTTACAATGACATGCTCACAGACGCACACATGATTTGACCTGTTATTTTCCTATATATATATATATCATAGTAGTATTATTATTATGGTTATGATAAGGGTGATGGTTTGAGAGTATCGGTAGGGCGTCGGACATCATGCTTTGCGGCATAGAGTTGCGCCCCTTTATGATCTGATTTCAAATCTCACCGAGGTTAGCTTTGCCTTTCATCCTTACGGGGTCGATAGAATAAAGCACCAGTAATGTACTAGGGTCGATTTGGTCGACTATCCCCTCCCCCAACTGAAGATGAGTACCAATGGGAAGTCTTGTTCTCTTACCACAATGGTCTCAGTATAAGCTCTGGCTGAATAAGTCTCCAGGCTTAGAACAGAGTTTAAACTATAGTAGAAATCCATATTATGGTTATGATAATATTAACTGCATACAATTGAACTATACGCTTTCTCTTATATATACATATATAAGTACTAACATTACCAATATCGACAACAACCACACACATACTAACGGACTCAAGAGAGAGATATTTGTTTGAAATACTGAATCTTCCTTAATAAATCATTGAAGAAACTCAAACAATAAAATAAATATTTCTTTAATGTAAAAACACATATTTGTATGATGAGATAGGAAAGTTATGCTGACAGTATTATTTTTTTTCTTTTCTTCTGATATTATACGATTTCTCCTTAATTCTATTTATTCTCACCTAGAGAATTCCATAAACTAGAAATATTTTTCAAGATAACTGTTGGGAAAATATTGTATTCTGAGAGCCTTAAAAAGTAAATTACAAAATATATATTCAAACGCTAAAACATACGTGAGCAAAACAATCATAGAATCAATATAGGCTCTAGGATAAATTTCCTGATATGGGAATGAAGCTTATCGGCTAACATTAATGATCTCGTCAGTAATCCTACCTGTGTAAAGAACCAGCAAGCTTATGTTGTTACAGGTTCAGGTAGATGAAGCTATCTTCCTTCACTTACACCGTATGTTCTTGAAAATGGAAAAATTGCGTATGAAATCCATTTTTAAAATGTCATATATAGAAGAAAGATGTACGGAACGGTCATTATTGAAATGCTACATATATAAACTCGGATTACTTTGTCAGTAAATATTTGGTTTGGGGTGATTACTCTAAGTGAAAATTCTTAACAAACATGATTGTAGAACGTGGATAGGATAAGAGAAGCCTAGTGCAAAACTTCAGCTTTAAGCCTTTTGTGTTGTATTTGTTTAACTCAATCTCCAATGGATATTAGATCGTTACCTCGTAGGCACAAGGGGTGACATTTCTTACTATTATAATATGAAGTTCTATGAAACATTTTACTGTGAGTATAATAAAACCAAACACATAAACAAGCAATATATTGAAGAGAGTTACACACAAAACATTAAGCTACTCCGGGTGGATCCCCGAGTGGGACCAGTCAAGATCATGGATTTCATCCAACCATCTCGCTCCATGTCTACCCCTGGAACTTCTGCCAGTTGGTTTCGCCCGTAACATTTCTCAAACTATGTTTCCTCGGATATTCTAAACATATGTCCATCGTACCGGAGCTATGATGTCCGTGCTACAACTCTATCAAGCAACGTTACTGCAAAGGCCTTTCGCAGGAACTCCATTGATGGCCGATTGTGTTCACGATCCTAATCTTCCACTCATTACCGAAGACTTGATGAAGTCACTGCAGCGTAAAATAAACGAGTGCCTAAACCACTAACAGGTTTGCTGAATAGCTGTAATAGCAGTCGCGCCTGCTTTAAATGTTAACATATTATCTCATAAACTGGAAGGATACATTGGGTAATATGCTCATGAATGAAAGAATTACAGAGAGAATATAAAATATGTCCTCAATAAATTATGACCCGGAACGCTACAAACAACATATATTATGAAGTGTGCAAAAACTGTCTGACACAGGTATCTATAGGTGGAATGAAGTGAAATATCCGAGAATCCAGGGAGAGTACGGTGTTGTGCTTCTCTTGTGCCAAAATACTGGATAGGTAGGTATGTGATATAGTCAGTTATCCATGCAGAAAACCCTGCTCCATACGATTGTCGCTGAAATAATCAAAAGAATAAGCAAATGCCTTCGCAGGAATGGCAAAGACGTTACTGTTCAGTGCCTACAATTGGCCACAGGGACCTGACTCTGGATTGTAAGCAGGGTTTACACACGAGGCCATTCCCACGAGTGGTTATATAGGTTATATACGTAATCTAGATGATTCTTAGATTGAAAATAAACTGTTTTTTACGGTCCCAAGATCTGCCTTTCACACCGTCTCCTGTAAGTCTCTAAACGCGATGGAAAGTTTCTACTGAGAAACACGTGTAGGCTGACGGAATACCTGTCTGTCAGAGGCAATCTGAGATTAACAACTTCGGGGCTTTATTTGAACAACGATAAAGGATCTCCGTAAGACAAATACCGGTATAACATCCTTTGGAAGCTTTGATGTTAATAAGTATCAGTTGATTGCAATAGAATTCCTACCTGGAAGCCGGGTGCAATTGATACATACAAATAACACGTATTTAGGAAACAGTAGATTGTGAATAGTGAAGGTCGATTAGACAGTCTTTGTGCTCAATTATTATTAATCCCCTCAGCTAGAGGGTATTTTAAAGATTGCTTTGTTTAGCACAGGTCAGTAAACCAGCAAATTATATTCCATAAGAAACTGAAGCTAATAATCGTCACTATGTGACGCCAGTCATGGTGAAAATACATTATCCTTCTCCCCGTCTCTTTCTCTCTCTCCCTGTATGTATGTATATATATATATATATATATATATATATATATATGTGTGTGTGTGTGCATGTGTGTGTGCGTGTGTGTGTATGTATATATGTGTATGTGTGGGTGTCTGTGTGTGTGCGTATGTATATATGTGTGAGTATATATATATATGTGTGCGTGTATGTGTGTGTATATGCGTATATGTGTGTGTATGTGTGTGTTTATATATATATATATATGTTTGTGTATATATATATATGTGTATGAGTGTGTGTGTGTAGTATATGTGTATGTATGTGTGTGTGTGTGTGTGTGTGTATTTGTGTGTGTAGTATATGTGTATGTATGTGTGTGTGTGTGTATTTGTGTGTGTAGTATATGTGTATGTATGTGTGTGTGTGTATTTGTGTGTGTAGTATATGTGTATGTATGTGTGTGTGTGTAGTATATGTGTGTGTATGTATGTGTGTGTTTATGTATATATATATATATATATATATTCTACGTTTTTCCGAGATGAAAATATCTTGATTTCAGTCCGAACGTCTGATAAGCAGATCAATACACGCGTCAGTTCTATCTCATCGATAAATATCGAAATTCAATCATCTGTTAAACATAACTACCATTCGGTATGCAATAAAATAACATTTAAAATTAGTTTATACTTGAAATAGGTTAAAACTTGGGCCACATAAACCCTCTTAATGGAAACAATGGAGATTAGCACCTTGGGGACTTCAGACCTAGACCTTCATACACACACATTATTATATATATGGGGTTGTATGTGGAGGGAGCGTTAAAAGGAGAGGTTGGAATTCCGTAGGCGGTAATATTCATTGTTTTTCCATTAAGAGTGCCCCATTATTTAGCTTGAGAAGGCGTAAGGCTTAGTGGTTAAAGCATTGGCCTTGCAATCGAAAGGTTGTGAGTTCAATTCTCGGACCGGGTGATGTGTTGTTTCCTTGAACAAGACACTTTATTTCACGTTGCTCCAGTTTACTCAGCTGTAGAAATGAGTTGATAGTACCGGGGCCCCTACCATTAAATCACCCAAGACACCTCCAGCGAGATATACCTCCGAGGAGGCCAGCCATACCTGCATAACTGTGAGCTGTAACAACAACAACAACGTGTATGTGGGGGTAAGAAGGAGAGGTTGGAATTCCGCATGTGGTAATGTTCATTGTTTTTTCGTTAAGAGTGCCCCATTATTTACTTTAATTATCAATTTATCTATCTAACTAGCTATATAAGAAAAGAGTCAGGACCCCGACGGCTGAGCTCCGGCCGTTTCGACAGCTACGTCTGAAAACACTACTACCCAGTATCGAATACTTTGGTGCGGTATGGTCCACCTTGTTACTTACCACATTTCCTTCGTTATATATATATATATATATATATATATATATATATATATATATATATATATATATATATATATATAATGGAATAGAATGAAACGAAATTGAAATAGAATGAAACTAGTACATCGTTCCTGTGTCAGAGTTGAACAAAAAGGTGTCGTGGTTACCTAAACACTGTACGGTGTAATTCGGGCTATTTGTTTGTTTACAAATAAACACCGAGCATTATAATAAATGTTCGGTAAACCGATACGTACATATATATATATATGTGTGCCTGTATGTATAAATATACATACTACTGTACGTCTGTATACATATATGTATGTACGTATACATACATACTTACATATATATATATATATATATATATATATATATATATATATATATATATATATATAATGTGTGTGTGTGTTAACAGTTCCCACTAGAACCTCACATGAAACAACTTGGTCTAAAGGAGGATTTAGAGAAAGCTCTAAAGATAAGTTATTATAGCTGTGGGGGACCTCAACGTTGAGTGCGAATCTCAAATATACATATATATAATATACATACCTGTATGTTTACTGGGTGTAGAGAAATAGGATATACATACATGTATGTTTACTGGGTGTATAGATATGATATACATACATGTATGTTTACTGGGTGTATAGATATGATATACATACATGTATGTTTACTGGGTGTATAGATATGATATACATACCTGTATGTTTACTGGGTGTATAGATATGATATACATACCTGTATGTTTACTGGGTGTATAGATATGATATACATACATGTATGTTTACTGGGTGTATAGATATGATATACATACATGTATGTTTACTGGGTGTATAGATATGATATACATACATGTATGTTTACTGGGTGTATAGATATGATATACATACATGTATGTTTACTGGGTGTAGAGATATGATATACATACCTGTATGTTTACTGGGTGTATAGATATGATATACATACATGTATGTTTACTGGGTGTATAGATATGATATACATACATGTATGTTTACTGGGTGTATAGATATGATATACATACCTGTATGTTTACTGGGTGTATAGATATGATATACATACATGTATGTTTACTGGGTGTATATATATGATATACACATATGTATGTTTACTGGGTGTATAGATATGATATACATACATGTATGTTTACTGGGTGTATAGATATGATATACATACCTGTATGTTTACTGGGTGTATAGAAATATGATTTACACATTTGTTTACTAGGTATATAGATATATAATATACATACGTGTACGTTTACTGGGTGTATATATACAATATACACATATGTATCTTTACTAGGTGTATAGATATGATATACACATATGTATGTTTACTAAGAGTATAGATATTATATACACATATGTATGTTTACTAGGAGTATAGATATTATATACACATGTATGTTTACTAGGTATGTAGATATATAATATACATACATGTATGTTTAATACGTCTATAGACATATATAATATACATACGTGTATGTTTACTAGGTCTACAGAAATATATAATATACATATGTGTATGTTTACTAGGTCTATAGAAATATATAATATACATACGTGTATGTTTACTAGGTCTATAGAAATATATAATATACATATGTGTATGTTTACTAGGTCTATAGAAATATATAATATACATATGTGTATGTTTACTAGGTCTATAGAAATATATAATATACATACGTGTATGTTTACTAGGTCTACAGAAATATATAATATACATATGTGTATGTTTACTAGGTCTATAGAAATATATAATATACATACGTGTATGTTTACTACGTCTATAGAAATATATAATATACATACGTGTATGTTTACTACGTCTATAGAAATATATAGACATATATCTGTCTGGCTTCGTAAAGTTGTATACTATGATTTCGTTTTTGTGTTATAGAGTGTAAAAAATTTCAGGAGAATTTTACTTCGTTTAATTTTTCCGACTGAATCTAAATATATATTTCAATAGTTATTCATTGATCTAAAATTACATTATATCATAAAGCTTATGAAATAGCCTTAAACAGATTTCAAAGATTTGTCTCTCTCTATGAATATTATTTGTATAGGTATCTTATAATTTAGTACTATTATCAAAAGGAATTTTCTACTTATTTACTGCTTTACATATATATCATCACCGAAATGAATTGCATAGCAGCTGTAAAATTGATTGATGTTAGATATGTGGGGTAGGAGTGAAAGCAAAATATATAACTGGAATATGGTGCAGTATATTTCCTGCAACAAAATAGCGTAATTAATAAACTCTCTCAAGTATATATGAAATATATATAATTTTACTTTGTCGTCTAAAAATGCTCATATTTAAATACACACCACTTTTAGCTGTACGCTATGTATTTGATTCATTTGTTTATGTTAGAGATAATTTTAAACATGAAACTGAAATACTATGTCTTTTACAGTCTTTCGTTTTAAATACATTTGTGATATTTTACTAACGTCAATATTGATGTTAATGGGTTTATTATGGCCATTGGTGATTCCGTTCAATATAACCTTCATCGTTTCAGCAGTTATATGAGAGAGCCTAGTTACCAATTGTAAACTTTATGTAGCGATTTGTGTACTAATGGTTATATGCTTGTCAGTATGTTGATTTCTGTTTAAATGTCGTTTGAAGTATTGATTAACGCAAGAGAGTTATGCAAATGGTTTCCCCCGCCGTTGCACTACGTTACATGATGAGAGAGAGGAGGTAGGGAGGGAGAGAGAGAAGGAGGGTTTAGAGAGAGTGAGAGAGAGAGAGTTTGGAATGGGAAATACGGAAATGAACTAGAAGTTTATCGAAGTGAAATGGTAAATTTATTTACTGTTCAGTTTATAATTTGGTTACAAGGGCCTTATAAACATGTAGAGTTTAATTCTAATAGAATATCTTACCCAGCCTCTTCTACAGCTTGTTGTTGTTCTTCTTCTTCTTCTTATTATTATTATTATTATTACAATTGCATTTATCTTGCTTTATGTTCATACGAGTTATCACCAAGTCACAACCAGTGACCTCAAGAGACAACAAGGTCCGCCATGTTCAAGAAAGAACATACATACACACACATGCACCCATGCATCTTTAGTTGTTATTATTATTATTATTATTATTATTATTATTGTTCTTTGAGTCTCAGTCATTGATGTTATTTAACTGGAAAGTTTGTTGAAATGAATATCAAGCCGCTACCTGCAGCCTCAGATATTCAGACCTATCGGAGGGTTCTTGATGTTCCCAGCAAGCATGCCTTTTGAAGTGTTCCAAAAAGCGGGTTTGGACTAATCTTCTTTAACCATCCTTGGAAACTCTTTGAGATAGTACCTAGTGCTCCTATGACAATCGGGACGACCTTGATTTCATGGCAGATCTAATTCCTGTTTAACTCCTACTTTAAGTCCTGGTATCGGTTAATTTTCTCCTCCGTTTCTTGCACTCTCGTGTCAAATGGGCAGGCTACATCTGCAATCATGAACGATCCTTTTTCCTTGTCCAAAACCACCAGGTCAGGCCTATTGTGTTCTAATTTCTTGTCCGTCTGTATCCTAAAATCCCATATCACCTTAATCCTGATCGTTTTCTATCACCGACTCTGGCTTATGCTCATACCACTTCTCAGAATGTGGTAAATTGTTTACTTTGCATAGATGCCAGTGGCCTACCCTGCCAATCACATCATGTCTCCAGCCTTTATAGTGAGTCTGGGTTAGGTTGGATACAATGTGAGTCGTCTCCTCTCTCCACAGATCTTACACAGTGAGCTGCCTCTCCCTTGTCAATATGGTGTTTCACCCACCTCGTTCTGAGGGCTTGCTCTTGCGCAGCCATTAGCATTACTTCTGTAGCTTTTTTAAGTCTCCTCTTTTTAACCATATTATTATTATTATTATTATTATTATTATTATTATTATTAGGCTCATAACTCTGCTCAACACAGAATTTAAGATTTTGGCCAAGGTGTTAGCAAAGAGATTGGCGCTTGTCGTCGAGGATTTGGTTGGGGAGGCGCAAACTTGCGCAATCCCAGCAAGGTCCATGCACGACAATCTCCACCTCATGCGATACATCATAGAGGAGGTAGGGTGTAAACCTGGCTTCGGTGGGACACTGATCAATTTAGATCAATCGAAAGCATTCGATAAGGTCGACCATCTGTATCTGGAGTTTGTCCTCAAATCAGCTTGCTTCGGCCCTGTCTTCAGAAGCTGGATCGCTGCAATGCACAGCGGCACACGCTCGGTGGTCAAGGTTAGTGGCAACCTCTGGGAACCATTTTGGCTCTCCCGATCGGTCCGTCAAGGGTGCCCTATCTATTCCCTTCTGTATGTATTGACGCTCGAGCCTTTACTGCGGAAGCTGGAGCTGTTGCAGGGCATCCGGCTCAAACCGGGATGTGGAAGGGCGGTATCGGCTGATGCGGACGACATCACCGTGATGGTGTCAAACACCTCAGAGATCGAGGTTGTCGGCACCTTAATGAAGGAATATGAAAGGTTGACAGGAGCCAAACTTAACCTGGAAAAGTCAGTGGGCTTGCAGCTCGGAACTGGTGACTGGCACCTGGAATGTTACCAGGCACTCACTGCCAAGCGGGAAATGCGATCAGTGGAACTTCCACTCTCGAGTTCTATAGAGGATTAGTGGTGGGTAAGTGCGATGACGCACTCGGAGAAGCTTTGGGCCTCGACGAAGTCGAACTGACCAGTCTGTACCGGAGGACTTTCGAGCTGGGGACGATGGACAATTTCCAGAAATCCCTCGCTTGGCAGTGCTACCGGAAGGCATTGCCGGTTCGGGATAAACGGGAGTGCTGTCAGACGGGCATCCCCAAGATGCGCATCGAATGACGAAACCGTTCTGCACGCACTTGTCCAATGTCCGTGTATTACTGACTTGTGGAGTTATGTCGAACAGCTACTGTCGCGTGTGGAACAAATACGGCTATCGGTCGAGTCCATAGTGAAGATCGACCCACCGCCTTCCTTAGGTCAGGAAGAACAGGACATTTTCCTCTGTCTGGTGGCAATTGCGAAAGTGGTTATATGGTGGACGAGGTTAAAAGGCCTGAAGACAGACACTTTTCACTTCGGCCAATCCCTCATCAACTTCTTCAAGTTTCAGCTGGAAAGGGAGGTGAGGGTGGAGAGAGAAGTGCCCCCCCCCCCAGTAAATTTGCTAAAAGGTGAATGAATGTGGCGAGAATGGCTCGTGTGAATGGGCCTACTCTGACCATGCGCTTATAGGCTAGCTAACTTGAAGAGAGGGGTGTTCTCCCTGGGTGCCCTAGAAGCGCAGGGTGGTTCAGGATTGGTGGGGTACCCGAGTCACCCAAGGGTCGTCTACCCCCTTTTGGGGAATTTATTATGTTATATTTATGCATAGTTTATTTTATATTCTTACATCTTCATTGTTAAATTAGTCTTGCCATCGTGCACTTTTACTCGACCTTATTGTAAACCCCCACTGTCCCTGTATTTGTATTGTCCCCTACATGTCGGCCCTTGTGGCTAATAAATGAAATCATTAGTATTATTATTGTTTTATTATTTTTATTATTTTTCCTTGTCCTTCAGTATTGTTTCTGATATATGCTGGGTGTCTTCCTGACACCTAGGGCAAATAAATTCATTGTATACATTGGTCAGCCAGTTAATACACCTTTCTTTCATTTTCTTCCTTTCTTATTCTTTTCTTCTTTCCTTTTCTCCTTCTCCTTCCTGAGAGGGTCATGGAGGTAAGGTGCAATGACAGTCTCAGACACTCCTTCCATCGGATCCTATCAGAAGCAACAGTCTCCAACTGATCCAGCTGGATTCTCAAGCGAGACTAGCCAAGCTCATGGATGTTACCCACCATCTTGCTCGGTATCTACACCTGGATCTTCTGCCGGTTGGTTTTGCTCGTAAAATCTCTCCAGTGATTTTTTCCTGAGACATTTTAACCACATGTCCATTGTATTGGAGCTGTGATCTCTCAATTCAGAGAGATAGTGGCTCTACCTGCGATGACTCTCCAGTGACTCTCCAGTGACTCTCCAGTGACTCTCCAGTGATTCTTCCCTGAGACATTTTAACTACATGTCCATAGTGTTGGAGCAGTGATTTCTCAATTCGGAGAAGTAGTGGCTCGACCAGAACTGAATCTCTGATCTCAGAACTACTAATCTCGCCAGCGATTCTTACCTGAGACATTATAAACACATACCCATAATATTGCCAAGAGGTATACTCTTATTTTGTCTCACATGACTGATTCCAACACTCACCAGGCACATGCGACAACAATTCTAAGAAATACATATTAAAAATGTTAGCCTACATACATATCTACCAACCTACCATCCTATAAATAGAATTAGATACACATGAATGTATTTTCAGTGAAGGACAAAAAACAGCAAAAAAAAGCCCAAATACCAGACAAAAGAAGTCTTACAGCGTTATTCTTTTCTAAAAGGTTGTTGCTCAATTTTCGCTAAAGACCAGCTGATAGTCGGATCTGTCATACACGTGACAGTTGTTCGACACAAGCCTACATCTCAGCAATGCGATGACACTGTACTATAATTGGTTCCCCTTTTGACACAAGGCCAGCAATTACCCCAGTGTATTATTGGTGCTTTATTTTATCGACCCCTTAAAGATGAAAGGCAAAGTTAACTTCGGCGGAATTTGAACTAAGACGGTAAAGGACCGTAACTCTATGCTGCAAAGCATGGTGTCCCGCCCTCTACCGATACTGTCGGATAGTTTCATCACCACGCATACATTTCCGATTGTGTAGCTCGAGTTTGACATGAAACGGGAGCCCCACTCTGTAGCACTGACTTTCGCATTTACATGTAATATGTTATATAACTGAATTATGCTCAATTGAAAGTTCTTCTAAATGAAAAAGAACTTGCGTACATATCTAAATAGTAGTGTGTACACCGTACAACAATCATCATCATCATGATATACGTCTGAAAGAGAAAAATTTGATTAAATATAGAAAAGATGCTGGTTGGATCACAATATAGAAAGAAAATCGATTTAGCTTACATTCGATAACGTTATCGTTACCAAGTGCTAGATATGTTTCATCAATGCATCCTGCAGATTTTAAAAGTCTTCAAATATCTAATGTGAATGTATGCCAAACCTTACATAACAAAATGGATTTTATGAAATACACTACGAAATAAATAATTATGCCCGATAAATAGGAATTAATTCTTGTGGATATATATCTAGAAAGATTTATGTTGGAATCAGAACTTAGTGTCTTTATAAAGCTTTGATCTGTGACACATTTTAATGAACATAAAGATTTTATGGATGTATTTTCTCCTTTAATGTAATTAGGTACAGTATAACATTGATCAGGGTTAATCGATTAGTATGAGTGTGATGTAACCATGTGCGTCCGTGCGTTTGT
>OZ024752.1:10170517-10178017 GCA_964016885.1 Eledone cirrhosa | reverse complement strand
GCCAGCTGAACTTGCAAAGGTGTGAGCTGTGTCTCACACACACACAAACTAACATACAAAGTCGACATCTGAAAAATTGCTTTTACCGAGATATATCTGAAATGGCTTGTTATCCAGGTGCAATTCAATGTACACGTAGATCGTTAGAAGTTTCCGTGACTGAGGTATTGATTTAGGTTTTACTACTGACTTAAATAGCTGTCAGCCGGAGGCTATGGTCAACAACAATAATAAACGGGACGAAATAAATGATAGAATTAATCATGTTTATGTGTAGATATCGAATATCTCTCTACATTATTAAATATAAATGACTCCTGAAGTTTGTTTATGAGTAGTAAACATATACGTATAACAACAGATGCAACGTATCGTATTCAGAGAGACGAAAAATGCACAAATATTATTAATAAGAATGAAAGGCAAACCTAAGCTCAGCGTGATTTCAACTCATGGCCCTTTACGTTCTGAGTTCAAATACCGCCGAGGTTAGCTTTGCCTTTCCTCCTTATGAGTGCGATAAAATAAAGTCCCAGTAATGCAGCCTGCGTCAGTGAGCTACTCAATATTACCAAACTTAGACCAATTACATCAATTGTCAAGTCAAGTGTACTCAAACTATACGGCCATATAAAAAGATCAACTCGCGGTGTGAGTAGGTTATGCCTGGAAGGAATGTTAGCTGGTAAGAGAAGCAGAGGTTGGCAGTCAAATCGATGCCTTGACAATGTCAACTTATGTACTAGACTTGATCTTTGCTCTTTAAACTCTGTTGGTGATCGAAAGGTATTATACATTCTTGGAAGGAAGACTGGCTGACTGACTGGTAGAGAGAAGCAGAGACCGGCAGTCAAATCGATGGCTTGACAAAGTCAATTTATGGACTGGACTTGATCTTTGCTCTTTAAGCTCTGCTACTGGTGAACACACTTTGTGGAGAGAGATATCACATGTTGATGTGCAGAGAATGCACTGGATTTGATTTAGTCGATTTTCCCCTCCCCAAAATTATTGGCCTGGAGCCTAAATCAAAAACCATGATTAATTGTTTCTATTTTAGGCACAAGGCCAGCAATTACCCAGTACATTACTGGTACTTTATTTTATCGACCCCGTAAGGATGAAAGGCAAAGTTAACCTCGGCAGGATTTGAACTCAGATCGTAAAGGGACGTAACTATGCTGGAAAGCATGTCCGACCCTCTACCGATACTGCTAATTCACTGCCCTTTCAAAACCATAATTAATAAAAGCTGGTGGGTTAGCATAATCGGTAGAGGGTCGGACGCTATACTTAGCAGCATAGAATTACGGCCCTTTACGGTCTGAGTTCAAATCCCGCCGAGGTTAACTATGCCTTTCATCTTTACGGGGTCGATAAAATAAAGTACCAGTAATGCACTGGATTATTTGCTGGCCTTGTGCGAAAAATAGAAACAATTATTAATAAAAGCAATTAACATAATTTAAATTATTTAGAGCGCAATTGTGTCATTGGGAAAACAGTTGGGCTTATTTGAATTAACGGAAGTGTAAGGCATTATCCTTGCTAACACTATGTGCTTAATTTTTCTTTTACGGGGGAATAGCTAAAATATTAACCATCAGGACATGGGCTGATTAAATCTATTAATCTATTTATCACAGTATTTCACGAGAAAGATAAATATTTGGTGGACTACGTCTACAAATAGATGTTATCTCTAGTCATT
Source organism: Eledone cirrhosa (assembly GCA_964016885.1). Taxonomy (NCBI): domain Eukaryota; kingdom Metazoa; phylum Mollusca; class Cephalopoda; order Octopoda; family Eledonidae; genus Eledone; species Eledone cirrhosa. The sequence continues at coordinate 10,176,306 of OZ024752.1, read as the reverse complement.
TACAATACAGAGAACGAAATAAACAGTGTGTATATATATATATATATATATATATATATATATATATATATATATATATACATATATATACAGATAAATCCACCAATTAATGGTAGGGTCTAAACCCTATGAAGAACTCAATGTAATCCCTATATAGATGTGAAGCAAAGTTTAAAATACAAAATGTTCAACGATATAATTCATTGGATACAGAGTCAAAAATAGAAATATTAAAACAATGAAATTAAACAAAAAACTGTTAATTCAAAGTAAAACTCATTATTTTACGATCGTTTCTGGGGGGTAGTTCCCCGTATGTCAATTCTATTATTGATCTATATAAAATATATTACAAAATATTATGGTAAGAAAATATAAGAACACATTTTTTCTGAAGACGGCGGGTAGTGAAATCGTATGTATATTTTCTTACTATAATATTTTGTAATATATTTTATATAGATCAATAATAGAATGGACATACGGGGAACTACCCCCTAGAAACGATCGTAAAATAATGAGTTTTACTTTGAATTAAGTTTTTTGTTTAATTTCATTGTTTTAATATTTCTCTCTCTCTTTCTCTCTCTATATATATATATAGAAACCTATCGTGGATGCTGTATGTTATATGTCATGTATATTGTATTTTATATGTCATGTAGATTGTATGCTATACGTTAAGTGTTGCATTCGATGTCTACGCGTTGGTCCAGGTTAGTCAAAAACTTTTCCTGAGTTCAGATTTTTTCGTTGCTATGGCAATGCGGCCAGACTGTCGGTCGCTATATTTAATATGCAAAGCTGTCTAAACGTATTGTTATAACTCTGGGGTAATATTCTCCATCGAGTGCTAAGCTGTATTCCGAATCTGCATTCGTTAGCTTGGCCGCAGCCAAAAGCTTTGTTGATGATGTACCTAAAATTTGTATTTTTAACTCCTAGAATTAACGATTAACTGATTAATTTAATTAGACAATTCTATTGATTGATTAATTGTTTATGTTTGTTTGATAACTTCTGGTTGAGTGCTTAATTCGGTTTGTCTAAGGGAATTTCATTCCTTTGTCCCAAATTTCGAATAGACCGCCAGAACAGGGGTTACCACCCTTTGGGAAAACCACGTGTCTATAGCGAAAATTACTGCTAGAAAATACACCCGTCGAGGCTATAGAACGCAAGACTTGTTGACGAAGTAAATCCTTTATTCGTTCGTCAAAGGCCATTAACTTGCAGACCCCTGCAAGCAGAATTTGTCGATTTCGGATTTACAGAAATCTAGCGTGGATGTTGTATGTTATATGTCATGTATATTGTATGTCATATGTGATGTATATTGTATGCTATACGTTATGCGTTGCATTCGATGACCCCGCGATGGTCCAGATCAGTCAAAATCTTTTCCTGAGTTCACTAAGATAAGTTAGAAATATGGAATACAGCTCTCTGGTTTTAAATAGAACCCAGTAGATAGATATATTTAGCTGTAAATTAAAGAGAAAATAAATTTGAACATTAAACTTAAGTAATAATAATCACGTATGTTTCATTACAAATATATCTTAACTCATCGAACCACACGGAAATAAATTCATAACAGCTTAAATTATTTTCAACTGTGATATTGCCATTGTCAGAACGTGACTAAAGAATTGAGAACATAACACGAAAATAACAGTTTTGCCGCTACTATACATGTATGTATTTATGTATGTATGTGTCTGTGTATTTATGCATTATGATTATATATATATATATATATATATATATATATATATATATATATATATATATATATATATATATATATGAGAGTGAGTGAGAGACCCACAGACTTTATACGCATCTCAACTGAATTCTAATAAATGTGTTTACATTTTTAGGACACCCCTCTCTCTCTCCTTCTCTCTCGTATATATATAAACAAACAAAGAGGATGCGGTAAGACACCAGGTGGACTCCAACCCACCAGAGTACTTAATACTTAAGGCAGTATAGTGGGTAATATGAAACGAGTCTTCGGATCTAGCTGTCGAAACGACCGGAGCTTAGCCGTTGGGGGTCCTGGCGCTCTTCATATATATATATATATATATATATATATATATATATATATATATTGATTTCTACTTCTTGTAAGAAGTGTCATCGACTCATTGAACGATGCACAACCATATGCTCGCATGTGACTTTTCAGACCGGATTTCATTTTGCAGACACGTTCAAACATATGACCTTCAACTGACTGTCTCCATTTTGGGTCGTGTCTTCATACTCTCTGCCATGTCTGGTCAGTCCACCAGTTGACTTGCACATGAAGTCACACTCATTGCAAATATATCGTGGAGAGCGTGGGTTTGGAACCATCTCCTAAGGGGCTTGATTCCGTCCTGGGTCGTGTGACCTCAGGCGTTTGTCAAATCCAGTTCTTGATAAAAATCAGCCACATACATTGCACCACCATCCCTACTTGCTTTTTGAAAGGCCCGGCAGCTGGGTCCCGCTTAAGGAGTGAACGCTTCAAAATATCATGTTCCACTCTCCTTTTTCCAAAGACATCACATCCACAAATTCATGAGAGTATCTAGTTTTACCCAATATCACCCACAATGCACTACGATTAAGAGAACTGAAGGCTTTTTAAGGCCCGCAAATACTTCGTTCAGTAGCATTCGTTGCCCAAGACAATTTTCCATAAACTAATGGGCTTCCAATATCATGTCCATAGTAGCCTGCACAGCTCTGATTCCACACCGGGTCTCAGGTATGGCATAACGGCAGATCCATTGTATTAGATGATTCACCATGTCCTTGGATAAGACTCTTCCGACCGACTCGAACAGACGTATACCACTATATATGACGCATTTACACTTGGAGCCCTTTCCCTTTTAAAGCAACTTCAAAATTGAACCAAATTTCCATAGAGACCTCTAAATATTTTTGAAGATCGTGGACAGGGATGCCATGAAATCTAATTCGTCTTCACAGCTCTTATAAACCAATAAGTGTTCTCTGTTAGAATACCTCTTCACATATTTGTAGATAAAGTATATGAGAGTCTCAGAAAGAGTAAGTCTCAATTTGAAATCACACAGAGATTAAATTTACCTTCAAACTCGAAGGGTGAACGTTGAAAGAACCCCCTCACGTATGTTTTGTATTTAACTGACAATTAGTGCAATACAATACAGGGGTTTCAGCGAATGTTAAAAATCAATATGAGCTTCTACATTGATTTATTTTCTCTTTCCTTTTAGAATCAGTAATATTTTATAATTAACTCAAGAAAATATTTCGAATATATTTTAGACATTTCTGAGAGATGCTGTATAATGTAATGTGACTATTAAGAACCCAATACCTACTCCTAATTAATGCTTGAGAAACATAAGGAGCGTTTATATTTTTAGATTTAGCTAACTTATTCATATTGATTCTTTTGCAGATGAAGGGATAATGTTGAGTGATATGACTATGAATATCGATTTATTCTTGCCAAAAGCATCAGATCTATTAAAGGCAAACGTATTATCAGTGAGATTTAAAATAGCATTAATAGCATTAAAGAGTTATTAATGCTTAGCACTAACGTATTTATAGAAATATATATATTTATATATATATATATATATATATATATATATATATATATATATATATATATAATTGTTTCTACTTTTGGCACAAGGCCAGCAAATTACCCAGTTGATTACTGGCACTTTACTTTATATATATATAATGTGTGTGTGTTCGTGGGTCTATATATGTATGTATGTATATGTGTGTGTGTGTGGGTCTATATATGCGTGTATAAATCTATGTATGTATGTATGTGTATATATATATGTCGGGACACTCTTGACTGCTACTGGTAACATGTAACCCAGTACAACCTGTCGCATGGTCGGGTCGTCGGCGACTAAACCGGCAACCCCACCAAGTCTACTTGATGAGGGGGGTGATTTTGGACACCCTTAAAGACAAAAAACAAAACCTAACAAAGGGCGGAAGAACTCATAAGAGTCAACGGCCATCCGAAAGTGTGTAAATATGTATATAGACATGTACCGCGCGGTTAAACCACTGGGAGTGAATGACCCCTAGCTTTTGTCACAGCATTCTTCTAGGAAAAGGCAACTCAGGAAACTGGGATAACTCCGATATAAAACCTGCGGCTCAGTAGTTACCGATGATGTTGATCTTTTCTTCTTTTCGGGTTATAGCTACTGTCGCTCAGAGAGTGGAATTGGCTCAGTGCACAGTCTTTCCTCATTTTAAATAAAATTTTGATGCACAAGCATTGCATGATAGCATTAATTAATAATTATTAATAATAGTATATCGTGCAATGACCATACTCGATAACGAGGGGGCAGCCATCATGTATATATATATATATATATATATAAAATGTGTGTGTGTTTCTGGGTCTATATATGAGTGTATAAATCTATGTATGTATGTATATATATATATATATATGTGTGTGTGTGTGTGTGGATCTGTGTATGCATATGTGTTTATATATATGTGTGTGTGTGAAACTGTATGTATATGTGTATATATATATATGTATATATATATGTGTATATATATATATGTATATATATATGTGTATATATTTATGTATATATGTATGTGTGTACATAAATGTGTTTATTATAGGACGGTGGATTGACAGTATCGGTAGAGGGTTGGACGCCATGCTTTACAACACAGTTACGTCCCTTTACGGACTGAGTTCAAATCCCGCCGAGGTTAACTTTGCCTTTCATCCTTACGGGGTCGATAAAATAAAGTACCAGTAATACACTGGGATAATTGGTGGCCTTGTGCCAAAAGTAGAAACAATTATATATATATATATATATATATAAAGGAAAAAAGATGAAATCAAAAATGCAACTGGAGTCTTAAAACCTCACTTTCTAATATATATATATATATTTATATATATATAAATAAGATTATTATTATACATATGCAAACATATTTCCCTATCAATCTATTTGTGTGTCAAAGATTGCAGCTGTATATTTAAATTGAAAGGTGCTGCAATATTTGTGTTTTTATTTCTGTTTTTATTTCTTTTATTAAATGAAATATCTGTTTTTATTTCTTTTATTAAATGAAATATCTGTTTTTATTTCTTTTTATTAAACGAAATATCAGGAAATAAAATATGTAAAATATTTAAAGATTTGCCATCTATAAATGATGTACATGTTACAGAGCAGCACTGATTACAGTGAGCAGAAATTTCAATTTGTTTGGATTATTGGTCTGTCTTTAATCTTCATTGTTTGGTACTCTTTTGCTAATTGTTTGTGGTAGCCCTCATTTCATTAAGCTACATGTTAGTTAGAATTATTTGTCTATCTTTATTGTTGTTTGACCAGTATTCTCTGCATGGTACAGTGTAGCCCTCATTTCATTAGTACTAAATTGTTTTGGTTTATTGGTTTATCTTTCTTCTTCTTTTTCTTCTTCTTCTTCTTCTTCTTCTTCTTCTTCTTCTTCTTCTTCGTCTTCTTTGCCTTCTTCGTCTTCTTTGCCTTCTTCTTCTTCTTTGCCTTCTTCTTATTTGCCTTCTTCTTCTTTGCCTTCTTCTTTGCCTTCTTCTTCTTTGCCTTCTTCTTTGCCTTTTTCTTTGCCTTCTACTTTGCCTTCTTCTTTGCCTTCTTCTTTGCCTTCTACTTTGCCTTTTTCTTTGCCTTCTTCTTCTTCTTGCCTTTTTCTTCTTTTTCTTCTTTTTTCTTCTTTTTCTTCTTTTTTCTTCTTTTTCT
>OZ024752.1:10160517-10165517 GCA_964016885.1 Eledone cirrhosa | reverse complement strand
ATATAGTAATGATAATAAATTCGAAGACTAAAATCCCAAGAGTCTCGATAAAGATAAATAAAAATCAAATATATGAGTTTCAGAAGATCTCGCTAAGGGTGAAAGCAGCGATACTTTGCTTAAACTTTAATCTGTTATTTTAATATATAAATAAATATATATATTAAATTAACAGATTAAAGTTTACATATATATATATATATATATATATATATATGATGTGTGTGTGTGTGTGTGTGTGTGTGTGTGTGTGTGTGTGTGTGTGTGTGTGTGTGTGTATCTGTGTGTGTATATTATACTTGATCTAAAAATATATTATTCATCTGTTTATAATCAGCAGAAATCAATTGCTTTTATGAGGCACAATTTATATATATACAAGCAACTGGACATTTGATTATCTTTTATGAGCTTCAATATTGCACATAGTTTTACAATTCAATTTTGTTGACCAATTCACATCGATAACACTCTTTCAAGTCAAATTTATTGTCCACAAGACAAAGACTTGGATTAATATACGAAATACGATTTGAACGGAATAAATCGAAGTCAGACTTATTCATTAATGTTTCAAATAAACTATCACAAAGAGTTCTGCGAATAATAAATTGTTTCTAATACGTAAAATTATCAACTAGATAACTTCGATTTTTTGGATGAAGTTATACAAATCTATATCTAATCAGGAGAGGTCATATGTTAGAAAACTTAGAAATATAACGTTTGTGTTCTTTTAATCAATACGAAAATGATATTTAATTTAAATCTAGTTATTCTGAAAAGTACATGGAAATACTTTGAATGTAATAATTGTGTATAGTAAATATGAAAGCCGTTAGATCTTGAAAGAAATGCATGACAGGCTTCCTAAAATTTGAAACCGAATTTTCAATCTAAGACTTCACCTTTCGGAAAATGTAAGGCATATTTTCTGATGTATTTCAATGAACATTCTAAGAAACGCTTTCAATATATCTTCAATTTTATTGAGAACTACACAACCCGTGACCCGTCGTGTCACGTCCTCTTCAAAAATTGATTTTATTTTAAATCATGTTCACTTAAAAAGAATTTTCAAATAATTAAAATATACACATACATATATATAATATGAAATGAAACTGGAGGGCCCATATGTGTACGTGTGTGTATGCATATATATAAATATGTGTTATATTTATATATAACAAAGGAATTGAGGTAAGGAACCAGATGGACCTTAACGCACCAGAGTATTCAATACTTAGGGTATATATATATATATATATATATATATATATATATATATATATATATATATATATACATATATGTAGAAGGTGGGTAATATTGTAGAACAATAAAACTATGCAGATATCAGATAAGTAGCACTCAACAGTTGGTAGAACTGGAGTATATATTAAAGATTGAACACTTTCTTGTTGACATGTGGTTTTAAGCCTCATATCATGTTACCTTATTTTATCTGATGAGAACACAATTTTTGTCCCAGGATTATGTTGTTTTAGAAATGCGCATAATAAAATATATGAAACTTCTTTAACCATCTTTTAATTTCTTCTTTTATATATATATATATATATATATATATGTGTGTGTGTGATACACTGGTCATAGACACACATGTATATATATATACACAAGAACACCATCAGTTCTGTCTCTCTCTTCCATTCTCCTTTCTGTCTCCTCTCTCTCTCTTTCTCTCTCTTTCTCTATGAAGGTACCCAGGAAAACGCCATATGCCTGAATCATGTGATCCGATTCATGCGAAACTTGCTTTATTCCATTTGTATTCCCATTTCAGGGTCAACTTCCTTTCAAAGTATTTTCCCATTAATGCTCCCTTATGGCTGTATTTCATTACAGACAATCAAGCAAGCAATCACATACTTTTAGTAATATACAGATAGATAAATCTACTCTATTAGGGTCCAGTTCTTCACACAGGCTAAATACTGATTTTTCAAAAAAATTAACTATGATTTGTTTGGTAATTGTTTTTACTTTAGGCACAAGGCCAGCAATTACCCAGTACATGACTTGTACTTTATTTAAGGATGAAAAGCAAATTTAACCTCGGCGGGATTTGAACTCAGACTGTAAAGGGACGTAACTATGCTAGAATGCATGGCGTCCAACCCTCTACCGCTATTGCCAATGCACTGCCAATTCACCACCATGTGTTTGGTTTAATAATGAATTCAGATCTAGGCACATGGCCAATATCTTTGGCAGGAGAGAAAAGTCGACGAAATCGACTCCATTTCATTACTGGTGCTTTATTTTATCGACCACGTAAGGATGAAATGCACATCTGACCTTGGCATGATTTGAACTAAGAAACTAAAGGGCCTTTAAACATGTTGGCAGACGCTCTATCGATTCTGGTTAAATATTGACAGCAGCAACAACAACAACATTAAACCTTGATAGAACTATAAACTTATCCAATTTCCTAAAAATATATAATCCTCTTGCTGAGAATATCGGGTAAATTATCAGCAAATACGAAGCTTATTGGCCAGAGGAATAAGACAAATCGGATAATGTATCTCTCAAATGCCGCGCAAGTAGATTACACTTACACTTTTCTCTATCTAAGGATGCTATAAAAGTTGTTATTCGGTTAATAATAAGAGTTGTTGACCCTGATCAGTATATCTAAGCAAAATTCGAGAAAAAACTGGATAGCTATGATGCGATGTTATAAATTTCTTTATCGAATATTGGACCCTCTCAGATAGAGATAAAAACTTTGATATCACTATGGGGCATCCGTTTCCGCGCAAATCACAAATCTTCTGGTATTTTCATATTAAATATGATAAATAGAAAACTTCCGGTGATTACCGGTGGTTTATATATGGACGACATTTTATTTACGGTGGTTAAACACAAAAATATAAAACTAAATAGAGTAAAGAAAAGTATAATAGAATTCTTTAAAATGTACAACCTTAAATTAGAAGTAGAAAATGGTACCAAAATAGTTAATTTCCTAGACGTTACTTTTAACTTAAACACTGGCTTCTATTACCCTTTTCATAAGCTCAATGAAAACTTAAACTATGTTAGTAACCATTCCAATCACCCTAAATCTGTAAAGAAAGCTATAGTGTGCAAAAACGAATTAATAAAATATCAGCCAATAAACATATATTCGATGAAAACGCTGAATACTATAACAACGCGTTAAAAAGAGCAGGCTATATGAATAACATAGAATATGTATATAATAATAATCCAAGTATTAATCTTAATAAAAATAATAACATATATAAGAGAAATTCTATTAATTATAATTCAAACACCCATACGTCAAATAAATCGAGGATAAGAACTATAACTAAACCAGTCATATGGTTTGTCCACGCCCCCTGCTTCTGTCGCAGTTAAAACACCAATCGCAAAATTATTCTTTAAAGCTCTTGACACCTCTTTCCCTACTCAACATAAATACCATTCCATTTTTAATAGACATACCATTAAATTCTCGTATTCTACAACCAGTAACATGGCCCAAAACATCGCCAAATTAAACACAAACATCCTAAAACAAAACCAGCATAATGATATTAATAATAGAGTTAACATAAATGATACTAAACCTGAATGTAATTGTAGAAATAAAGCTCATTTCCCTCTGCAAAATAATTATCTAGATAGTAATTTGGTTTATAAATGCACCGTAAAAACTGATCACAATACTTACAACTACATAGGATCCACTTCTTCCACTTTTAAAGCCAGATTTGCGAACCATAAATGCTCATTCTCGAACTCAAAGAGGAAATCATCCACGTCTTTATCACAGCTCATATGGTCATTAAAAGAGAAGAATTTAAAATACTCCATTCTTTGGACAAAACTTCGGAACTGTGGAGTTTACCACAACTCTAGTATATCAAACAACTGCGCACTCTGTACAATGCAGACCCTGTTGTTTATTAATAACTATGAGGCCCTAATTAACAATAAAAGTGAATTATTCTCTAGTTGCCCCCATAAAGCTACGTCCACATTCTTAGCCTCCCACAAAACGAGAAAAAAAAAGAGAAACATTAAACCATTAAAAGCTTGGTTGTCAGACGTATGAAATCAACAAGGAAAAACTTTAGTGACCTTTAATATTGCACTATATTATAACTATCTATAGAAGAAATAACGCTCGAATGAAAGACACTTGTTCAATAACATGCCGGAACATTGATACACATAACATTATTCTGTTAACTTTGATCCATACCATTATTTCTTTATTTCTCTCTCCTTATCTTCCTACTTAAGTTTTAAATCTGAGTTTTATATCCAACACTTACAAGTTTTAAATCTGAGTTTTATATCCAACACTTCACAACTGTGAATTTTTCATGCGTTTCTGATCTCTTATTTATAATATGTATATAATTATATTTTCTATATTTTTAAACATACCTACCGCATTCTTATATCCATGATTCAAATATAGAGCACATATCCAAATTATAAACATTATTTTGAACTATGAATTATCCATGCATTTATTATTGTTTTTCTTATATATATATATATGTATTTAACTTTAACACGTAGAACTTTATTGTATAAAATTATAACCGTTATCATTTACCTAATGTATACTGAATCACTAACACCTAATATAAGATATATCCATATATAACTACCTGTATCTTTCTATACATAATTTTCAGTTAACTTCTAAATTTTGTGATTGTTTTTACTTTGAGCTAGGAATAATTAATATATTTACACACGGTTATATATGGGTATATATTTAAATTAAACTTTAACATGCCTCAATCTATTATTTTATTTTTATTTTCATTATCATTTGCCTAAAATATACTGGCTCATTAATTAATATATGTATATACATAACCGTTATTTGAATATTTCTAACAATAAGTACTTCAAAAGCTTTACATACCTAATACGTTGACAATGAATAACTTCATTAAAGATTACATTTAGGAAAATATTCAACAGTGTAAACT
>OZ024752.1:10120517-10158017 GCA_964016885.1 Eledone cirrhosa | reverse complement strand
CTTACATACTTACTTACATACATACATACATACTTACTTACTTACTTACATTCTTACATACATTCTTACATACATACATACTTACTTACATACTTATTTATATACTTACATACTTACTTACATAGTTACTTACTTACTTACTTACATATACATACTTACATACATACTTACATATACATACTTACATACATACTTACATACATTCTTACATACATTCTTACATACATTCTTACATACATACTTACATACTTAACTATATACTTAACTTCATACTTAACTTCATACTTAACTTCATACTTAACTTCATACTTAACTTCATACATTAACTTCATACTTAACTTCATACTTAACTTCATACTTAACTTCATACTTAACTTCATACTTAACTTCATACTTAACTTCATACTTAACTTCATACTTAACTTCATACTTAACTTCATACTTAACTTCATACTTAACTTCATACTTAACTATATACTTAACTTCATACTTAACTTCATACTTAACTTCATACTTAACTTCATACTTACATAGATGTTTATATAATTACATTTTGTGTGTATTTGTATTCCATGGAGTTATTTCATCAATCATTGCTCTCACCTACGTTGGATTTAGTGTTTGTAAAATAATTAAGGTTGTGTGGGGTCCAATTAAACACAATTACTTTTCTGATTATATCTAGATAAAGAAACAGAATATCTAACACGAAGTTTTTGTTAGGTGAAATTATTCAAACTATATATTTAAATACAATCACATTTATACAATTGCCGTAAATGATATTCTTTAGGGGAAATGTAATCTATATTGTTAGGTCAGCTGGGATTGTAATTAATAATACTAAATTTCACCTTATATTGATATTAATGATAATTTTCTTCCTCATTATTAGCATTAAATGCATTTCAATTTCGCAGATATGAAGATACATTTGTAAATATAAAAGCCACAATCTATAATGAACATTTTGCATTTTTCTTCCGCGGGCATAATGTCATAAACTGCAATTTGCAATCTACGAAGTATTACATTTGTTTAACTTTCATTAATCACATTTGCAAGGTTTGCTAATGTTCATCTCCATCTCTATCCCTCTCTCTCCCCCTCTTTCTTTCTCTTGCATTCTTTATATGTTGCTCTCCTTATCTCTTTCGCCCCCTCTCTATCTCTCACGCTCTCTCTCCCTCTCTATGTGTCCATCTCTCTCCCCCTCTCTATCTCCCCCTATATTCCCCCTCTCTCTATCTCCCCCTATATTTCTCCTCTCTCTATCTCCCCCTATATTTCTCCTCTCTTCCCCCCCTCTCTCTTTCCTCTCTCACTTTTTCTCCATGAATATATATATATATAAATATGCATTCATCTATACATATACATTTATATATATGTATGTATGTGTGTGTGTATGGTTGCCCTGACATTTGCTTGAACAATGAAATAATAATCATAGACGAAAATTAAAATAACAATCGCGATTATATTTACACATCCACTACACAAGTAGCAACTAAGATGCACGTTGTCACGGTTACACACATTTGTGCACACGTTTGCACACATTTTCCAGCTACACTAAATATACACGTAGAGTCCTTGACACACAGAATAGGCTGTCCTTGTGAAAACCGACGAACGGCTAAGCAAGTATAATGTAAAAGGTCGGCAACACGAAATCTCAATGAAAATATGAAGTATTGTCAATGGCTGTGTTTTTCTTGCACATTTCTCTATACCTACCTACTACCTATTAGTTTTTAACTTTCTTACTTTGCTAATAAAACACTTAACTGTTCTTTATGTCAACAACTAACACAACTAGGTCGGTTTTCGTATGCTACTTGTATGTGTGGTTTCGGAATAGATCTCTTAAAAAACACAATTACGGGATAACATTCTTGATATGTGGAGTGACATGAGCACCAGAATTTCTTTGTAGAACAAACCAAAACTGTACTGTAGGACGAAGACAAAATATACCTTTCTTTGTTATTATCCCAGATGAAGTTTTGTGTTTGTTTGTGTCTCTGCAGCACTTCTTCTTCCCCAGTATCCTCATTCGCTATTTTAAAGCCACGGAATATGATTCCATTTACTGAGACCCAGACCCAAGAAACCGGCACTAGTTTACGTCACTAAATGTGCTGTTGTTCACATCTGTGATAAACCCGTCACTGTATATGTCTAGAAATATCATCCGAAATTCAAGATCATGTTCTTCTGAATAAGAAATCATCGTTATTCAGATCAAACTTGCTCACCTAAAGATCCGTTCGTTAGAACTTGCCATTAGAACGTTGCGGGGTCCCGGATACAACGTCCAGTTTCGAAGCTTCATCCTCAGGGGGTCGATAAAACAAAACTCTAGTAACACATTCAGGTCGGTTACTCAACTTTCCCCTATCCAAAATTGCTGGTCTTGTGCCTCAATCAGAAATCATTATATGAGCTACATTTCTCAAATTCTGACGTATTGCTCGTAATATTGTGGCTGCGTTCAAACTCACAATTCATAAGTTTCGTAAGTTTAACATGGTTCGGCAAATTCATATTAAATGAATTGCTTCAGATTTAGATTATATGTCAAATCTACTTCCCGACAACACGCGTAACAACTTTTATTTAAAAAAGATCATAGAAGAAACTTCTACATAATCAACTTACCTTGATAGATAATCCTCAGAAATATATATGGATTTTATCTACAAATAGAATTATATAAATTTACATTAACATAGTATTTTTTCGTAGTTATACCTATATAAAGTATTAGTATAATTTGTATTTTATTTATATGAGTAAACAATCGGATTTTATATCATCATTATTTTTCTAAATACTATACTGCATATTTTTAAGACTTTCTCTTAGAAATATTAAGACATTTTTTGGAAATATATTAAACTAATGTTTTGATATATTCATCATGTGATAGTAAAATGGAAACAATACGTTAAAATGGAATACAGAAGAAAATCTGCTGTTTCATTTAGGGACCAACGAATACTAAAAATCTATATATGACATATTGAATAATCTATTTCCTTAACCCTTTAGCATTTAAACCGGCCATATTTAGCCAGAATTCCTTCACTGATTTCTGTTCAAACCGGCTATAACTGGCTGCTCATACTTATGTTACTGTATTATTTTCAAATTAAATTGTATCAAAACATCCTAGATTCAATATTGTGTAAGATAAAGTGTTTACCACGAAAATACAAAAGTGCATATAGAGTAATGTAAATGCTAAAGGGTTAAAACCAGGAATGGGAAACCTTTTTCGAGAAGCGGGCCGCATGAGGTATGGCTCATTATCAGGTGGGCCGCAAGAGCTAATTTGCATTCATGCCCACATTTTTAAAAAAAAGGTGATAACTCAGGTTGTTTTGATTTATTTCTTCAGAATTCGTGAAGGTTGTTTTCCTCGATCGTAAAAATAATAGAAAGATGAATTACGAATGAAAAGTTAGGGTAAAAACATCAGAAATATTTCACTTAGGTGCCTTAGGCGAACAATTCAGATAACTTCGCGGATGGCAGTTGCCCATGACGGGGTAAAACAATTATCATGAAACTGCTGACTGATGGATCTACAGATCACCTATTTCTGTTATGTGAGTAATTACTGTATAAAGTGAGGTGACCGATTTTAGACTATGATCCAATTATGCTTGTTAACGTAGATTACGGGAAATAACCTCCTGACGTACAAACTCTAATCCACAGATAGATGTTATGGTTGTTTTACACAAAATTAAATTCATACGGAAAATTGTAGTCGTTACATGTACGTCTTTTCCAAGGGTATAAAAAATTATGATATTAATAATTTAACTCCATGTAGGGAGAGAAACTTCGTTGTGCCTCCATAAATCGAAAGTTTAACGCTCTATCTAGGCAATCCTGCAATGAAATATAAATATTGATTTTTTTTTTTTTTTGATTTTTTTGGAAACATTAATAAGCAGTATCGAAATTTTGCGTAATATTTTAATTTTGTCTGTTTAATATTATTTATTACAATATCCATGTGTAATAAAATTTAGTAATATATTAATTTCTTCATATACGATAAAATATTTTTTCTAATATTTTTCATCTGTGCTAAACAAATTACGTCACTCCAGAGAGCACTCAATCGTGAAATAGAACTTCCTCACTCCAGTAGTTCTGCGTTTTCAGTCAATGACTTTTTTAAAAATAACATTCCATTTTTAAAATGCGGAAAATATGTTGATGTTAATACATAACATATTATTTAATGAGTTTTTTTCCTGAAAAACCTTTTTAAAATGCTCATATGCTACTTTGGAAATATTGAAATATTCGATATATGTTGCTTTATTGGGTTTCTGGATGTGATTTATATGTATAACCTTATCAATACACATGGTTTAAACAGTCACTACAAAATAGTTGTTTGAATAATTTCGTGAGAATTATATTTCAAACATGTTAACATTCATTTGAAATTTGGTCTGTTAACTGAATATGACAATATAATTGTTTCTACTTTTGGCACTAGGCCATCAAATACCCAGTACATTATTGGTACTTTATTTATAACAATATAATGTCCTGCATATACATATGTGAAGGTGCGTGGCTGAGTGGTAAGAGAATTGGATTCACTGTCCTGAGATTATGATTTCGATTCCCGAACCGGGCGATGCGTTATGTCCTTGAGCAAGACACTTTATTTCACGTTGCTTCTTCTACCTGGAGTTGCGACCGATAGATAGTATTATCAATTGGAAAGACCAATGGAAACATCGGTCCGATTTGACGATATATTGATAGAATGTCGATATACATATGTAATATATCCATATAATAACATATACATTTATGTTCTGATCAACCTGTGTTTAATTTGTTTAAATATTAAGTTATTTCCTGATTATCCAATATCAAATATGCTTATTATATCCAATATCAAATATGCTTATTATATCCAATATCAAATATGCTTATTATTTATCCTTTTGTTTAAATGACATTACTGGTACTTTATTTTATCGACCCCGTAAGGATGAAAAGCAAGGTTAACCACGGCTATAACTATTTATATATAGATGTATATATATAGATGTATATATCCATTCATGCCGTTTTCAAATCATTATCTAACGTTTGCCGCGAAAATCTAGAAAGTTATACATTGACATCTGTTCTAGACAATATATGAAGACGATTGAGTGGGGAGCAATGTCGTCCTTAATACATATTAACACAGTAAATACCACATGTGTGACCTATTTAACATTTGGTAAAATTGAATTTATGCTGTGCCCCATCAGATGTTATATACACGTTTGATATATACGAGGTGTGTCAGAAAAGTCCCAGGACTGATGTCACAGAAGATTTATTTCAAACCCAAACTTCACACTAAGAGTTTTCTCCTTCAAAGTAATCCCCCTGGAGTCTAATGCCCTTCTCCATCCTTTTCTGTCACGCTTGCATGCACTCCTGACTCCTGGAAGGATTCTTCCGGGATCCTCCGCAGTTCGGTCGTCACGGCCTTTTTGATGTCGTCCACGTCTTCAAAACGGGTCCTGTTGATGACCCCCCTTGAACATCCATGACTCATCACCGGTGATGACTGTTCCTAGCAAAATCTGGTTCGGTTTCAAGACGCTCGAGGATGCCCTGGCCCACTTGCATGCGTCGACCCTTCTGGTCACCGTTCAGCAGTTTTTGCACCATCTTCGCGCAGACTTTCCGCATGTCCAAATATTCGGTGAGAATCCTCCGGACGCTGTCCGGCTTCATGCCCAGCTCATCTGCCATCAATCGAGCAGTCAGCCGACGATCGCTACGCACAATCTGCCTGACGCGCTCAATGTTGACCTCAGTCCTGGTTGTTGAAGGCCTTCTGCTGCTGGTGTCATCTTGCACCACTCAAAAACACGTGAGCGTGACATCGTCTCATCTCCATACACTTGTTTTCCCCAACCGTACCAGAAACTTCAAGTTTGTTCGTTGCTCTGTGATCATTGCTTGACGACCTGAAACAGAGGGCATGTATATGAATTATAAAAAAAAAGTGTGATCGCCGCAGAGAGCTAAGATCACAGTTGCATACTGTAGGGGGATTACTTTGAAGGAGAAAACCCTTATGGTGAAGTTTGGATTTGAAATAAATCATTTGTGACATCAGTCCTGGAACCTTTCTGACACACCTTATATATATATATATATATATATATATATATATATATATATATATATATATATATATATACGTGATAACAAGTTATCGTTATAGGCAATCCACTTAGAGGTAGTCCAGTTAAAGTACTGCGTGTTGTGGATGGTATTAACGTATGGCTTAGTTTGACTCAACAAGACGCTTCCATAGTGATACAGCGAGTTACAGTGATTTCTATGTAGGTTATACTTGGAGTAATAATAATTCAAGAGATAAGAGTAACGTGGTTGTCTGTACAATAAGGGATTTATTCACAGTGCTGACAATTGTTTCTTTGATCTGGTAGGTCTAGGGTTCGCTAATCGCTAGATGCTGCGTCAATCGACCTCCAATACTTTGCTTATAATCAGTTAATTCATCAGAGCAAGCGAATGTGAGGATAATATACAAGGCATGGCTTTTATAGAGGAGTGGTATTAGACCAGCACAATAATATCAATAACAAAATAACTAGATACTGAATAGTTAAATTAATAACATCAACATAAGTGAGAAATAGAATACAATAATAAAATGATAAAACTAGCATGGTGACCGAAGTGATATGATACAGATGTATGAAGTTGACATGTGAAAACTACTATAGGTTACTTTAGACGTAGTTTTTGAGGGATGAAGAGATAACTAATAAAATGTACCCAGAGTCAGATTTTTGGAATCTGCCCCTTTAAGTGCAATTATGAGTGATCTAGATACAAGTGTGTTGTGGGTCTAAAGGTACTCTAGCAATAAACCGAAGATTAATTTATGGTCTGAGAGATAAGTATTTTCGTTGTATTAACTTAGTTATATTGTTAGAGTGAGTGTATAAATGCATGGTAAATAGATAGAGAACATGATGAATAAAATTAGGGATAGGGTATATTGAGATGATCATAATAGTAACAAGAAAAAAAAAAGAAAATAAGAGTTTCGAGGTGTGTAAGGGTAATAAAATAATGTACTTAGAATTAGGTTCATCTGTTAGAGATCACGTGTGCTAATGTGAGATATGTAGATATAATTGTTTGGTCCAAAAGAATAAACAACAGCAAATGCTAGATTGATTTATGGGCTGACATGATAATTGGTAGATGTTTGTAGATATTACTGCCCCATACTGGTGATATAGATGTAGGGAGGCTGGAATATGTTTATAACAGATTATGGTTCTGAGGTGGACTGTGTGAGAATGGGGATTCCATACGTTAAATTCTAAGTGATCTTCCATTAAGTTTGGGGAAGCTGGTTCGAATCACGATGGTTTAAATCTCGTAAATTTAGTAGCAATCGGATGTCTGCAGAAAATTGACCTTTCTATTTTGCTGTTAAGCAGCATTTTATATATATTTACATATGATTGTGAGTATGATTATATATATATATATATATATATATATGTATATATATATATATATACATATGAATGTGAGTATGGTTGTATATATATATATAAAAACATCATACTCAAATTCATATGTATATATATATATATATATATATATATATATATATGTGAATGTGAGTATGATTATATATATATCTATATATATATATATATATATATATATATATATGAATGTGAGTATGATTATATATATACATATGAATGTGACTATGATATATATATATATATATATACATATATATATATATATATATATAAACAAGCTAGCAGCTCCCTCAAACACTGATTGTGATTATCGCTAAACATTGATGTTGATTTGGTTATTAATATTAGTATTATTGGGTACCCACTGAAGATTTATAAGAGGCCATTTGAATAAGTATCTGTTGATCTTATTCAAGCTTTTACATAACTTGGAATATTTTGACTCAACTTGTAGAAATCTTATAATGAAACGAGTCGTCTGGGAAATGATATATTTGATATATCTCATATGAAATAATACAGCCAATTATCCACACATTACAATTAGTTAACACCCCAAACGCTTAATTGGGAATATACTCAGGTATTTCCTAATATTTGTTGAGTGAGTTGGAATTTGTCCGGAGTATCGCTATTAGCTTTCTCCGATTATGTATTTATATATATATATATATATATATATATATATATATATATATATATAAAATAAAGTTAAATAAATGTCAAATGATTCAAATTTAGCTTCGTTTATTACTGCTATATATATTTCAGTGACAGCCATCTTTGGCTGTGACCTCTTCAGGCAGTTTGAATTAGTATGGTATAGACAAGTACATATGTTGTTTATACACCTAAACAACATATGTACTTGTCTATACCATACTAATTCAAACTGCCTGAAGAGGTCACAGCCAAAGATGGCTGTCACTGAAATATATATAGCAGTAATAAACGAAGCTAAATTTGAATCATTTGACTTTTATTTAACTTTATTTTACACTACTCCGGAGTAACCAAACCAACCTGCGCACTTCGTCGAGTGCTCCAGCGTGCATACTGAGGTGTTGGTATACAACCAACATAAACTCAAAATATATATATATATATATACATATGAATGTGAGTATGATTATATATATATATATATATAAACATCATACTCAAATTCATATGTATGTGTATATATATATATATATAATGTTAAGTATTTCCGTGGAAAGGTTAAAGAAAAGAAGAGTGTTCTATGTATAGTACAGAGCCATTTAATTATGTAATAAACAACACAATATAATAGATTTTTATTTTTATTTCATATCTGACATCCAAATTAAATATTTCTATGTGATGTACGACTTCAGACTCCTCTTTTAGAATCGTCTGACTTGGTGAAACCTTGTAATGGAATAAATTATATTGTCTTGTGTATTACATAATTATATATATATATATAAATATATATATATGGTGGCTGCCAACTCCTTTTCGAGTACAGCCACTACTTTATATCCATATAGGAGAACCCCTACCGATGCGCTGAACGAGTGTGACCTTTTAGTCCAGCCAGCGACTTGAAAACTCTGGTACAAACACTACACTTGTGACAATTATTGACACATAGTGCTGGGCCCATGGTACCATGTGACGACAAGTGCAGAGAGATCTCCAGATATAAAGCAATGCCTGTGCCGTGAAGCTTTTATAGTGAGCAAAGGCACTGCACAAAGCCAGTCCCACTCTCTTAACCAAGATGATATTTGCCAAAAGAAGAACAAGTCAACATCATTGGATACCAGCAGGGTTGTAAGTGTTATATCAGAGTTTTCCTTCTCCTAGAATTCTGCCTTGACAAAGGCTAAGGGGTCATCTCTCCCGGTGATTTTGGATGGCCATTGACTCTTAAGAGCTCCTTTGCTCTTTGACAGGTTTTGCTTTTAGTCCTGCAGGATGTCCAAAGTCACCCTCCTCACCAATTTGAGTATAATGTTTATATATATATATATATATATATATATATATATATATATATATAGAGAGAGAGAGAGAGAGAGAGAGAGAGAGAGAGAGAGAGAGAGAGAGAGAGAGAGATTACAATAATCAAAGTTCAGTTTAAATCATTTATTTGCTTACAACTGTTTCCTCCAAACCGAGGTTTGGATTCTTCGGAGCAACTATTTAGTGATCTATAACATACTTGACCTGCTATATGTGTGTGTGTGTGTGTGTGTGTGTGTGTGTGTGTGTGTGTGTGTGTGTGTGTGTGTGTTTGTATGGTCCCCCAATTCCTGATAGAGTGGAGGCGGTGGCGCCGTACAAACATACGGCGTTTCTTCAGCAGTTTAAGCCTGGCGGAGCCCTTCCCTCTCCAGGCCCGAGTACAGCAGATTCCTTTCTGAGAAAGATAGAACGTGAGAGAGTGAGGAAATGTGAAAGAGATATACAGGAAGAATCGACCAAGTACTACACAGGTACATTTTTTTATCGACCTGGAAAGAATTGAAGGCAAAATTGCCCTTGGAGGGATTTTAAGACAGAGAGCAGAGAGCCTGAAGCAGTACCTAAGATATTTTATCCTGGGGTTCTAGCGACTCTCCCATTCGCCGACTTATATATATATATAATTGTTTCTAGTTTTGGCACAAGGCCAGCAATTACCCAGTGCACCACTGGTACTTTATTTTATCGACCCCGTTAGGATGAAAGGGAAAGTTAACCTCGGCGGGATTTGAACTCAGAATGGCAAGGGCCGTAACTCTATGCGTTAAAGCAAGGCGTCCGGCCCTCTACCGATACTGCCAATTCACCGCCCTATATATATATATATGTAAAATGAGATAGAAATCCCGAATAATTCGCCTCATATATCATTTGTTAATTTTGTTTTATATATAACCTTGTTACACCTTGTTTCTCGTGGTTAGATTTGTGTATGTTATATATGTTCATGTGGTAATAGATTTAGGCATTTCAGAATCAATGTTAACATTCGAATTACGATTGAATACCAAAACAAATATAAATACATAGTCAAATGAAAAACATTACATAATCTCATACATGTCAGAGGTTTCTCTATAATATATTGTGCAATGTATCTTAATTCTTTCGATGAAGACATTTCTTTGATGTGATTTACCAATGAACATTGACAAGCTATAAGTTCCATTGACAGGCTATAACTTCCCTTACTCTCAGCAATCAAAACCTCCCCATTAACACAATATATGTGTATATTTTAAATATATGCAGACATTTACACACAAACGCACGTGCACACACGCACGCACGCGCACACACACTATTCATACTATATAGATTAACGGTCGGGATTTTACACATATCTCTCTCCCTCTCTCATATATATATATATATATATATATATATATTTATATATATATATATATTTATATATATATATATATTTATATATATATATATATTTATATATATATATATATATATATATATATATATATAGTAATAATAACAAATGTGGAGACTAAAATCCGAAGAGGGTTCAATAAGGATAATATATATATAAAAATATATAAAAACGGTAGAGCAAATATTTATTAAAATAACAGATTAAAGTTTAAGCAAAGAATCGCTGGGTGAAGGCAACGATTCTTTGATTAATCTTTAATCTTTTATTTTATATATATACATATATATATATATATATATTATTAAAATAACAGATTAAAGTTTAAGCGAAGGATCGCTGCTTGCACCCTTAACGGGATCTTCTGAAACTAAAAAGAGTCAATCTGTGAACGCAGAAGTAAATATTTCAAAAAAACGTTGAATTCTGCGTTCACAAATTGACTTCTTTTGTTTCAGAAGATCCTGTTAAGGGTGGAAGCAGCGATTCTTTGCTTAAACTTTAATCTGTTATTTTAATAAATATTTGCTCTACGGTTATCTGATATATATTTATCCTTATCGAGCCCTCTTTGGATTTTAGTCTTCACATTTATTATTATTACTATATATATAATATATATATATATATAGTGTGTGTGTGTGTGTGGCTTGTATCTCTCCGCGCATGACATATTATATGCATTAAATACACCTTGATAGTGGTGTGTTGTCTATATGTATGTTGCTAGGTGATTACCGTATGTGTGGTAATAATCATTAAACTCGCTAATATAAACTCTCTTTGATTATATAATGCTAAAGGGAACTTGTAAACGTCTATGATTTATATAACGACTATGTTGTACTATTTGACAGAGTAATGTAATCCCGATATCATAAGTGGAAATATCTGCTGCATTAAATTCCATATGTTTATCTAGTGGGTGACGAGTATATCTCTTTGAAACAATATTGTTATGAATATGGATTTACTTTAATTACAGAAAACTACCAGAGGAAATAAATATTTAAATAAATGATTACGTTAACTAAGGTGTTATCGTGATAAAAGTATTGTTTTGAATGATATTTTATTTTTAATTATTTATCATACGAACATTTATTACTAACATTTGAAATGTCAAACAAAACAGAAATGACGGAAACAATACCTAGAGCTATATTCAAAAGGAGACTACTCGTATCTTTCAGTTTAGAGAGGAATCTCATTATAGCAGTTGTATACATGCCAACACATATATTAAATTAAATATACAAAAGACATAATCTATTTTAAAACGTGTATAATTTAACGAATAGACGACATATTAAAGGTCATTCATAGACTGGTGTGAGAACACAATGGAAGGTATTAAAGATCATTTAGAGAATAAAAGTAAGTATCTGCAATTATTGGGTCGTCAAGTATGAGATTTGTAGAAATGTGTTATTTTTTCTACAAATTTCTACGAATTCCCTACTCGACGACCCAACACTTCAAAGTAGTTTTTTTACTTAAAAGATTCCGTCTTTAATTTTACCGGGATCAGATCTACGGAAGGATTGAGCAACAGAACGCCAAAGATCTGATAATGGATGAGGTAAATTTATGTTCATCATCAGTATAACAATGTAACTAGAACTTTGAATTGGTCACTAAATGAGTTTGTAGTAGTGTTTTTAGGATTATTTCTTCTTGTGTTGTAATACGAAGACCAATAAACGTCAATGCACATTAAAGCTAGGTTGGGGCTCTTGTACAAACATTCTACTTGCTGGTGTCCTCCAGTGCATTCTATTCATGTGTTATGTAATTTATTGGTTATTAAAGTGTCTCAGATAGCCTGGCATATGTCATCACTGTCCGTATCCTTCTCATCATTCCAATATCATACTAATGTTATATCCTATTAGTGACTTTTGAGGAAGAGGTTTTATGGAATTTCTATTTGCCGGTATTCGGTATGTCTCCTGGATTGAAGAATCATACGGTCTTTCTCCTGCTTTTGGAAGGGCGATTGATGTTATCAACGAAGGAATATCCCCAGTAGGCTGCTGTGGCTTTCTATGCAAGACCGTTCATTAAATTTCCCGAGTGTCCTTTGGTAAATATCTTTTAAAATAATCTTACACTCAGATGTATATAATTTGGGACCTCCGTTTAGTGTCGGCAAACGTCAAATCCCTTTTACCTCCACTGCTCAAATTAGGAATTATTTTGATTATAATTGTTTCAGATTTAGTCTCAAGGCCGGCACTTTGTAGGGAAGGGGATTATCGATTAAATCGATCCAATTCGTTACTGGTACTTTATTTTATCGACCCGGTAAGTATGAAAGTCAAAGGTAACCTCGGCGGGACTAGAACGCAAGGGGACGTAGCTCTATGCTACAAAGCATGTTATCCAGCACCCTACCAATTCTGCCAATCCACTCCCCATTTTGTTGATTAAAATGTATTTAAGTATGACTTGTACATCTATAGATTCCGTCTATCCATATAGGGTTAATACCAACTCTATATAAATAACTCAGTGAATTTATATCCTTGAAATATATCACATATATATGTCCAGTAAATCGAATTGAAATCAATTTTCACGTGGGTTATGACATTTATTGACGAGACGATAAATAGCAACATGTTAATCAGTTAATATTCTGTCTAAATCAAGGGTAATGATATAATGGGAGTTATAGCAAATATACGGATGTAGTCGAGTAAATGGATTGCACAAGCTTGATTTTAACAAAATATACGGCAAAATTAATTTTGAAATGTCTGCAACTCATAGATTATTTCAACATACTTAGGCATTTTTTTAATTTTTTAATTAACAAACAGAAGTATTATCAGAAACAAATATGAAACGACTCGAGTTTCTGCAGATGTGTACATAACACATTCATTATGGAAACTGAAGTCATTAATAGGAAATCACGTTCAATTGGGTTGACATCTTAAAGCGTAACTTAATTACTTTATAAAAGTATCTATAAAACAAAATATTAATCAATTTTGATTTATGCCATTATTTAAATTTCATATTCATAGAAACATTGATGGCCAAGCGACAGCATTGGCTTTACAGCCATCAATACTTAAATATCTTATTCTCTCTCGCACCAACCAATACAGAGAGATGGGGCCAGCGAGAGTGATAGAGGCAATGACAGTAGAAGGTAGAAGTTCGGCTTTTCCGTGATCGGACACATCTATGTTGCTTTCTTCGTTAATATAACTGTTTCTATTTTTGGCACAATACCAGCAATTAAACCAGTGTATTAACCCAGCAATTAACCTCAGCGGGATTTGAATTTAGACCGTAAAGGAACGTAACTCTATGCTGCAAAGCATGGCTTCCGACCCTCTACCCATACTGCCAATCCATCGCCCAAACAAATGTCAGATAATTGTTTCTAATTTTGGCACAAGGCCAGCAATTACCCAGTGCATTGCTGGTACTTTATTTATCGACCCCTTAAGGATGACAGGCAAAGTTAACCTCAGCGGAATTTGAACTCAGTCTGTAAAGGGACATATCTCTACGCTGCAAAGCATGGCGTCCGACCCTCTATCGATACTGCCGGGCATCAGCAGGCCTTATGTGTTGCATGCTAATAACCAACAACAATAAAGATAAATATTGTCTTAAAATCATTAGTGTATACTAGCAGAAAACCCACCCTTCGCGTGTTTTTCTGTCAGCATGTGTAGTGTGCATATTGATATTATATGCGAATATATATGCATGTAGATATGATACGTCAAATAAAATCGTAATTGACAATATACACATAAATTGAAGAGAGGTTGTGTTACACTGTCTTCTGTAACCAGTAAAGTAATCCACGATACATTAAAAACAGATGATTTTTATGTTTAATCAACAGCTCGAAATTTAGTAGATAAATTACGGGATAAAAATATATTTATATATTCAGTACACAGTTCTCCTTCCTTTATTATATTATGATTTCTATAACATTTGAGATGTAAAGTGAACTGAGTACTTGATCTTTTCAAAATAGAATATGATTTAACCAAATATCGGGTTTTATATGAATCTATCAATTCACATTATTCGGCTAAACCTATAATTTACCGAAATATATGAGTAAAAATATGATATGTATTGAATGCCAATGATGTTTCAATACCATTAAATCTCCAGAATGCTTGAGACCGTATTAGACATATTGCAGGATGATGTTTCAGTGAATCTGAAAAGTCTAAAGTCTGTCTGAAGCCAGAAGGCTCATTGGGCCGCTGATTATCCCGGTATCATGGCGTGAAGCGACAAAGAGTACAAGACTCCCCCCTGGACAGGACGCCAGTCCATCGTAGGGTGAAACCCCCAGCTATTGCTGGTACATATTTTCAGCTCATTATACTGCAGCACCCCTCCCCTTTCTTCTGCGACACCAGAGCCCTAGCCTTCCTGTTCTTTTTCTCCTTTCTTTCTCTTTTTTTTCTCTATATTTCCCTATTCTTTCTTTCCCTTTATTCCCCTTTTTTTATTATTGGCGTCAATATAGTTGTCATTATTATTGCAGTATGGGCGGTGGATTGGCAGTATCGGTAGAGAGTCGGACACCATGCTTTGAAGCATAGTTACGTCCCTTTACGTTCTGAGTTCAAATCCCGTCGAGGTAAACTTTCCCTTTCATCCTTACGGGTTCGATAAAATAAAGTACAAGTCACGCACTGGGGTCGATTCAATCGACTCTCCCCTCCCCAAAATTGCTGGCCTTGTGCCTATATAAGAAACCATTATTATGGCAGTACCGGTAGAGCGTCAGACGCCATGCTTTGTAGCATAGTTACCACCCTTTACGTTCTGAGTTCAAATCCCGCCGAGGTTAACTTTGCCTTTCATCCTTACGGGGTCGATAAAATAAAGTACCAGTAATGCACTGGGGATAAATGCGGGCCTTGTGCCATTAAGAAGGTAAAATATAACTAAAACAAATTAGTATTTCTGAATTAGTATATACTGATTTAAACGTGGATTACTTTTACATTTCTGTCATTGTTTAAATGACTTTATTTTCAGTGAGATACACCCACTGAAAATAAGGTACTAGTAAATGTATATTCTTATTGTGACAGCAATTATTAAACTTACTCATCAAAAACTCCTTTCACTTACTCATCAAAAACTCCTTTCTTTAGCATGTTGAGGAAACCAACAACTGTATATATATTATGTAATATTGTACGATATTTATATACAAATTGACATTTACATTTGCTGAAGCTGAATATATTAATTTCTCAAATTGATGTCATTGTGAAAATAGTTTTACTTACATTTATTTACCTTTTCGCAAAAAAGAATATTTAAAACAGTTATTTATATGTTTCAAACAATGATATTTCCTAAACATTAGAAATGTATGAATATTTAAATGTTTAGCACTTATTTTTTATCATGTTATTTACATTCAGCAATTTAACTTTTGAATTCAAATTTCATGGTTTATCTTATATTAAACGGAAAAGGCAAAGAATATATTCAAGGAAAATGGAAGTATAAATATATCCTTCAGGAAAAAAGACAATGCATTTTGTTTTGAATGCAAAAAAAGAAGGCATTAAATGCAACATAAATAGTAAATATATTTGTTGGCATAGATTTATTTTGCCTCTTACAGTTCAATGATATATTAGAAATAAGGATAGAAAAACACACAAAATTATAATCGCATAACAACCATTTCCCTGGAATACTTCTCAGAAATTGTGTTAGAGCATATTCGGAGTGAAATATAAATATCTGAAACCCAAATGCAATCTAGAAAAGAAACACCTTATTGAAATGTTGCTATGTGCCTGTCAAAATATACGTTTTAAGATGGAGAATATTATTGTTTTACGGCTTCTCTTATGTCAGTGGAAAATAACTTTCTTTCACCGAAATAATGGTGTCCGCCATGCACATAACAATTGTTTACATTTTCTTTGTGTAGTATGTTGATGAAAGCTGGTGTTAAAATATGAAGGAAACGTCCATATTATTAGAATACACTTCGAGTTGAATAATTCATTGTATATGTTTAAATGTTACTTGATAAAATTCCTGAATAATTTCATATACAGGTTTGAATAGAATTCATGACACATTTGATTATTTATAGATTATTTATAAATAAATAGCCTGTGAGGCATATGAAGAAAGAAAATACACTAACAATAAAATAAGCATGTTAAGAAATATAACTAACAAGCGAGTCATCAATTCTGGCCCACCCTGTGTATATAACAACAGAAATGTTTTAATCTCTACTAGATATTGCAACTAATACCTTCTACTGCTGCTAAGAAGCCCTTTGTAAAAATCTATGATTTATGAAGCTAATCTTTCATCATGAGCTCCCTGTGTCGATCCCACTGAGCATCAGCGAGCGGACCGTGTTTGCTATGATCTAGTTTCAAACCAAACCCAATACTTGAAAATATGAGACGAGCATCACCAGACAAACTTTAACTGAAATTTAAATATCAAGCCTTGCGATGTTTTGATTTTGACCAGGAAGTATATTATGTGTACAAGGCCATGCATTCTCCCTACCATGGGTTCTTGCAGTATTTTCTAGCTGCAAGCGTCATTATAAGCCTGTCGCATTCACCTAATATATATAGATATGTTTATTTAGTAGGTAAATGACTCCAAGTGTTGGACACCTGAAGGTTACAGCGAAGACATGGACTGTATACTTTATATTCAATATCTCTACTTGGACCAATAAATTCTTCCCTGGTGACGGAATAATCCTTCCACTATTGGTTGTACCAATGTTTTGAAATACTTAATATTTTTTCTCTACCCTAGAAACCACGGTAGGGAGGACATTATATGACCAAACCGATTTACTTTAATCAGTCTGGCTTATATCCCACCAAATTGAAATTGTTGGCTTCCTTACCCTCATCTCTACTGGAACTTAATTTAGGCGAAAACGTATAGTTTTGACTAATATGAACATGGGCTGATTAGCCTCATTTGTATAGAGAATTATCGTCGGCATCACCCTTTGCTTCTGCTGGAATCCGCTAGATGGAGCATGTCATCAATTTCTAAATTCATAGCTGAAAGCTTTCAAAATATTTATTCGTAAACATACCGTATGCCGCATTATATACAAAATACGCATACTTAAATGTTATTGAAAGCCTTCCATATATATATATATATATATATATATATATATATATATATATATATATATATATATATATATATATACAGTATATGTGTGTGTGTTTACGAAATGAAGCAAGTTGAATAGAGCGGACTTAGCTTCGGCCGTTTCCTCGCTCACACTATAGAGAACCAATTTCGTATTATTTAAATTCGAACCTCGCTGGTCAGAGTGCACAATCTCTTTAAACAGCGAAGGAACTTATATATATATATATATATATATATATATATATATATATATATAACGAAGGAAATGTGGTAAGGAACCATGTGGACCATAACGCACCAAAGTACTCAATACTTGAGGTAGTAGAGTGGGTAATAGGAACCAGTAAGACCCCGACAGCTGAGCTCAAGCCGTTTCGACGGCTAATTCTGGACTAAATGAAAATTTATCCTGGTATTTAAATAGCCGATCTTCTCAAGGGGTAATTCCATATATGGTCAAAGTGATTGTCAAAAATCAGTAGTAATTCTGTGGTTGCAAATTAGTAGGGGAGATGGTGGCTAAACCTGCCAGTAGGAGAAAGAGGGGAGGGGGTGGAGTAGACCCAATCAAGCGTTGGTAGTGCCAGCTACAGCTGGGCATGAGGTCAAAGAAGATACAGGGGAGGGGGAGGGGGAGGAGGTCGGAACGGTAGGTAGAACAATGGGGGGGGGGGGGTAGAAATAGGAAAGAAAAAATACTGAGAGTGAAGAAAAGCAAATAAGTGTAAAGAAAAAAGTAAAGTAAATTAAATTCTACGACCTAGGTGTCAGGCTATTGTTAGGCGAGAATAAAATAAAGAAAGAAAGAAAGAAGTAAATAAATAAATAAATAAATAAATAAATAAGGAAATAAGTAAGAGAACTAGGTGGGACGGGTAAGGCAAGGACCCTTTTAAGAGGTATAAGTACGTAAATGATACGGTGACGGGTCAACAAAAGGGGCCAAAATACTAAAGAGACTACCACGAAATAAACAATAAAGGTTTCCATCCCGGGCCAGCAACGACCCAGTGCAGCAAAGTGAACTTGTACGAGATAATAATTCTGAGTCCCGAGAAAAATATATACTAATGCTAACTCTAAAAGATCTAAAACAAGCTACATGAAAGTTCGTACGAAATAAAGGTAGAATACGGAGAAATAAATTCACAATCCACCCCGCCCAGAAGAAAAGCGAAGCAAGAAATACTGAAACGAAAAAATAAGGCATGTGCCACTAAGAAATATAGAGGGCACAGAGAATAGTGGGAGCGGTCGGAAAAAGGGGGAAATATCCGGGGTCTAAGCCAACTGCTATAAAGGGCGGAGTCCGCCAAATCCATCAAAGACTAGGGGAGGGGGGGGGTACTAAGGCTACATGGGGCCAAAGGGCAGCCTCGGGTGGGCGAGAAAAGACGCCGACAAAGGAGAAGAGCTGGGGTAGAAGGACAAAGGAGAGAGGGGGGAAGGAAATAAAGGAAGCGATAAAAGAATACAAAGAAGATCTTACGTCTTCCTTGGCAAGCAGGGGTTACCCATTGCAAAATCGGCAACTGGGGTGTTATAGCCCTAGTCTACCCCCCCGGGTCATTATGGGGTTTGAGGGCGAGGTAAGTCCTACGCAATCTATGTTTACATGCAGTAACCAGTTCATCTTTCTTGTTTAGGAGTTGGTCCGTCGAAAACAGCATTTGTAAAGTTTCCTCCGAGCATAAATTGCACGGACGGCGTCCTCCCGTGTAAGAATTGGCTCTAGACAGTAATCTCCAAGTGAGATCATAGGTGATGTTGTTGTCCTTGAGGTCCCATATGTGGCCCGAAAGTGTAGTGGCGTGACGCCGGGCCGGGTTTCGGAAGGTATGTCTATGTTGGTATAGCCGGGTCTTGAAGTCACATGCGGTAAGTCCTATATAGGCTTTGTTGGAGGTATCCGTCCTCACGTTGCACTGGTAGATCACATTACGGTCTCTGCATCTATTGTCGAGTGGGCAAATAGATCTATCCGGGCAGTTACACCTCCTGGTCGGTTCTCCACTGCTAATTAGGTTATTTCTGCCATCTTTACACTTATTTGTTTTTCTTCACTCTCAGTATTTTTTCTTTCCTATTTCTACCCCCCCCCCCCATTGTTCTACCTACCGTTCCGACCTCCTCCCCCTCCCCCTCCCCTGTATCTTCTTTGACCTCATGCCCAGCTGTAGCTGGCACTACCAACGCTTGATTGGGTCTACTCCACCCCCTCCCCTCTTTCTCCTACTGGCAGGTTTAGCCACCATCTCCCCTACTAATTTGCAACCACAGAATTACTACTGATTTTTGACAATCACTTTGACCATATATGGAATTACCCCTTGAGAAGATCGGCTATTTAAATACCAGGATAAATTTTCATTTAGTCCAGAATTAGCCGTCGAAACGGCCTGAGCTCAGCTGTCGGGGTCTTACTGGTTCCTATATATATATATATATATATATATATATATATATATATATATAATATGAGAGAGAGGGAGAGAGACATAAAGCTATGTGTATATGAAGTTTAGAACTTGGATTCGATTGCAGTGATATGCACTATATATTTATGCAGCCAACTCTTTTGATAAACGGAGGAGTTGAATTTATATGTGAGCAATGCACCAGACTTTTCCGACAATGCCTTGCTTCAAAAACCCTAAGAAAATGTTTCATATTTATAGGTTTATTTTCTCCATTCAATTGTTCATTGTTATTTTATATTTTACTTTGAATAACATAATGGTGTTGATATATTTCCTAACCTGTTTGATTATGGTTCTTACATGGAAAACTGTTATATTGCTGAGATGTAATATTTCAGCTAACTTTCCTTTGTTTAAAATTTGGCTGTTTTCTTTGATTTACGATTAATAAATCATGTCGCTCATACTAGCATAATTGCAATGTTTGAAAGTGTGTATAATATTATATTATGTGCAATATATCAGAGGTAGAACTAAACTGTTTTGAATTAAAAATGAGTGATTGTGAAGTATACATTACTTACTAACAGGGCACAACTTAATCTTGCTTCATACACTCTCTCATGCCTTTGTTGAACCAAACCGATCATTTTATAACAGTAGCAACCCTATTTAATGTTTGGAAATAGTCTCTACAAAACGTCTGATCTATATTCAACAATCATTATAATCTCTAGGAATTTAAATAGTGGTTACTGTTATTACGCTTTACTGAGATATAATATAATGTCATGTCCAGGGGCATATATATATAGTGAAGTAATATAGTACCTCTATAATTAAAATGGACGCACAGCCCAAAACAAAACAATTTCTCCATTCATGTACACAAAGCTTACCGTCTCTATGTTTTCTCTGTTTCGTTTGCTCTCTACATATACCCAGTGCTCTTATTCAAGATTAAACCCAATGCGAATCTATGCTTATGTCGAATGAATTCACTCATCAATGAACATGCTTCTTGGACAATATAATTGGTTCGGTGGATATTTTCCAAAATTCCCAATATTTTACTCTTAAATTGTCCGATAATGCATAAAAAACAAATTCAAACTGAATATTTATATCTAGTGAATAACCAGCATTGACAGAATCTATAGAAACTTAGTAAGTTAAGTGCTACTAAACAAGACTAAAAATAAAAGTGCAATTATATATTCATAGTATGTAGGTTGTAGTTATGATTATTGTAAAATTAATGGGCAAACTTCATGAAATGTATAGCGTCTAACAAAGAACTATATATACAGCCATTATACCATTTATTATCTATATATATAAAACTGAGGATGTTTGTGTGTGTATGTGAGTTTGAATCCCTAAAACTCGAGAACCACCAAACCGACAGTTTTCAAACTTTACACATGTAATGCTTCAGGGAGTGTTCTGAACAAAAGAAAATTTCAAATTTTCAATGCCCTAGGGACCACATTAGGCGATTTAGCGATCTCTCTCTATAATTCTTAGTCTTTCTCTTTTTAGATAGGTACATACATATAATGTCGCACCCTTATAATATCTGCCTGTATGTCTAATGCCTGCCTGCATTACGTCACTTCCCTGAGGTATGTCTGTCTCTGTGTGTGAGTTTGAATCCCTAAAACTCGAGAAGTACCCAACCGATTTTTTTGAAACTTCACATGTGTATTACTTATGTTTCAGGGAGTCTTGTGCACATAGAATAATCCAACTTTTTATCTCCTAGGGTCCGAATTAGGTGAAAAACTGCATTTTAAAAACTTTTTAGGGGTTTTTTGAGGCGTTACGTCAGACTGATTTCGTTGAAATTGTAACTATGTATTAATCAGTTTCTTCTTCATACCGTGAGCAAAGAAAATCCAACTTTTTTATGGCCTAGGGCCCGCATTATGTGAAAAACTTCATTTGTTCAGCTTTTTAGGGATTTTTGGAGGCGTTACGTGTAGCCGATTTTCCCGAAATTTCAAGACATATTATGCACATTACAAAAATTCATTTTATTGATCCCCTAGGGTTCGCATTAGGTGAAAACCTGCATTTTTCCTGCTTCATCGAGGAAAATCTTAAAGATTATCCAGCCATCAGAGTATTCGGTTTATTTTCTTTACATATTGTCCAGGCATGCAGTGTTTCCACGATTAGGTGTGTTGGCGGCCCGCCTTCCAAAATACCTTATCCCGTGCAAGGCCGGGTGCCACTGCTAGTAGATTATATAATACGTTAATGCTCAATATTACCATTGAACAAATTACCATTGACAAATTATATTCTATATGTAATACTAATACGATCTTGAGGAATTATGAACTATACCTTCGTTCAGGGAAACATCCAAGAGGTGATAGATGGACGAATATATGGCTACACTAGGACAACGTTAGGACTTACTTTATCGACCCTCAGAGGATGAAAGTAAAGTTGAAACTCGTAAGGATTTGATCTCAGAGATCCGAGACCCTAAAGAAATAATTAACACTCTGACGACACTCGTGCACCGCATGCAATCACAGTATTTGACGAAAGTGTAAATATTCGGACATTATGATCAGTTAAATGTTGCTAACGTTTAACATGTTTTCACCTATTTATGTGCCTCAAAATGTATGCAGTTCCGATCGAAAATAAAATATATAGATTGTAAATATTTTCAAACGAATATTTGATATTCTATAATATTACGCATTTCACATAAATAGATCGTCATTAGCTGATTGAAAAGACGGTAAATATATATGTTTCATAAATAATATATAAAGCTTCATTTATCAAAAATATGGATTTTTTCCCCCTCTTATAGAATATTCCAAACTACCATGATTATATTTGATATTGCCATAAAAGTCTTCACACTGGATTTTGTTATTGAATTGATTTCAAGTTCTTTTTTGGCGTAGCAATGGTAGATTTTAGCTTCAAACTTTTGTACCGCTTGCTGGAGATGGCGCCGAGCTTCTTGTCAAAGCTATTTTAATAACCTTTTTATGCTACAATATGTTTTCGTTTTTCCAATTTATTTTTGATTCTCCATATGAGTCTTTTCATGCATCTATTTTTCTGGGTTCTCTCTTGAAATCGCTTTTAATGTAATAAAATGCACATTTCTTGTACATGTGTAGGATTTATTACGTCACTCTAATTCAAAATACGTTAAACTTGTATAAAATCTGAAAGCTATATGACTGTCTCTTTTCAAATAAATGGATTATATTCTGGAATTCGAACTAAAATCTAAATATAAAGTATTTGTATTTCTGAAATATAATAATAAACGATAAATGTAAATTTCGTCAATATATATCATATGTACACATTTGTGAATGCTGTCTCGTTTAGTAATTATGTTAGATTACAGTCGACGTTTTAGAGATCCTTTTCAAGTCTAGGAAAATCAATAATATAATTAATTAGATGAAAGCTGCACACGTTAGATACCCAATATTCAGGATAACTATATCCGAATAATAAATAACTGTGGTGCATTCAATATATATTTCTATATGTTATTTCAGTGGGCGTCCCATAAATATTTAGAATTCGACATTTTGCATCATAAGCGTTATGTTACTGAATCAGTTACTGCACGGATATATAGTTTTTCAATAATATTTGTGCTATTGAATTATAGAAGCGGCTGAAATGTGGTTCCCCCGAAGGGCTTTTGGAGTAACATTACTCGATAGATTGCGTAGCTCGGATATCAGAATCACTCCAGTGAGAGCTACTACTCCTGCCAATTGAGAGATCCGAGTTACGATACTATGGACATGGGGATAGAATGTCTGTTAAGAAGGGTCTTTCGGGTAACATTACTCGATAGATTGCGTAGCTCGGATATCAGAGTCACTCCAGTGAGAGCTACTACTTCTGCCAATTGAGAGATCCGAGTTACGATACTATGGACATGTGGATAGAATGTCTGTTAAGAAAGGTCTTTCGAGTAACATTACTCGATAGATTGCGTAGCTCAGATATCAGAGTCACTCCAGTGAGAGCTACTACTCCTGCCAATTGAGATCCGAGTTACGATACTATGGACATGTGGATAGAATGTCTGTTAAGAAGGGTCTTTCGAGTAACATTACTCGATAGATTGCGTAGCTCAGATATCAGAGTCACTCCAGTGAGAGCTACTACTCCTGCCAATTGAGATCCGAGTTACGATACTATGGACATGTGGATAGAATGTCTGTTAAGAAGGGTCTTTCGAGTAACATTACTCGATAGATTGCGTAGCTCGGATATCAGAGTCACTCCAGTGAGACCTACTACTCCTGCCAATTGAGAGATCCGAGTTACGATACTATGGACATGTGGATAGAATGTCTGTTAAGAAGGGTCTTTCGAGTAACATTACTCGTTAGATTGCGTAGCTCGGATATCAGAGTCACTCCAGTGAGAGCTACTACTCCTGCCAATTGAGAGATCCGAGTTACGATACTATGGACATGTGGATAGAATGTCTGTTAAGAAGGGTCTTTCGAGTAACATTACTCGTTAGATTGCGTAGCTCGGATATCAGAGTCACTCCAGTGAGAGCTACTACTCCTGCCAATTGAGAGATCCGAGTTACGATACTATGGACATGTGGATAGAATGTCTGTTAAGAAGGGTCTTTCGGGTAACATTACTCGATAGATTGCGTAGCTCGGATATCAGAGTCACTCCAGTGAGAGCTACTACTTCTGCCAATTGAGAGATCCGAGTTACGATATGTGGATAGAATGTCTGTTAAAAATCACTGGACAGATTTTACGGGCAAAACCAATAGGTAGGAGACCACGGGGCAGACCCCGGGCAAGATGGTTGGATAACTTTCATTATCTTGGCTGGTCTCGCTTGGGGATCCAGCCGGATCAGTTAGAAACGGTTGCTTCTGATAGGACGTGCTGGAAGAAGTATTTGAGGACTCTGCACCCACAACACGACCCTCCCAGGATTAAGTGGGTGAAGAAGAAAAGAATTTTGAGTTTTTTTTTGTGGGATTACAATTCACAATATAATGGACATATTTTAAAATTTCTTATTTAGAAATTATTTTTGGTATATTTTACGGCCAAAAGGGAAGAGGATATGGAAAAAATAGAAAACTAAAGGTATGTAGGGAGATGTGACGTAGAAACCCCGTGAGTAATATAGTGAAAGATTCTAAGACGAAAGCTTACATTGCTTTCCTAATAACTATAACTCATATTTCATACTTTCTTATTATTATCTATATTTACAATGTATGAGGTATTTTTTCTTGTTTTAAATTTATATTATCACGTCATGAATTTATGATATATATTAATAAAGATTTAAATTCTTTGCTTATATACATCATCAATAGAAAGTATACTTGCACTGCTATCATTTCAAACATGTGAAATCGCGTAGCTTTGTGGTTAGGGTAATCAGTTCTCAATACTGAGTTCGATTTCTGGCGGGGTATGGTGTCCTTGAGCAAGACACTTTTTATCAGGTTGCTTCAATCCGCTCAACTATCAAAAATGAGTTGTACCTGTAATTCGAATATCCAGCATTGTCACATTTTGTGTCACGCTGAATCTCCCTGAGAACTGTGTGCCTGTAGAATGCTAAGTCAATTGCACGTTAAGTTCACAGGCAGGGTGTTCAATTAATTCCAACTGGAACACTCGTCGTCGTGACAGACGAAGTGCCAGTACTAGTGCAACAAAGTATATACAATCGTTATTAATTCACTAAATTATTATCAGTGTAATCGTAACTAAGAAACTCATGCGACTGACACATTAATTTCATAGGCGGTAGTTTGGCAGTTTCAGTAGAGGGTCGGACGCCATGCTTTGCAGTCTGAGTTCAAATTTCGCCGAGGTTAACTTTGCCTTTCATCCCTTACGGGGTCGATAAAATAAAGTACCAGTAATGTACTGGGTAATTGCTGGCCTTGTGCCAAAAGTAGAAACAATTAATTTCATAGGCAAATAAGGAACTCTTTTGCAATGTTTAAGTAACAGAATTGAATATGATACATTGAACAATTGTTTCTAATTGAGACACAAAATCAGGAATTTTAAGGGGGTGGGGAATTCAATTAAATCGACTACAGTGCTTGATGTTATTTTTTTATCGACCACGTAAGGATGAAAGGCAATGCTAACCTCGGTGGGATTTGAAACAAGAACGTAAAGGGTCGTAATTATATGCTGCGAAGCATTTGGTCCAACGCTCTAACAATTCTGCCAATCCACCGCCATTATACGTGTAATAATGCACAACATGCCTCGTGAAAATTTAGAACTATTATTGTTTTATTTGACATTTAACATTTTCATCTTTTGTATTTTTAGATCGTTAGACACAATTAAGATAACTCTATCTGCATGTCATGCTTCTATTGGTTTTCTAATTTAATTTTCTTCAAAATTTAATAGGAAAACGTATCTAATTCTATTTATCTTAAAAATGCATTAATCAAATGTCACTTTGTAATTAAAAGTGAGGGGCAGTTCTCATCAATGTTACTGAATTAATGAGTACTTTTACTTCAAAACAATAAGCGCTCGAATATGTATTACTTTGAAGTTCAGGATTTGCCTTCACTGAAATTATGACAGATGGGGCGATGTTTAAAATCAACGTTTCATACGAAGGCAGATATTTAACAATCCGATTTGAAACGATATTTATCTATAAATCATCATTATGAAACTGATTAATCAATAATTAATTTTAATTGTTCTAACATGTATATATTCATGTGTGCCATTTTACAAACGGAAACATCGTGTTTCATAATATATGTATTATATAGATAAAACATTTACAATTTCCACAGTATTTATGTATAACATTATATCAATATGAATATACTTTCATTTCCGTATAAGAGATTTCACTGTATAAAGAGGGGTGAAACATGTTTGTTCAATAAAGTAAGTTTTGTAAAATTAGTACCATTTATCTCCATATAGCAATGTGTATTAATTACAGCATTTATATAACGCCTTACATCTTCTTCTTCGGCCGTGTTTACACTCACAAAGATTCAGCACGCTTTATTTTATCGACCCCGCAAGGAAGAAAGACAAAGTTAACCTCGGCGGGATTTGAACTCAGATCATAAAGGGACGTAACTCTATGCTTCAAAGCATGGTGTCCGACTCTCTATCGATACTGCCAATCCACCAAATAATAGTTGATGAAAAGTAATTTAATTGATGGACTTCATCTCAATAAATAAACTGACTTGAAGTTATTGTTCTAACTTTAAATCAGTCATGAGCAACCTGCGGCCCACGGAGCTTTCTGAATGGCTCGCCTAAGTCACCTCAGTGAAATCTTTCTAATTTTTTTACCCCAACTTTTCTGTCGTAATTTACCTTTCTAAGATGTTTACGATTGAGGAAAACAACGTGTACGAATTCTGAAGAAACAAAACAAAACAACCTGAATTACCGCCTTTTTTTATGCGGGCACGAATGTAAATTAGCGCTTGCAGCCCGCCTAATGATGAACCACATCTCATGCTGCCCGCATCTCGAAAATATTTGCCCATGCCTGGTTTTAATCGTGATGTAGTTGGGTTACTTTGGTCTTGATTTTACATTGAGAATGATGTGTTTCCTGGCGGTGAGCAGTAAAGAGAATTGATGTGAAATATTCATAGATATCGTTCACCAAATATGTTCACCGGGTAAGAGTATTACAATCGTGACAGATAACTTTACAAGAGGAAATTAAGATATATTAGATTATGTATATGAACAAATAAAGATGGGTCGCATTTGTGAATATGTATTTGTTGGGGAGTTATGTTTCCAAAAACTGTTGCATGTATCATCTTAAGTATCTGCGGATATACTTCAGAAATATAGACTTCTGTTATTTGGCAACTAAAGAAGTTATACGTATAATATACGTATATTTACATCGATTGAAAATGATTTTTAGGAAGTTGGATGAGACGAATGCAATCTTACATTGACTCTTCAAAAATAGTAATTACCACTGTATTATATAGACGCACTTGATGTATTAATGTATCTGGATGAAATTGATAGTATATTGCAAATCAAATATTGTCTAGACTTAATACCCGCATAATAGAAACACCTAACTCCGACAATTAACATACTTAAAGAACAATGAATATTCAACGATATATTTATGATGGCTGCTGACTGACAATAATTATCAGTCTGATAAAAGAAATATGATATTTTAGGAAGCATGTAAAGATGATTAGTATGTAAAACTGTTGCTATAGATAGACAAATGTTAGGTCATTCTCTAGCAGAAATATTATGATGCACTATCGAACCTATCACGTTCATACGATTATTAACTAAGAATATCTTAATCTGAAAAATTGTTAGTCTTAATGAACGTATACCTTCTAACATAAAGTATGAGCTTTAACATATTTATCATATATTTCGTAAATGTCCTAATTACATCGACATTACAGTAATATATATATACTTGTGAAGGCGCATGGCTTAGTGGTTAGAACATTGTGCCTGCAATGGAAAGGTTGTGAGTTCAATTCTCGGACCGGGTGATGTTGTTTCCTTGAGCAAGTCGCTTTATTTCACGTTGCTCCAGTTTGCTCAGCTTTAGAAATTAGAAGATAGGACTGGGGTCCATATCATTAAATCACCCAAGAGACCTCCAACGAGATATATACCTTGGAGGAGGCCAGCTAAACCTGCATAGGTGTGAGGTGTCAAAATATATATACCACCGTAATACGCAAAGCACTGAAATATATAAAATACTTATTGGAATCTGATTGTATTTGTGAAATATAATTAGTGTTAATGACTGCATGGACCTGATCATGTTCCACTCTGAGTTATAGAAAATTGATATCAATAACCAATACATTACGTAGATCACCGCATATAATTCACTTCAGAGGGAAGTGATTTGTAGAAAAATTGGCTCTTTTTCTATTATCCAGTCCACTACCCTAAGTATTGACTACTCTAGTGCGTTATGGTCCACTGGTGTCTTACCATACTCTTTGTTATACTATCTATCTGTCTATCTATCTAAGGCGGGTAAAATTCCCGAGATCCATGGATGAGTTCTCTCCAGAGGTCTCTGTCCCTCATTATCGCTGCCATGTCCTGCGTCTCCAACAGACCAGTGTCTGTCCTTAGGGCATCAACATACGTTAAACTTGTCTTCCTCTTCTAATGTGTCGATGTAGGGGCTCCCACAGAAGCAATGTCAACTCTGGATGTGGGTGAGCATGTCCAGCTAACCTCAGTCTCTCTCTCTCTCTCTCTCTATATATATATATATATATATATATATATATATATATATATATATATGTGTGTGTGTGTGTGTGTGTGTGTGTGTGTGTGTGTAAATAGTAAACAGAAATAACAAAGCAAATGACAGATACATTTAAGAAGTATGTGATTTAATCATGCAATGGCAGGGAAAGAGTTTTAACGTTTCGGACTCTAGTCCTTCATTAGAATAATTAGAATCAGAAGTTGAAATAGAAAGATAAATAGTGAGAAGAGGAAGGAACTGTGGAAAAGGATAAAAATGCGGGGAAAATTACATGTACGTACTCCGTCACCCATTTGTGACGTGTTCCCTGTGCATTTAGTCGTCGTGAATCAGCAAAAGTTGTGAATCAAAGAACGAACAGCAGAACCTCTTTATATGTTAGCATAAACACGATGCATTAGGTCAGTAATGAAATGTAAATGTGATTTTAGAAGCTTATAATATATATGATAGATATTTCATCTGATGAGGAAACACGTTTCTCTTAGATTCATCTCACATCGTGAAACCTTGTCTAATGGACTAATTATATTGTGTTGTTTATTACATAAATAAAATATATGTATGTGTGTACACACACACACACACACACACACACACACACACACACACACACACACACACACACACACACACATTAATATCTTTACTGAACGTTTTTTTCCGTTGTGACCCTGTCTCTATTTTGTTCTCTTGAAGGGCTTAAGACAAACACGGCCAACTTTCCTTCCTCTTTCCAATTTAAAACGTGAAACTAATAAGACTTATTGTGCCTCTGTTTGTTGTCTCCTTGAACTGTATATATATATACGAGGTGTGTCAGAAAAGTTCCAGGACTGATGTCACAAAAGATTTATTTCAAACCCAAACTTCCCTTTAAGAGTTTTCTCCTCCGAAGTAATCCCCCTGGAGTATGTAACTGTAATCTTAGCTCTCTGCAGCGATCAAACTTTTTTCTTCATAATTTTATATACATGTCCTCTGTTTCAGATCGTCAAGCAATGAGCACAGAGCAACGAACGGTTTGGGAAAACTCCGTCAGAAGCACCGGGATTGCTGCAGCAAGTTTATGGAGATGAGACGATGTCACGCTCACGTGTTTTTGAGTTGTGCAAGAGCTTTAAAGAAGGACGCGAGCACGTGGAAGATGACCCCAGGAGCGGAAGGCAGATGGTGCGTAGTGATCGTCGGCTGACTGTTTGACTGATGGCAAATGACTGGGCATGAACCAGGACAGCGTCTTGAAGATACTCACTGAAGATTTGGACATACGGAAAGTCTGCGCGAAGATGGTGCCAAAACTGCTGAACGATGACCAGAAGGGTCGACGCATGCAAGTGTGCCAGGACATCCTCGAGCGTCTTGAAACCGAACCAGACTTGCTAGGGACATACATCACCGGTGATGAGTCATGGATCTTGAGTACGACCCGGAGGGGACCCGTTTTGAAGACGTGGACGACATCAAAAAGGCCGTGACGCCGGAACTGTGGGGGATCCCGGAAGAATCCTTTCAGGAGTGCATGCAAGCGTGGCAGAAAAGGATGGAAAAGTGCATTAGACTCCAGGGGGGTTACTTTGAAGGAGAAAACTCTCAGTGTGAATTTTGGGTTTGAAATAAATCTTTTGTGACATCAGTCCTGAAACTTTTCTGACACACCTCGTATATATATACTCTGAGAATTTATCACCTACTGGAAATATTCTGATTTGAAACCTAATACGTCTATTTAGATCTAACGAATTTTGTTTAGCATCCATAGGTTGTATACAAGAAGGAGAAAAGAAGAGATACAGAAAGGGGGAGAGAGAGAGAGAAGGCAGAGTAAGAGATTAGCCGAGCCTTTGTAAAATATCTATCGACATTTTTCCGTTTACTTTAAAGAAAGTGACAGTCATTCCGTCATATCACAGATTTGATCACATATTATTTGTATTATTTGAAAACAAGAACAAGCATACCTTCTTATATTCGTTATACTATAAAACAGATAGGTTTATTTTGATATCTAGTGTTATATCAAACAATGATTATTATCCATAAGTCTCAACAAAAGATTAGACAGTAAATAACTATAGAAGCTTCAAGATGTACTAACAAACTCGGAATAATGTTAATCACGATTACTGACAATAATATTGGCATAGTATTCTGAAAAAAACATGAAACAAGTATTATTTATCACTAATTTTAAGTTTAAAGATAGTGAACTACCAAAGGAAATAATACTAAAAACATGTTCACATCTACACACAAACAATAATAATTATTATTGTAATAATTATACTTATTCTATGTTGTATCACATGAATCTCTCATGAATAACGGTTCTAATTTTATATCATGAACTGTTTACAGCACAAGGGTTCCACAGGTTTTGTAAATGTTATGGTTATAATGTTTACTGTATCTTATATGTATGTCTTTCTGGGTAATAAAGAAATACTTATTGATATAAGCATTAACTTTAATTCCAATATATAATAGAAACAGCTTAGTTGTTACTTAAAAGTACTGAAAGTTGGACTTTGTATTGTAAATAATGCAAACAATGTGAAAATATATCATATAAGTACAATTTAATGGAAGGGTAAGAAAAAAAATTAGATTGAGAAGATAGAATGGAATGTAAAATAAGAAAATATAAAAAAAAAATAAAAGGAAGGAAAAATGAAGGGCTGTAATGTCACAGTATAATGGCCGGGTGGAGGCTAATTGGGCTATGGGCTGAGGCAGCGGTGATAATGGAGATGTGGGGCCAAGGGCGCGGTGGTGATGGTGCTGCGCCCGAGGACAGGACCACAAAAGAATTCCCGCGGACAATGGCCAGCGACACCCGCACCAACAGCCACCCCAACTCGAGGGGCTCCTTCCTCGGACGGTCCACCAACGTTCCGATCTTGCACAGAAGCTCGACAGTACTGGGTCCAAACAATTAGTTCCAAGTTCCCGGTACACCTTCATAATCTACAGTATTATCACGTAACACCATTCATCAACGGCAAACGTTTTAGTCAATTCTGAAAGCAAAGTTAACCTCAAAGTTCAAATCCCGCCGAGGTTAACTTTGCCTTTCATCCTTACGGGGTCGATAAAATAAAGTACCACTAATGCACTGGCTAATTGCTGGTCTTGTGCCAAAAGTAGGAACAATTATTTTAAAGGGCGGTGGATAGGCAGTATCGGTAGAGGGTCGGACGCCATGCTTTGCAGTATAGAGTTACGGTCCTTTATAATGTGAGTTCAAACCCCGCCGAGTTTAACTTTGCCTGTCCTCCTGACGGTATCAATAAAATAAGTACCATTAACACACTGGGGTTCAGTTAATTGACTTTCTTGTCCCTCAAAATTATTGTTCTTGTCTCTAAATCAGACATCTTCATTTAGAATAGTTAAAATCAGGTTTAAATAGTTAAAATCGTGTGTCCTGTTTTATTAATGAGAATATTTAAAACTTTCTTTACAATATAAATATTCAAGTGTTGGTGGTTGCATTCTATCTATTTATAAATTTAACCGAGTTCCGTCCGTCACACTATATGTGCGTATGTGTGTGTATGTGTGTGTGTGTGTGTGTGAATGTATGTGTATGTAAAGAGAAGGAAGGTGTTGACGAAAAGACTAGTAAAACAGGGGCTGGCTTTCCTTTTGCTAAGCTGTGTGTATCTATGTGCATGTGTGTATTTATGCTTATAGATGCGTGTGTTACTGCATGTCTGTGCGTGTGTGATTGCGTTAATATATGTGTGTGTGATTGTATGCATGTAAGAGTGTATTTTTTTAGGTGTGTCCCTGTTTGTGTGTTTAATATTTATATACTCATACATATATATGTCTGCATATGCACATACACACACGCACGCACATATACACATACGCGTCAGCACGTTGAAAAACATTTCCAGTTATTCAAAATACTGTTCCATAGAAGTATTAATCTTCTTACGTATACAATAGCAGAAAATCTCAGCACAAATAACATCGTTTGATTATTTGTACCCGGTAATGTTTCAGGTGTTAGTGTATAACATGATAATGTACCATAAAGAGCGATAATTGATCTTGATTTATTCGACACTCTGGCTTCTATAACAGCAGCTTAGAGAATATTTTCGTTAGCTATCTAAGTGATATATAGCTATTTTCAGGCTTCTATTTTATACATAAATAATAGTTTCTAGTTATGCGTGTTAACTTGCTATAAAGAGGAGCATTGCATCCCAAATAAATAAATTATTTATCTGTTTCAT
Source organism: Eledone cirrhosa (assembly GCA_964016885.1). Classification (NCBI taxonomy): domain Eukaryota; kingdom Metazoa; phylum Mollusca; class Cephalopoda; order Octopoda; family Eledonidae; genus Eledone; species Eledone cirrhosa. Next base: position 10,123,891 of record OZ024752.1, on the reverse strand, counting down.
TGCAGAAAATGTCGGACATCAGAATGTTGAATCTAAAAAAAACTCATACAATAGACGCAAAAACATTAAGACACTGTTTGATTATTGTAATTATCATGACAGTATGCTGTAATTTGTCTGAGGAACTTTGTTTGATAACAAAAAGAAAATAATAAGGCGCATATATACTATATCATGGGAAAATAGAAATGAACTATTACTATTTCTAAATGACTATAGCTATATATTTATCACTAACGTTATATATATTTGTATATATCAATATATATATATGGTAACGCGCCAGTTTCAGTATTAGGTAATCAGGAAGAGAGAGATAGGTTTAATTACCAAATTTGCTATCAATTCGGCATTCGTGACAACCTTTGCCCATGGTGATGAATCTTCTGTAATAACCGAAAGAATTCCATGGTGGAGATTTCCCGATAGTAGAGGCTTCCAAAATGATCTTGTATATATATTTGCACTACGGTTCTTATATATTGGATATATATTTATCCTTATCGAGCACTCTTTGGATTTTAGTCTTCAAATTTATTATTATTATTATTACTATATATATATATATATATATATATATATATATTGTTATACTTGGGGAGGGTCATATTTGTGTAATAGTATTGCCAGAATTAATAACAGAACACACTCACTGTTTGGTTGGTTTCCGCGTTTCGCTTCTGTGTCTTTTATATCGGTTAATTTAATTTATTCGGTCCTCAATGTTGCCATTGACTGACCAACGGTCAAAAATACAGATACAATATAAACACAAACACATATATATAGTCTATCAAAGTTCTTTCGTTGCACATCTGCAATATCGTCAGCGGTGCTATTGTTTCCTCCCGTTGCATCATATGTCTACCCCATCTTTATTTAGCATGTTTATATATTTCTTTATTTGTTTATTTGTTGTCTTCTTTGCGCATGCGTTTGCGTGTGTGTATAGTGTTTTGTATATATGTGTGTGTGTGTGTGTGTGTAAAAGGTAAACAGAAATAACATTACAATCGGTATAGTACATGGAAGGGATATATTAGGTTAACACTTGATATAGCAGGAAGAGGGTCTTAACGTTTCCGACGCTAGTCCTTCATCAGAAGAAAGAATAAGAAATAAGAAAGATTGAGGGGATCGGGCAGTCTGGAATTGGAAAACATGTCTTTAGATAAAAATAACAGGTCCATTCATGTTGACATCTCTTGCATATACATATATATATATATATTTAGTAATAATAATAAATTTGAAGACTAAAATCCAAAGAGGGCTCGATAAGGATAAATATATATCAAATATATAAAATCCAAATATTTATTAAAATAACAGATTATATATATATATATATATATATATATATATATATATATAGTAATAATAATAAATTGGAAGACTAAAATCCAAAGAGGGATCGATAAGGATAAATATATATCAAATATATAAGAACCGTAGAGCAAATATTTATTAAAATAACAGATTAAAGTTTAAGCAAAGAATCGATGCTTTCACCCTTAACAGGTTCTTCTGAAACTAACAAAGTCAATCTGTAAACGCAGAAGTGGATCTTTCAAAAAACGTTGCAACCGGTGGAAGACAGGAAGACGATACTTTGGTTCGTGGAAACGTTCCCTGGCAAAGAACGGGAAAAAACGAATATAATACGTCATTATTTCGAGCGGTGAAAAACAATTACACGCAAAGACAAAACCACGTTTATGGTATAAAAGAAGTCGTAGACTAATGTTCTCTTAGGTGGTTCATTGAGACGTTCTCTGGCAATGAACGGAAAAACGAAGATAATACGTCATATGTGGAGCGTGGAGAACAATTGCAAGCAAAGACAAAACCACGTAAATGGTATAGCAGAAGTCGTAGACTAAATTCTAAATAGGAAACCGAATGAATCTCCGCTTCAGAGTTAAGAATAAAGTAAATAAATACAATACAGAGGTAATAGAAATTAAATAAATGCATACACGCATGCAAATACGTACATACACAAGCATACGCAAAACACTAGCCATAGGTATACAAAACCACGCACATATAAATATGTGTGAGTGTGTGCGTGTATACAAATAATTAAATAAACGTATATAAATAAATAAATACGTATATAACAAGCGCACACAGATACCTACATGTAAATACACCAATGTTCGTAGACGTAAGTCAACCAAAACATGAAGTACACATATACACACGTAAAGTTTATCCCGGGTTCAATGAGGGGTAACCACAGTAAGTAATGTACTCAATACATAGCAGATTATAATTATTTAATATAGAAATGGCTTCTACAGTACTAGAACTGTTTCTTTCGGGTGAAATCCTCAGGTAGCCCTGATATGGAATGTAACCCCCGGTTACTGTAGGTATATATATATAATTGTTTCTACTTTTGGCTAAAGGTCAGCAATTATTCCAGTGCATTACTGGTACTCTATTTTATCGACCCGATATGGATGGAAGGCAAATTTAACTCCGGTGGAATTTGAACTCAAACCGTAAAGGGCAGTAACTCTATGCTACATAACAGAAGAAATAATCAGTGTTACATCATATACATATCTAATTACATATTACATGTTTCACTGTCGATCACCTCCCGGTAAGATATATTAATGATAGAACGTGATTCTGGAATCAGCAGCTCCTCAGATAAGTGTTAACCTGTAGACACGCATGTAGACTTGCACCTTTAATACATATATATACATTTTCATTACCCCTTTATAACCTATGACACTACATGTGTCTACATCCTACACATCAGGTTCGAACTGACAAGTATGGCATAACCCACCCCTCCGTTCAATCTATTTCTCATTCTTATTTCTTATGAAGGACTAGCGTCCGAAACATTCTTCAAGACCCTCTTCCTGCTATTTTAAGCGTTAACCTAATATATTCCTTCCATATGCTGTACCGATTGTGTTGTTATTTCTGTTTACCTTTTATACACACACACGCACACACGCACGCACACACGCACACACGCACGCACACACGCACACACACACACACACACACACACACACACACACTGACATACACATAGTTTCTACTTTTGGACACAAGGCCATCAAATAACCAGTACATTACCGGTACTTTATTTTTTTTCGACCCCGTAAGAATGAAAGGCAAATATAATCTCGGCAAGATTTGAACGCCGAATGACAAGGGATGTAACTCTATGCGTCAAAGCATGGTGTCCTATCCTCTACCAATACGGCTAATCCACAATAATAATAATTGTTTCTACTTTAGGCACAAGGCCAGCAATTACCAGTACATTACTGGTACTTTATTTTATCGACCCCGTAAGGATGAAAGGCAAAGTTAACCTCGGCGGGATTTGAACTCAGACT
>OZ024752.1:10074054-10109054 GCA_964016885.1 Eledone cirrhosa | reverse complement strand
ACACGCACACACACATACATATCTATACATACACATGCATATATATATATACATATATACATATACACATACATATATATCCACACACACACACACCCCTACTTGCTCGCTCACACACGTATATACATATGGTGACGTCGATAACCAGCGGCCAATCACAGGACGCGCGAAGGGGATGAAGTTTTTGAAGTTATTGTATATATAGAGATAGAAATGACTTCTATATAAAACAAAGGTGTGGTTAGATACCAGGTGAACCATAACGCACCAGAGTACTCGATACTTAGCGTATTAGAGTGGATAATATGAAAAGTGTCCGGACCCCGACGGCTGAGATTCGGGCGTTTTGACAGCTAAATCAGAGCATGGGATCAAGTGGTCGAAACGAACGGAGCTCAGCTGTCGAGGTCCTGAGTCTTTTCGTATATATATATTAATTTAGGTTTGTTGGTTCACCAATGGATAGAACTGATGATTCCGTATAGTTAACCTTGATGTAATATTAGGGAGCTTGAATACTTGAAGGCGGCCAAACGGACTGGCAAATGTTAATTGTTTGGCCGCCTTCTCATCTCTCTACTTTTTCAGCCCCATGGATTGTGTCTATTATATTCCTTTGTTAAATTTCGAATACCTGATGATGTCACCGGATTCATACTGAACCCGGTCATTGAAATGTTCATAGTATAATAAACCTGTAAGGAATTACACCAGTCCAGCCTTCTGTTATTTTATAATATATAAATAATGTGGAAAGAGATATAGGGGTAACACATGTTATATGGACTTCTCAGGAGAATAAGCCGGAATATGCTTCTCTGAAAGTGCTTTATACTCTGAAGAAGGGAATTTTAAGTCCCGAAATATTAGGCGGAAAGAAACAGCAGCAACAACATAAAATCAAAACAAAGATTACCAGGTAACTTACTTTTCGTTACCTTCATCTTATCATTCGTTTTCCATTTTGACGCATAGAGATGCTTGATGCATAGAGTTACGGCCCTTTATGATCTGAGTTCAAATCCCGCCGACGTTAACTTTGCCTTTCATCCTTACGGGGTCGATAAAATAAAGTACTAGAGATGCACAGGGTAATTGCTGTCCTTGTGCCAAAGTAGAAACAATTCGTTTTCCATTGTTTAGCTGTATATCCGTTTCCTCATTATATATTATATAAAATGTTTTAAGCCAACTACAACATTTTATTATATATATATTTGTTTGTCTCAATGTAATCTACCCTTGATGGTAGGGTCCATACCGAAGATAGAACTCAATGCAATCTGATGGCGAGTAATCCAGTGAAGTCCATAGAAATGATCCGTGTTCCGCTGAGTTAATTCCGTTGATACCAAGTCAGATATTAGGTATTAATTTAACAATGAAAATAATAACAACAAACTCGATTTATTTTACCTATTCCTATCATTGTTTTACGATCGTTTCGGAGGGTTTATCATATTGATATATTAACTGATCTATAGCAGTTATATAACTGTATACTAAGAGACTTCATACATAGGTTCGATCAGACCGTCTTCTTCGGAAACAATTTGTTATTATTTTCATTGAGATGGTATGGACATGTGATGCGCATGGAGGATGACCGCTGGGTAAAGAAGTGCCAATAAATCCCAGTAGAAGGAAGACGCAGTAGAGGTAGACAACGAAAAACATGGGTGGAGGTGGTGAGAGCAGACTTCAGATCACTGAAACTCACCGAGGAGATGACAAATGACCGTGACAAGTGGAGAGATACTGTGCTGAATAGGACCCGTGCAACCCTTGCAAGCAGGGAAAAGCGAATGTAAAATGATGATATATATATATATATATTCTTGCAACTGAGTGAATTCAGTATGAAACAAAATGGGGCTGAAATCTGCCTAAATAAGCCATAGGTACGTGGGATTACATGCAATATATATGTTTGACAAGAAACGTAATGCTAAAAAGATACTTTGGTAATGACGAAAGGCGATGTGAAAATATTGACTATAGTAAAGTTTGCATAATTAAATCTTTTTTTTATTATTTAATAAGCTGGTAGTATCCACCAGCTGTGCTGTACATATTAATTATTTAATATAACAAATCAGAATGTGATTTCAAAAGTGTGTACTTTGTTATCAACTCTTGAAACTGCCATTGTTATATCCTCCAAAGTAGAAATTGTAGAGTTTCACTATTGAATACGATTGTATTGACAAGCTAACACAATAATGAAAATACCTGAAAGGAATTTTTACGTAAACAGAACTGCAAGGCTTTAAACAATAGGCTTGACTGCATAATTGCAAACGAATCGAATATTATTATTAGAAACTACCAGATTACATTTATTATATAGATATATATATATATATATATATATATATAGATATATATACCGTATTTCCCGACGTCGAAGATGGTACTTTTTCCCAAAATAAGTCTCAAAATTCTACTATACATCCTGGAGGCCAGAGGTTGTTTATTATTGTTCGTTGAAAATTTTAGGGTGGGTCCTCGAAGACGAAGCATTTTCTGCGCCGGGAAATACGTTGAATATATATATATATATATATATATATATAACGAAGGTGGTGTGGTAAGGAACCAGATAGACCATAAGGCACCAGAGTACTCAATAATTAGGGTAGTAGAATGGGTAATAGGAAAATGTTTAACCTCGACGGCAGAGCTCAAGCCGTTCGACGACTATTTCTGGAATCTCTCTCTCTCTATATATATATATATATATATCCCTTTGTTTTTGCAGCAGTTAGGTATGTGACTATAGTCGCTACCATAAGATTTTGAAAGCCTTTCGCTATGGATTTTTTAAAATAAATATAGAGTATCTTATTAAATATATAATACGTATGTTTATATATACGTCGCTATTTCAGAACTCCAATACAAATTTCTAATTGTTGCTGGGCAACCGCTTTGTATGTTAATGAGTTTAAACAACTCATAAACATAATTGGTATTCTATAAGAATCCAGCTTCTTCAGCTCACAGCAAAAACAGACGATATATAGCCTTGATAACCGCGAAACAGCGTGAAACGATCAATCCTGAGTTATTTCCCTTTGATTTTGCTAAAGCTAGTTATTTGACTATAGACGCTACCTTAAATTCATAGCAAAAGGCCTTCAAAATGTTTTAAAATAAGCATGCAGTCTAACAGTATATTATAAATATACAAGGCGTACATTAATTCATATATATATATATATATTTACGAGACAGGGAGAGAAAATTATTATTTGTTTTAATTTGATATAATGTTTCCCGATTCATTTCTTTATATAAGTAGAATGGTTCTGATCAGCTATTTTTAGCGGTCTTCGGATCTATTCGCACCCCCATGGGCTATAAAATGCACATGTCATTTCTCTATACCATGTGTGTATTCTTAGTTATTTAATATATGTTTAGAGGTGTTGATCGTATTGCTAGAGGATCCGGCATGAGGTACATCTACAATATGTAATCTTCACTTATTATAGCAAAACGTCCCTTATTTGAGCACGGCTGGGTGGTATAGTTATAAGTTGATGGTTAGTGCAATTTAATATATTATTTTAATTGATTTATATTCACCATTCCTTCCGTAGTTAATATGTTCGTCACTCTGATGGTTGTTGATCCCCTATGATTGAACATATCTGATGTGCACTTAACTCTCTCTCTCTCTCACTCTCTCACTCACTCTCTCTCTCTCTATATATATATATATATATATATATATATATATATAGAGAGAGAGAGAGAGAGAGAGAGAGAGAGAGAGAGAGAGAGAGAGAGAGAGAGAGAGAGAGAGAGAGAGAGAGAGAGATGTGAAACGACAAACACTTCGTCTCAACTCTACCTTTGAAAAGCAGAAGAACTGCGGAACCGGTAAAGGAACCAAATAAATATATATTTAAAAAAAAAAAGACCCCAGTTGCATTTTCGATTTCATCTTTTTTTCTTATACATTCACTCATGTAGGACACCTCGTTTTTTTTTTTTCATTTTGTAAAAATACCTCACTTTCTAATATATATATATATATATATATATAGCGGCGATGAATTAGTTTTGCGAGGTTTTTTATATGAAATCGTGTGTCGAAACAGATATTGTTATATTTGGGGAGGGTCATATTTGCGTAATATTGCCAGAATTAATAACAGAACACACTCACTGTTTGGTTGGTTTTCGCTTCTCGCTGTCTTTTATATATATATATCTGCGATCTAACTTACTCGGTCCTCAATGTTGCCATTGACTGACCGGCGGTCAAAAATAATACAGATACAATATAGACAAACACATATATATATAGTTTACATAAATCTTTCGTTGCACATCTGCAACATCGTCAGTGGTGTTATATTCATTGTTCCTCCTGTTGTGTTGTATGTCTACGCCATTTTTTTTTGTTCAGTCTGTCTATATATTTATTTATTTATTTATTTGCTTGTTTGTTTATCTTATTTTATTTTGTCTTCTTTGCGCATGCGTTTGCGTGTGTGTATAGTGTTATGTGTGATGTGTGACTAGTGTGTATAGTGTTGTGTCTGCTGGGTGACTAGTGTGTGTTTATGTGCTTGTGTATGTATTTATTTATCTTATTTTATTTAATTTAATTTACTTATTTATTTATACTTCTCTTAGGTCAGTGTTGTTTGTTTGGGTGTTGTTGTTGTTCCACTCATTCTTTCTGTTTAGCTTTGGTCTTCTAATTTCTATTTCACTGGCCTCTCTGATTTGCCTATCTGCTGGGTCATTCCTATGTTTAGATATTATTCTAATTTCTATGTTGTCTATGTTACCGTCATGATGTTGTCTAGCATGTTCGTATAGTACTGACCCGTTTTTTCGTCCTTTTAGTTCCCCCCAGTGTTGGTCTATCCTTTCACCTATGCTACGAGCTGTCTCACCTATGTATGTTGTTGTCGTGTTTCTGCAAGTACCCTCTGTACATCTTATGCTATAGACTACGTTTCTAGTTTTACAGTTTATCCGGGGGTTCACCTTACATATGATACATTTCCTATTGGTACAGTGGGTTTTCTTAAAAGGGTAGGTTTTGCTGATCAGGGATTTTATGGTGGTTCCTGGCTTTTCTACCACCTTTATTTTTAAGTGGGTCTTTCTCAGGGCCTTTCTACACTGGTTAGCTAATTTCCCTCCAGGGGTGGCGTCCACAAACATGACACTCTGGTATCTCTGGTTGTCGTACCATGATGTGGCCTTCCCTATCTTATGTCTAGCCCTATCTAAGCTATTCCATGATTTGCTCCTGTATAGTGGGCAAATTCCTTTCATGTCCAGTTCTATGAGGGTCTTATACTTTTTCATGGCTCCTTCGTATACTCTGACTCTGTCTCTTTGGTTGTAGCCAGAGAACTGCATGCGGTTGATGAAGTGTTGGATGTGTCCTTCCATTTCTGTTGGGTCGCACATGCTGGACACATTCTTCATCACTCGTACCAAATCTGCGATCAGAATATTAAACTTAGCACTACTGGACATTGCTGAGTTTTTGAGTATCAGGTATTTGGAGGCCATGGGTTTAGCATAGTGTGAGTGGAGAATTTGGGCTCTCTCGTCTATAGTGTTAATCCAGAGTTCTGTGTCTAATACAGGTAGTCTATTGTTAGGGTGTTTGGAAGGGAAGTCTATAGTTACAGTTATACTCTGGTGTATGGAATTAGCTATCTGCTGGATGCTTTCCATCGTGCTACGTTCTAAATCAAACTTGTTAGTGCTCTCTAGTGGGGGTGTTCTTATAACTATATTGATATCGTCTACATAACGAGAGTACATGATGAGGTCTATGGAGCTTTCATTAAGGAGATCTTTAAGTCTCCTTTCCCACCATACCATGAAAAGGTTGGCAACATCGCCAGCTATGCTGACGCCGATGGCTGCTCCCTCATTTTGGGTGTAGATTTTCTCATTGAACTTAAATATGTGGCCCTTTAGGGTAGTTTTGATACTAGCCCCTATTGCATGTGCGACCATTTTTCTTACCTGATCAGTGTTTTGGGGGGTCCGTATAGCTTTGGTCCACCCAATCCACCTTCCTATGGGAGTCTTTTTAGCCATTGAGGTTATGGTGGGGGGTCTACCTCTTATAGGTCTACTAGGGCAGAAACATCTAAGGTCATGGCTGTCTAGGTAGTCAGTGTCGTAGGTAAGTCTAAGTAGGAGGCCCAGTTCGTCTGTGTCGACGTCGCAGAACTCCACCTCACTCTCAATGATCATCTCCACACATCTTTTCACAGCAAAATCAATGTTAATGGATGGGTACAGTGACACCACATCCATGCTGCCTATTATGCAGTTGGATAGGCTCCTGTTTTTGTTGCACTCACTGATTCTGCTGAGGAGGTCCTCTGTACTTTCACATACATCTGGGGACATCTTGATTATGGGGCGTATAACCATTGAGAGGAAGTAGGAGATCCTGTAGTTGCTAGCTATATTAGCTCCGCATACAGGTCTTGTTGGTGGTCCTATTGTCGGGTCGTCGACTGTCTTGTGGTCTTTGCGGAGCCCATACAAGGGTGGTATGCCATTGTTAGACGCCATTTTATGGTGGTTCCTGGCTTTGTTGTTGGCAGTGCGTCTGCTTGGCTTTAGGATGTCAGTCCACATCATCATGTGAGCGTTGAGGATTTTTTCTCTCCCATCGTGTGTTAGTTGTGCAACTTCGCTCGTGTTGGTGATGTGGGGTTGCATTGCCTCGATGTAGTTCGGCATGCTATCTATTGACATCCTACCAGACTTATCTGTGGGTAGACACACTACCTCACCATCCCTTGTGCGCTGCTTGAGGCTAACCAAGCCTTCTACAGGTTTTATCCCAAGTTGTTGGGCCTCTGGTCTGCTCTGTCTCATAGTGTACCTGTCTACTACTTGTCTAATCTTATTTCTAGCTATGGTGAACTGTGCCTCCGTCTCGTCATCTATTTGTTGTGGTATGCAAACTCTTTTATTAAAGGGTAACCTCGTAGGATAGATATTACCCATCTTATATGTTTTGTCAGCTGGGTTGAAAAATAGTTTCTCTAAGGGGTTGTCGTTATTTCTATCGTCATAGTTGTGTGTGTTGCTATTATTGTTATCATGGTGGTTGTTGTTGTTTCTATCCTTAGCATTAATATTATTATTGTTATGATTGCTAGATGTATTGTTGTTTACTTCACCGTTATTGTTGTTGTTGTTACTGCTATTTCTACCATTGTGGTTGTTACTATTATTATGTTTCTTGTTTTTGTTGATGTTGCTACATGTACTATTTCCCACCATAACCTCAATGGCTAAAAAGACTCCCATAGGAAGGTGGATTGGGTGGACCAAAGCTATACGGACCCCCCAAAACACTGATCAGGTAAGAAAAATGGTCGCACATGCAATAGGGGCTAGTATCAAAACTACCCTAAAGGGCCACATATTTAAGTTCAATGAGAAAATCTACACCCAAAATGAGGGAGCAGCCATCGGCGTCAGCATAGCTGGCGATGTTGCCAACCTTTTCATGGTATGGTGGGAAAGGAGACTTAAAGATCTCCTTAATGAAAGCTCCATAGACCTCATCATGTACTCTCGTTATGTAGACGATATCAATATAGTTATAAGAACACCCCCACTAGAGAGCACTAACAAGTTTGATTTAGAACGTAGCACGATGGAAAGCATCCAGCAGATAGCTAATTCCATACACCAGAGTATAACTGTAACTATAGACTTCCCTTCCAAACACCCTAACAATAGACTACCTGTATTAGACACAGAACTCTGGATTAACACTATAGACGAGAGAGCCCAAATTCTCCACTCACACTATGCTAAACCCATGGCCTCCAAATACCTGATACTCAAAAACTCAGCAATGTCCAGTAGTGCTAAGTTTAATATTCTGATCGCAGATTTGGTACGAGTGATGAAGAATGTGTCCAGCATGTGCGACCCAACAGAAATGGAAGGACACATCCAACACTTCATCAACCGCATGCAGTTCTCTGGCTACAACCAAAGAGACAGAGTCAGAGTATACGAAGGAGCCATGGAAAAGTATAAGACCCTCATAGAACTGGACATGAAAGGAATTTGCCCACTATACAGGAGCAAATCATGGAATAGCTTAGATAGGGCTAGACATAAGATAGGGAAGGCCACATCATGGTACGACAACCAGAGATACCAGAGTGTCATGTTTGTGGACGCCACCCCTGGAGGGAAATTAGCTAACCAGTGTAGAAAGGCCCTGAGAAAGACCCACTTAAAAATAAAGGTGGTAGAAAAGCCAGGAACCACCATAAAATCCCTGATCAGCAAAACCTACCCTTTTAAGAAAACCCACTGTACCAATAGGAAATGTATCATATGTAAGGTGAACCCCCGGATAAACTGTAAAACTAGAAACGTAGTCTATAGCATAAGATGTACAGAGGGTACTTGCAGAAACACGACAACAACATACATAGGTGAGACAGCTCGTAGCATAGGTGAAAGGATAGACCAACACTGGGGGGAACTAAAAGGACGAAAAAACGGGTCAGTACTATACGAACATGCTAGACAACATCATGACGGTAACATAGACAACATAGAAATTAGAATAATATCTAAACATAGGAATGACCCAGCAGATAGGCAAATCAGAGAGGCCAGTGAAATAGAAATTAGAAGACCAAAGCTAAACAGAAAGAATGAGTGGAACAACAACAACACCCAAACAAACAACACTGACCTAAGAGAAGTATAAATAAATAAGTAAATTAAATAAAATAAAATAAGATAAATAAATACATACACAAGCACATAAACACACACTAGTCACCCAGCAGACACAACACTATACACACTAGTCACACATCACACATAACACTATACACACACGCAAACGCATGCGCAAAGAAGACAAAATAAAATAAGATAAACAAACAAGCAAATAAATAAATAAATAAATATATAGACAGACTGAACAAAAAAAAATGGCGTAGACATACAACACAACAGGAGGAACAATGAATATAACACCACTGACGATGTTGCAGATGTGCAACGAAAGATTTATGTAAACTATATATATATGTGTTTGTCTATATTGTATCTGTATTATTTTTGACCGCCGGTCAGTCAATGGCAACATTGAGGACCGAGTAAGTTAGATCGCAGATATATATATATAAAAGACAGCGAGAAGCGAAAACCAACCAAACAGTGAGTGTGTTCTGTTATTAATTCTGGCAATATTACGCAAATATGACCCTCCCCAAATATAACAATATATATATATATATATATATATATATATATATATATATATATATATATATTTACATTTATATTTCTCCGGAGTAAATAGACCCACCTGTGTACTTCGTTGAGTTCTTTAACCTGTTTACTTAAGTGTCGCTAAACAACCAATACATACTCAAAATTATATATATATATATGTGTGTGTATGTGTGTGTGTGTGTGTAAATATATAAAGAGCAAGATATTGGATGGACAGGAAGATATACGGGGAGACAGAGGAAAATACGGAACGAGTGATAAAATAATACGGATATAGAATAGAACATATAAATATACTCAGAAGATATAATGCTTATATTCGTTTCAATAGAAAAGATACGCATGCATTGTGCTATGTGATTCATCCTCTTTAAAGTAGTACATGCACATCCTTTATACCATTATTTCAAGAATTACTGGAAGGTGAATGCTTGATGCAATAGAGATACAAAGATAATTTTCTGTTTATCTCAATTTCCTTGTATAAAATGAATCATGTAATGGCGCTTGATACTTCTTTGTAAAGTGTACGGATGTACGAATGATGTTTAATGTGATTCTATCTGAACTGATGCAATTACAAATTACCATAACGTATACACGCAAGCATACATAGTACGTTTGTACATACATGCAAACAATCATGCATGCATACACACATGGGTGAGGAAAATTCGTACATACGTACGTACTTACGCGCACATACTTACACACATACTTACATACATGCATACACACTTGTATATATATATATAAATATATATATATGTTCATATGCATACATACACACGCACGCACGCACGCACGCACGCACACACACGCACACGCATATATAATTATTTAATATAAGAATGGCATCTAAAGGATGATGTTTACACTCTGGTAATGTATTGAGTTCCTTTTTTAACTGTCGTTATGCCGATCAGCACACTCACGCACACACACATACACACATACATAAATATATGTATGTGTATATATATATATATATGTTTATATTTTTGTTTTGTCTGATCTTTGTGTAAATATATATATATATATATATATATATATATATATGTATAGTTAAAAGAATAGAGGTGTAACACACAAGTTATTATATATTGGTAAACGGAATAGAAAATGCTGACAAATTGTTCACAGTTATATATATATATATATATATATATATATATATAGGTTTATATTTGTTTGTCTGATCACTGTGTGTATATATATGAGGGTAATCCCAAAGGTAAGGTCTCCAAAGCGATGGGGATGCAGAAAAACTGTTCGTGCGGTTGTTGGCAACACTCTTGTGATTGGTGCTTCCTTCACTCCCAAACAAGCATGCGCGCGCTTCGCTGGGATGCTCAATCTTGGCTTGGCAGACGTTGAGAATGGAGCTCCCGTTGAACGCTACCGCCAAGTGCGAATTTCGCGCAGTTATTATATACGACGGCAATCCCGAAAGTAAGGTCTCCTTCCGAGGAAAACATGCGTAAAGATCGGCGGATAACTCTGGATGCTCTCTGCATTTTGGTTCCCGAGGTTTCGCGAAGCACCATCCACAGGATTTTAACGGAAAGGTTGCAATATCGGAAGTTGCAATATCGGAAGGAGACCTTACTTTTGGGATTGCCCTCGTATATATATATATATATATATATATTTATAGGTTTATATTTTCATTTTGTCTGATCACTGTGTAAATATATTTGGCAAATACTAGTTGTTGGAGGTTGGAGCAAATGCTTCTCCGTAAGCTCGAATACATTCTTTCACATTGTCTCACATAATGTTTTCGATATTAAATATGTGGGGTTTCCGAATCATCTCGTTCCGTATCCCGGCCACCAATTCCGGGTAAATGTTATATTTTATAATTCTTCTTCCATAATTCATTGTTATTGCTGTGTTTCAATTAATGATTCCTTATGGAACGAACCAGTTTCTTTGTTACAAGATTTTATATTTCTCGTACTGTATGTGAGTTGATACCTGTCGGCATATATGTGCGGAATTTGCTTGCTTCCTTTTCCCTCTCACTATCCCCTTCTCTCTCTCTCTACATTTTCTACACATATGCACATAAACCCTACATACCTTTTATTCTTTCAGTTCTTTGTACCACTCCATTTTTCCCCTGATAGATAAAAAGCTATGGGCGTCCTACGGATAAATGTATTGCCAACAATGCACTGAAACATCTGTGACCCGTAGTAGACAACTGAGGAAGGGAAAATGTCAATCTTTTGTTTGTGTCCCTTTACTTTCTAACACTCGTTATCAGTAAACACACAGCCTCGTCCCTCTCAATCCATATATATATATATATATATATATATACATATATATATATATATATATATATATATATATATATAGTATGAATCCTAAATAGTGGTCAGAGGACAAAGACAATTGAAATATAAAAAAAAGACAGTCCCATCACCGCATTCAACCTCGGGAAATCCCTATGGTTTCGGTTGAGTTTAGTTTAATACCGTCCATTCCAGTGCACATTGAGACATATCGAAATGGGTAGAGAATGGAGAAAAATAATAAAAGATAAGAAAGTAGTATGAACTGTAGACCAATACAGACACAAAATGACACTGGTGTATAGAAAATGTGTGAAGGTAGAATAGAGGAAGTCAGACGGTATTGTGTATATATATATATATATATATATCACCTTGACCGACCGGTCTGTCGGGCGCCAATCGGCGCCACTGGTCACAGCACGTCGTGCTGTTTTATCCATAAGATAACGCCATCCCACTGGCTGGGCGGGCAGGCCGGTTCTCATTTCTACGGCTGAGTAAACTGGAGCAACGTGAAATAAAGTGTCTTGCTCAAGGAAACAACACATCACCCGGTAAACTCACAACCTTTCGATTGCAAGCCCAATGCTTTAACCACTAAGCCATGCGCCTTCACACACATATTTATATATATAATGTATAATAAACATAATATAATGTATAATAATATAATTGTTTCTACTTTAGGCACAAGGTCAGCAAGGACCCAGTACATTACTGGTACTTTATTTTATCGACTCCGTAAGGATGAAAGGCAAAGTTAACCTCGGCGGGATTTGAACTCAGACCGTAAAGGGACGTAGCTATGATAGAAAACATGGCGTCCAACCCTCTACCGATACTGCCAATTCAATAATAATATAATGTATAATAAACAAATAAGACGGTTATTTTAGTCCATCCCTATTTTTTTTTTCTGATTTTAAATCAATCAACTTTCTCTAATTGAATAAACATATATATATATATATATATATATATATATATATATATATATATATATATATATATATATATATATATATATATATATATATATATATATATATCAAGCAAGAAGTGCAAGTCAACAGGTTAAAATTAACTTCGTTTAATCATGTTCGCTGTTATATATATTTCGGTGATAACCATTATCCGACAGCTAAAGTTGGGTATTCAAAACAACCTTAACAAACTGACGCGGTTCCAAGAAACCTCACCGAAGAAATTCAATAGACTTGGTATTGCAGTTGTAAGATTGTATCTGACCAATCAGAGGAAAGTATATGCTACTCAGGCTTGAATTCGTTCATTCTGAATCAATATTCCACCAGCCTCCTTATCAGACAGCTATAACTTGAACAGAAAAAAAACAAAACCATAATGATGGAACAAAGTTTAACTTTGATATGACCTGTTTCGAACTATGGTGTTATTTTCCCAAAGAACTGATAGCATATGATTTAGAATGAACGATTTCATGCATCGGTAGAATATAATTTCCTCTCATTGGTCAGATAGAGTCTTAATACTTCAATACCAAGCCTAGTGAATTTCTTAGATAAGTTGTCTTAGAATCTGGTCAGTTTGTTAGGGTTGTTTTTAATACCCAAGAATAATAACTGAATATACCAAGAAAATAGGAGTGTTTTGGTTTAGGTGACCTAGTTGACCTTAGTGGCAGTGGTGTTAATATGTTACTACTACTCCTCATTTTGCGGTAGTATTGGTGTATTGGAGTTGTTAGTGAGAAATTCACATTTGTAACCAGATATGGTTTCATTTGGGAATGTGTATGGTTATCAATTTGGCAGTATCGGTAGAGGGTCGGACGCCATGCTTTCCAGCATAGTTACGTCCCTTTACGATCTGAGTTCAAATCCCGCCGAGGTTGACTTTGCCTTTCATCCTTACGGGGTCGATAAAATAAAGTACCAGTAATGAACTGGGTCATTTGCTGGCCTTGTGCCTAAAGTAGAAACAAATATTAAGATTTCTGATCATAAGAGGTGTTAAAATTATAATTGTAGGTTCTATTAAATATTATAATCCATATTGTAAACATATAATACACAACCGCATATACATTTCTTACTTACACACACACACAAACACACACACACACACACAAACACACACACACACACATTTATATATAAACATATACACACACACACATATATCTATATATAAACATATCTACATACACCCATATATATATATACACATATATACATATACATATATATATATATATATACCTACACACACGTATACATACACATACGCATACATACACACACACACATATAATATATATATATAAGAACATAAATATTATATATATAAATATTGTATATATAAAAATGAAAATAAATAGTTGATTATATATATTATATGTGTGTGTGTGTGTGTGTGTGTGTGTGTATGTGTATATATATATATATGTATACACCCATATATATATATATATATACTCAGATATATATCTATGTATAAACATATCTTCAAACACACATATATATACACAGTCACATATATATATACAAACATCTACACACACATACACGCACACACACGCACACACCCACCCACATATATATATATTAACACACGCGCACACACATATATATATGCACACGCACATATATATTAACACACATATATATATGCACACGCACATATATATTAACACACACACACACAGACACCCCTATATATATATTAACACAGACACACACATATATATATACACACGCACACACACATATACTAACACACACACACACACATATATATATATACACGCACACACATATATATATATACACACACACACATAAGCAGATACACACTCATACTATATACATTCATACATAGGCACAGCAATATGTGGAATGATATACTACTGTATTATTAGAAAGACTATTTAAGCATGACACATTTCCTAAACATATTTAGGATATTGCCCGTCTATAAATTTAACGAAACTCAATTTTTATGTAGAAAATGTTTATATTACATAATGATGTATCTCTAATAAATATACAAATCATTGTAAATATATCTATCTTAAATTTGCCAAAATATCAAGGTACAATGATACGGTTTAGTTTACTTTTTCCTCTTCATTGTATTTTATCTGGCTCGCACTACATGTCAATAAACATAATATAACAAAGGGAGGAGTGCGGGATTGTGTCCTAACTATATTTTGTTAACCCGTTAGTTAAATAAGTTGGATTATTTTGAATAAATAATGAAGGAATATTACATAATTTATGTACTAAATTCGTAGCTGTTGATTAAACATAAATATTCTTATATATAACGATCGCTTATTTTAAGATTCACTTCTTTTAAAATTTTCAAATGTCAACACTTCCGGTTAGCGTCCGTTATGTCATAACACTTATTACATCACTTATATAAACATTTATATACTTGCATTATTATAGAAAGTTTATATTTCTGTCGCTAATTTTCTTCTTTTTCGTTTTCATAAAATTTCACCGTAATGCAGTTTATATATAATATTGTCTTTGTTTAAATGTATCATGGATGACTTTACTGATTACATAAGACAGTGTAACACAGTCTCTCTACAATTTCTGTGCATATTGTCAATTACGATTTTATTTGATGCATCATACCTACATGATTATATATTTGTCTATAATATCAATATGAACACCGCACATGGTAGCAGAAAACCATCCTTCAGGTGGTTTTTCTGCTAGTACTATTAATAAACGTAATTTTTTTGGAGAGCAGATTAATTACATAAAGAATATGTTTCTAATACCTGAATGAATATTTCTCTACTTGAATTTGTATATTTGATAGAAAACAAATATTGTTATCACAGAATAAAGTTTATATTTGCTTTTGAATAATTGCGCATATTCCTAACATGTATACATAAGCAATTAAATCTGTATACAAAATAACAAATCCCAGTTGGATACCAGCATGAATCGGAAACAACTGCGTTTTCATTTATGTTGGTGATAAAGTGAGCTTGTGTTTCATTCAGGCATTATCTAAATGATTCTTAAGAGTCAGTAACACATTAACTGCAAGGAAAATAGGAAAAATACTTTATATCAGCAGCAGGTTTACCAATATAAAGAACACGTTCCATGAAATAACACGAATTTAGTAGCGCAATTACTTGATAAAGATATCGCTTCGATAAAACATGACTACACTATATCACACATGTATATATTCAAACAGTTCTGAAGGTATTCACAGTATAGGATAAGAGATATCAATAATATACGTCAACATATGTATATAACAACAGTCTTCTCTCAAGTATAGTTGGAATTATATCGCCGTCGAAATAATTACTCATAAACATACGTTTCATAGTAGCTGAAATTGAATATCAAATCTGCAGGTAATTGGTTTCAGGTTGGAAAGAGGGATATAAAAATTCTTAATGACAAACAGTGCTAAATCGTGAAATTCGTGATAGAGTAATTCCTGTTTACAACTTTAAAACAAACTTGTTTACCACTGATAAATTCTATACACAGTGATAAGGTAGTGCAAAACACTTGTGTACATATTTAGACGTTCTCTGGCGTTCTATGGAATATATATTTCTAATACGAGTGTTCAATTCCGGTTAACAAAATGTTTATTCGAAATATCAACTGATAATTATGTTTAATCAATAAACCTAACTTATTTCCACTTCATCTTTTACTGAGAAAATGAAATATGTTTCAGCTGATTTTCGAAACAACGGCAGCATGTTACCTTTAAATTATGTGTTCAGCTTCCTACAATACCCGAACATAGATAACGTTTATTCTGTTCCATTATTTATGTACCGAAGCATAGTTACGTCCCTTTACGATCTGAGTTCAAATGCCGCCGAGGTTGACTTTGCCTTTCATCCTTACGGGGTCGATAAAATAAAGTACCAGTAATGCACTGGATAATTTGCTGGTCTTGTGCCTAAAGTAGAAACAATTATTTATGTACCGAAGTAGGGTTGTGGATTGGCAGTATCGGCAGAGAGTCGGACGTCATGATTTGCAGCATAGAGTTACGGCCCTCTACGGTCTGAGTTCAAATCCCGCCGAGGTTAACTTTACCTTTCATCCTTACGGGGTCGATAAAATAAAACACCAGTAATGATTTAATCGACTACCCCCTCCCCCAAATTACTGATCTTGTGCCTATATAAGAAATCATTATTTATGAAAGTACCAGTAATGTACTGGTTAATTGCTGGCCTTGTGCCTAAAATAGAAACAATTATTTGTGTACCAAAGTAGGGTGGTGGATTGGCAGTGTCGGTAGAGGGTCGGACGCCATGCTTTGTAGTATAGAGTTACGGTCCTTTACGATCTGAGTTCCAATTCCACTGAGGTTAACTTTGCCTTTCATCCTTAAGGCGTCAATAAAATAAAGTACCAGTCACGCACTGGAGTCGATTTAATCGACTTTCGCGTCCCCCAAAATTGCTGATCCTGTGCCTATATAAGAAATTATTATTTGTGTAGCAAAGTCTTGTACTGCAGCTTCAAAGCTCATGGAATGTGTTTTATTCAGTCATATATACTGATCGATAGACGCCAAATTGGCAGGGTCGTTAGAACGTCAGTGCTTTATGGTATTCGTTCCGGTTCTCTGCAGTCGGATTTCAAACCCCGCCGAGGCCAACTTTGCCTTTCATCCTTTCGAGGTAGATAAAGTAGATCCAGTCGAGTACTGCGGTCGATTCTTCCTCTGTATCTATTTCTCATTTCCACTCTCTATCTTTCTCTGGAAGAAATCTGCTGTACTCATGCCTGATGTAGAAGGGGCTCCGTCAGGCTTTAAGAGTCCAAGAAACGACGTATGTCAATAAGGCACCCCTACGACTTTATCAGGAGTTACGGGACAATACATACATACATATACTGATCTATATTGAATCTAAGAACTAAATACAACACCCTTGGGTCTTGAAGATTCTCAAGATGTGTAATGTGTCAGAGAAACTAACTTTTACTGAAGAAAATGTAATTCAATATTGACAGAAAAAATGGGCTTTATTGAAAATATTCTTATCAAAGCGAGAATATTAAATGTAAATAATATACATATCTATGAAATGTGTTAGGTGTAGTGTTAGTTGGGCAGTGGATGTAACAAACGTAAATATATGAAATTTCATTGTCATTGATATTTTTAGATCATTACCGTACCTGTGGATGCGTGTGGCCTAGTGGTAATATTGTTCGACTCGTGATCATAATGTCGTGGTTTCAAGTCTGGGCTGGGTTGCGTGATGTGTTCTTGAGCAAAACACTTCATTTCAAGTTGCTCCAGTATACTCAGCTGAAAATGAGTACCAACAATAGCTTGGGCTTTACCCATGCGATGGACTGGCGTCCTGTCCAGGGGGAGGTCTTTGAACTCTCTGTCTCTTAATGCCACGAAAACCGGGATAAGCTGCTGCCTGATGAGACTCCGAGCTTGAGATAGACCTTTAACTTAGACCCTTACATGTAGATGTAGGTAAATTTAACAACCTCATTCTCAGTAAAATCTATTACGCCAGAATCATTAATATAAATGTTTCTACTTTTGGCACAAGGCCAGCAATTATCCCAGTGCGTTACTGGTACTTTATTTTATCGACCCCCATAAGGATGAAAGGCAAAGTTAACCTCGGCGGGATTTGAACTCAACCGTGAAGGATCGTGACTCTATGCTGCAAAGCATGGCGTCCGACCCTCTAACGATACTGCCAATCAATTCATTATTAACTGCACATACACTCCAAGATAATGCAATCTCTGATCAGAAAAATATAAGTTTACGAAATACAATACATATTTGTTGAAAATATGTTGAATGTTTTGTTTTAATACGAAAACGACACGTGGAAATATCATGTATGATAATTTTGACTACTAAATAAAAGTCACCTTGTCTGATATAAGAAGCTGAGATTAGGTGACAGAATCAAATATGTATAACATATAAACCTTTAACGTTTTTCGTATAGAGTCAATAGAAAATATTTTATTCTACAGGGTAGTGCGAAAGTTTTGTCACCCCCTACCAAAAAGTAATGAGAAACAGTTTATGCTCCCATCGCAGTATCGTCCCCTTCGGAAGAGCTGGTTTGCCGAATCTTGCAGTGAAGTCATTTCACACATCCTCCATACTCTTGCCAGAATAGACACAATCATGTGTCCATCACTTGCGAGCAGCCTCTCTTCCAAACTTTGGAGCTCTGAAATAGAAACTTATATTATTAGTATTATATATTATAATTAATGATATATATATATATTATTAAAACAAAAATAATGAAAGTTAAAACAATATGTGACAAGGTGTGACAAGACTTTCGGACGACCGTATTTATAAAAATATATCATGTAAATACAATTTAAAAGAATAAGAAAATATATATATATTTAAATTGAGAAGAATGAATAGAATGTAAAAAAAAAATGTTTAAATATTATAATACGCATTGTTAAGCTAAGAATTTACTTCAAATGGAATCTACCAGATTGTGATAATGGAAATATATTATTAAAGAGACCATATTTAGAATATGCTAACGTAGTAGGGAAGGGTATTCATGTATTTCTGGAGTTAGTGTATTCGAATACGGTTTGAAAAAATGCAAAAATTGTGATAAATGGTTAATTCAATTTAACGACCGCAGTTTTTTCTTCAATGCGTAAATTCGTTTAATCAATTAGATCTCGAAGCATCTCTGAAAGATACCGTTTTCATTAGGAATTATACGTTATCATGCTGTTAAAAGCCACGTGGGTACACACAAATAGCTATCTATCATTTCTACAGAAATGCCTATACATTGGATAGTGACTATATCTTTACAAATGTAGGTAAGATAACAAATGTATAGAATATGTTATTTCCGTAATGAAATTTAAGCCTCTCAACTAGAGATACGATGGTTTACATACAGATTCCTCCCGGCAATAGTAGGCTACTGCATTAGTAACTTATATTCCTATACTCGGTTTAGCATCGCATTTATAACTTAGTATCGGTTTTGGTGAATGCCTTAGGGAAGAATATAACACGGTATCGTTATTCATTAATGACTCATCGAGAACGCTGGCATTATACGGCAGACTTATAAAGAGTGTATTGCTTGCAGGGAATGAAATGGTCATATAATAGTGGCTAGATAACACAAAATGATTCCATCCTAAGATGTATATTGAATTTGTGTATGAGGAATTCAAAGTTTAAAAGTATAGCTCGAAGCTATATCATCTGAATTCAATATTTTTCGAAAGGAACAGTGTGTGTGCATATATGTATATATATATATATATATATATATATATATATATATATATATATATATATACACACACATCCATTTCTCTCCCTCTCTCTCTATATATATATATCAATGTATTTATCTACCTACCAATCTCTCTCTCTATCTATCTATCTATCTATATATATATATATATATATATATATATATATATACACACATCCATCTCTCTCCCTCTCTCTCTATATATATCAATCAATGTATTTATCTACCTACCAATCTCTCTCTCTATCTATATATATATATATATATATATATATATAATTGTTTCTACTTTTGGCACAAGGCCAGCAATTGCCCAGTGTATTACTGGTACTTTATTTTATCAACCCCATAAGGATGAAAGGCAAAGTTAACCTCGGCGGGATTTGAACTCAGAATGGCAAGGGCCGTAACTCTATGCGTCAAAGCATGGCGTCCGACCCTCTACCGATACTGCCAATCCACTGTATATATATAATAGGAACCAGTAAGACCCCGACAGCTGAGCTCAAGCCGTTTCGACGGCTAATTCTCCGCATTAGCCGTCGAAACGGCTGTCGGGGTCTTACTGGTTCCTATTATCCACTCTACTACCTCAAGTATTGAGTACTTTGGTGCGTTATGGTCCACCTGGTTCCTTACCACATTTCCTTCGTTATATATATATATATATATATCTACCTACCAATATATATATATATATATATATATATACCTACCAATATCTATATATATATATAGTAATAATAATAAAATTGAAACCTACCAATATCTATCTATATATCTATATATTTATATATATACAGAGAGAGGGGGGGGGGATTGGTAGGTAGATAAATAAATTGATGGATAGTGCGATAGATATATTTATGTATATATATACACATTTATATGTATCCACGTACATA
The DNA here is from genome assembly GCA_964016885.1 of Eledone cirrhosa. NCBI lineage: Eukaryota > Metazoa > Mollusca > Cephalopoda > Octopoda > Eledonidae > Eledone > Eledone cirrhosa. The sequence goes on along the minus strand of OZ024752.1, from coordinate 10,088,247 downwards.
TTGGTAATGCGTATAAAGTGTTTCCTACAATTTTGTGTGTCTTTATATATGTTGTAGTATACTCATATGATACACAGATGTAAATGTAGATATCAGCACAAGGGCAGGAACATAAAGAGGAATGTAGTTCAAATAAATAAACATAACGAAGACTTTTTACATAAAATTTTGGAATATTTTATCAAAAGTGCTTCATTAGGATTTCATGGTTCGATAGATTGTACTTTGATAAATCTTAATTCTAAAGATTTCAGCTTCTATAAACATATATAATGACTCCGATGCCACACTTTAGACCTTTGTACCCTTTACACACACACATATATATATATATGTATGTATATATGTGTAGACGCGTTCTTGAAGCTATAAAATGAGGTATCCTCTTGATAAGTCGGCAGACCTCGCAAAGGCTCTATATCTTTATGATGTACTGTTTTTGTTTATGCCACGAAACTACGTAGTCGAGGAATCTAGGAGCAGTTTAGGTATGATACATTTTATTACTAATTATATCTAAATGTTCCTTCTCTCTTCATAATGTATATATATATAGGAAAATGTGAGAACCCCGACAGCAGAGCTCTGCCGTCTCGGCGCTAAACATTTTCCTATTACCCACTCTACTACCCCAAGTATTGAATACTCTGGTGCGTTATGGTCTATCTGGTTACTTACCCCACTTACTTCGTTATACATATATATATATATATATATATATATATATATATGAGAGAACGATCTAGGGCGGGTAAAATTCCCGAGATCATTGGACGAGTTCACTCCAGCAGCCTCTGCCCTTCATTATCACCGCCATGTCCTGAGTCTCCCACAGACCAGTGTCTCTCCTTAGCATCAATATATGTCAACCTCGTCTCCCTTTTCTAGTGGGTCCCTCATGAGAATTCGGTGCAGTGTCATCTCTGAATATCGGTGGAGAATGTTCTGCTAACATCAGTCTCCTCTGTGTTACTTTCGAGCTGAGTTATTCATCCTCAGTGTATACTAATTAATGTTCAGAGCTATCCTCGCATTCTCATGTAGCACCCATCCTCCATCTGAGTGAGTTTATAGGTCAGTGCCCAAGTCTCAGACCCGTACATCAGTACGGACTCCACTGCAGAAACGAAGATGCGGATATTCAGGTTTTTACGAAGGTCCGACTTCCACACGGATCTCAAACTCTGGCACGCAACCCAGCTTTGTTCTTCCTCTCAACGACATCATCCTCTGTGTTCCCAATCTTTGCTCCCAGATAGAGAAAGTCATCAATCAATCCTAGTGGCTTCCCGCCTACATTTATAATCTGCTCTGGCTTCTTAATAATCTCTATCAGATACTTTGTCTTAATCTCATTCATTCTCAGCCCCACACTCACCGACACAGTCTCCACCTCCTGCATCAACTTCTCTGCCTCCTTCACTGTGTTAGTCACCGAAACTTTGTCGTCGGCACATTCAGCATCTGATATCTTTTTCGCCTTATATCTCCTGCTCTGAGCCAGTGCTACAGTAAAGCCAGAGTCTTAGTGTTTCTCCAGCGCAAGGTGCATAGAATAGTCCACTACGATTATAAAAAGGTAGGGCGCTAATATACCTCCCTGGACCTCTTCAGCCAGTATCTCAAAGAACTCTGTCATCCCGTCAGCTGTAATGACTTGGGCTTTGGTGTTTGTGTAGAGCAGTGATATCAGGTCCACTTGAAATTGTGTGGATCCAGTAGATAGGTCGCACCAGTATATAGATCGCACCAGTAGATAGGTCGCACCAGTAGATAGGTCGCACCAGTAGATAGATCGCACCAGTCAATAGGTCGCACGAGTAGATAGTTCGCACGAGTAGATAGGTCGCACCAGTAGATATATCACACTAGTAGATAGGTCGAACCAGTAGATAGATCACACCAGTAGATAGATCGCACCAGTAGATAGATCGCACGCTGAAAAAGGGAAACTTAAGAAAGAAAGAAGAGGAGAGAGAAGGGGCAGTGATGTGGATGTGTGTGCATAGTGATGATGATGAAGATGATGATGATTGTGTAGACTGTATGAATCCTTTTAAAACGGTTCTGTGGGTGCCTTCGATAGATTTGATAGAATAACGCTACGTGATGAAGGGAACCTTTTGGTTCAGAAACCTTTGGGAAGATCCCAATGTCTGATACTATTATATGGTCGTAATATAAATAAACTCATCTACCTTTATTCACCGAACCCCAGATACCCTTTTGCCTGACCCTTGGCTTTCGTGGAACTCACTTCAGGAACCACTGGTTTAAGGTAATGATTTATATAAAGATAATTGTTTCTACTTTTGACACAAGGCCACAATTATCCCAGTGTATTACATGTACTTTATTTATCGACCCCGTAAGGATGAAAAGCAAAGTTAACCTCGGCGGGATTTGAACTCAGAATAGCAAGGGCCGTAACTCTATGCGTCAAAGCATGTCGTCTGACCCTTATATAAAGAAGATAATGTAAAGAAAAGGAAATGAAAATATATTAGATGAGTAGATGAGTAGGATGAATAAGATAATTAGTTACTAGATGTTGACTTTGCCTTTCATCCTTACGGGGTCGATAAAATAAAGTACCAGTAATGCACTGGCTTATTGCTGGCCTTGTGCTTAAAGTAGAAACAATTATATTATATTACGTCATATTATATTATTTTATATATATATATATTTTTTTTAATCACAAACATATTTGTTTAACTCTACTGGGATGAAAGAATGGTATTTAACTAATGTAATGGTACGCGATGGGGCCCATCCACAGCCCCGGCGGACAGAATGGAGAAGGCGTTTCCCCGGAGGACGGCAAGGGAAACGCGCTGGAAAAGCCACTCCAACTCGCGGGGTCACACCTACGGCTAGCCAGCTCAGCGCCTATGGTGGTGAGTAAGGAGGTAGCCCTGGGGCCGAGGACACCAGACGTTTCCATGCCAGGGGAACGACCGCAAACCTGTCGGACAGCGACCGGTATTTGAGGAGTTTGGCCACTTCAGTCCGACGTGCAGCAGAACCTGGGTCAGTCACAGACTGCACCAAGTTTCGGCTGCAGAAAGTGTCGGTGCAAGTGGCATCCCAGACGAGGGGTTTGCCACCGCGGAACGGGAAGATGGTCATGCCATCTGGCCTTTTGCCGTCCCCTCGATCCAACCCCACCGGCTCGAGCTGGGAACGGAAGCCTGCAGCTTCCAAGCCATGCTTAATGATTGCTTAATGATTGCAGATGTTACTAATTATAATGGTGATAATGAGAAAACAGTGGAAATGGTGTATATAAAGATGATGATAGTAGTCAGGGCTAAGACCCCCATTTGCTTAGATGAGAATAGCGGGAGGCTGTGAATATATCAGCATGCTGAAGTATTTTATAGAGTTAAAGATTAAGTCCGTAAATATAGAATGTGTGTAAGCATCAGTCAATATATTGCTATGTAGTTAATACCATATCTTCTTCATACCATTATATGTTATGGTATTGCCATGCTACAAAATAGTACTATCTTTATTTCCATGTAGAGATACAAAGCATATACACATGCAAACATAACTCAAAACATACACCTCCATACCTGCACACACATGCATGCATGCAGATATACGTACTTACTAACACGACTGGTTAGGAAATTACAAGTACAATCCATTATTGAAACAGTAAAAATGTGTAAAACATTCCACAAATTCTGCATCTCATAAATGCATATACGCATGTACAGATACAAAGCATATGTATATGCACACATATAACTCAAAACATCCACATCCACACATACAATAACATCCATACCTGTACGCACACACACATGCATGCATGCATGCATAGCTGAATACACATCTACCAAGTTGATGTGTAAATTCCAATGAGAGAGTCTTCTGTCCATGTTAGAAACCGACTCTCTCTCTCTATTTGTAAAAATGTGCGAAATTATAAAACTAGAAGAACATACATACATACATACATTTATACATACATAGATTTATACATATATACATACATAGATTTATACATACATACATACACGTACGGTCAACGACGGAAAACAACACAGGCTTTATCCATTGTATTCGATAAGCTTCCTTTGATATATATATATATGGGAGGAAGTTATAGTTCACTTGAAGCATTGTGTAATGAGGTATAAACGTTTGAATTTGTAGAGCCAAACAATGCAGGTATGGATTTAGAATAAAAATGCAAATGCAAAAGATATTGTTGACAATTAGTCTTTTACCTTAGATTTATTTAAATGTCCTTAATTTTCGAGATAATATCTCTTCTTCAGAGGGAAGTAAAGTGGTTAAACCAGTGTTCTATGTCCATACCTGCATTGTTTGGCTTTGCAAATTCAAACGTTTATATATATATATATATATATATATATATATATATATATATATATATATATATATATGCCATAGATGTTTCCCTTTTCTGTGAACTGAATTACAATTTGAAGGTATTTTTCAAGTAGAGGTTATAGAAGATGAGACCTGGGCAGGAGGAACGTGGTAGCGAATTGAACTCCTTAATTGCACAGTCATTCAATGTTTAGAAATTAACCTGATATTAATACTGTCTCACATTTATTCATTTCTTTAAGGAACAACATTTTGGAGTAAGGGCGTATTATTCTCGTTAATGGGAGCACCTAATTAGCTTAGATGGGCTATCATTAGCAATAATTACCGCATGATTCCGCAACGGAATTAGAATGTAATCTATTTGGATTTCTACTCTAACTAGATTCATGCTCGAATTGTAGATTTAATATTCTGCTTGATTTAATATTTCAATCTAGTACTTGGCTGCATCTAGCCAGCGCTATTATCTATCAAGCAGGCGCAGGAACAGTTCTCTAGATGGCGAATACTTACCGGCTGAAAAAGCACCTTACATTCTGTAAATAGTAAAAATACCATATTCTCTTAAACTTCAGCTAACCAGTAAATTGCCCAGTAAACCGAAAGGCGAATCCATTAGTTAGGTAATAAATAACTGTTATGGGATTAAAAATGAAACATGCGTTAATCCTGGGTATGATTCTAGATAAACGACATTCAAAACATAAACATACGGATAGCATTCAAAAATATAATGTATGGAAAATGATTTGTATTATCAAACTACCAGTCTGTCTCGAAATTCTATATATTTTCCATTTGTTAGTTAAATATACGAATAAACGTTTTTAATCTCAGGTACACATACAGACGATTGACAAATATGCTGACTCTAACAATTACTGATACGCACGTAGAGAAATCATGTTACTGCTCTGAATGAATTTTTTTATAATCATAATTTTATATATATATCAATATATAGCTTTATACACGGAACAAAGGCGGTCCCCCGAGGTTTCAAATCCCGCATTTGACCATTCCTCCCAAAAAAACATATATATGCATACATATATATATATATATATATATATATATATATATATATATATATATATATATATATATAATTATGTAATAAACAGCATAAGATAATTATTCCATTTACCAAAGGTTTCACGAAGACAAACGACCTCAACAGAGACTTCTGAAATCGCTCATCAGAATGAAAATGTAATTCAATTTTCATTTTGATTAGCGATTTCAGACGATTCCGTTGAGTTCGTATGTCTTCTGAAACCTTTGGTAAATGTAATAATTGTCTTATGTTATTTATTACATAATTAAACACTCTCCTTTCCTTTACCCTAACTACATAAATACTTCATATATATATGTATCTATGTGTGTGTGTACACACCATACACACATATATGAGAGAGAGAGCGAGAGGGGCGTTATGTAAAGCGATTTGTAGAATAACCCACTTTTTTTAATTTGTAATTTGGATAATCTCTTGAACATATAGAATTCAAAAAAAGAATAATTTCGAATTTTGGTCCCTCGATTTTCTAAATGTTTTCTTCATTGGAATTTCATCACAACCAGTTGTTGTATCTGTTATTTTCTTACTCTGACACATTCAAAATATTCAGCTGTCTGACCAGGATAATTCCTTTGTAGCCACGACTTACTGTACAATATATTAATTTAACACTCAGTTTTGTATTAAATGTTTGTCATTTGTAATAAGATTGTGTCATTTGTTTTAAGATTTTGTCTCAAATAATTTTGAGATAGAGCGGTGGTGATTTTTGCTCTAATCTGAGAATAGAGCAAAAACGACGAGCGGTCTATTTCAAAATTATTTTTGAAAATCATTAGAAATGCGCAACCGGAAAAAAATTAAAACTAAATATGAATACTAACCAATACGTATTAGTAATTTATACTTATTCCTAATTAAAGTATTTTTTACTGGGAAAAATTTGTCAGCATTTCCTTTCCCTTTTTACTAAAATATCAGAACTCGTGTGTCACACCTCTATTTTATATATATATATGGAAATATGTATAATGAAATAAATATAGTTTTATAAATATAGTTTCCATTTGTTAATATATTGTATATATATATATATATATATATATATATAGTATTAATAATAAATGTGAATACTAAAATTCGAAGTGTGAAAGCAGCAATTCTTTGCTTAAACTTTAATCTGTTATTTTTATATATATATATATATATATATATATATATATATATATAATTTTAGTACCTCTTCATATACTCATGTATACAGGCACACACACACTCACGCAGGCAAACACACACACTTCGCGTGTAATTTTGTAATTTTGGTTCATTTTCTGACTGCTTTTCATCCTACCCCTTGCTACTGTTGTCCAATGTATGACTTGTTATTCCCGATAATCTCATTTATACGTCGGTATGATTTACTCACAATATATCTCAGCTATTTCTGAAAGATATACGTCTAACTATATTTCCAATGCCTCAAATGAATTTGTAGTCAGGTTTCCTAGCACGTTCGGGAGACGTTTGTTTAAATTAAAGCATTTACGTGCTGATTGATATACTGCAGTATATACTACCTGGTGCGAGATTCGAGAAATATATCACAATAAGCTTTATTTACATATAATTGTTTCTACTTTTTGGCACAAGGCAAGCAATTACCCAGTGCATTACTAGTACTTTATTTTTCGACCCCGTAAGAATGAAAGGCAAAGTTAATCTCGGCGGGAGTTGAACTCAAAATGGGAAGGGCCATAACTCTATGCGTCAAAGCATGGCGTCCGACCCTCTACCGATACTGCCAATCCACCGCCATCTATTTATTTACATATAATATACCAAATTTGGAACCATGATTTCACGAATCTTTCGCATATATTTGATACCATGACTTTGCAAAAGTAGAAAGAAATACCGAAATGTTTCTATTTGTTTAGTTCTTTGATATGTTTCAACTTATGAAATAATTCTTTTTTTATTTCATCAGATAATAAATGTCTTGCAATTCAGACAGACTGCTATACAATCAATTGATGTTTCTAAAACATTTATTTTTGAAACCATTTTCTTTGGAAAAACCATTTCTTGAAACTCAATGTTGATTGTTCATACCAGAAAAAAAACATAACATCTATACAGATAGCTTATGTGCAAGCTATATTCAGAGTGCGGCAAAAGCACCATCCATATATTAAGGGTTGGGTATGTAAAATATAGTAGATATTTCTTCCTCAGCCTCTATATACATTGATTCAAGTGTGCTAGTGTGCGCTAACAGGTTATTTCACAAATCTGAATATATTTTTCTGTTTTGTAGTTCAAGCTTAAATAAAATATATATAACTATCTACTTGTTCATACAATTGTTTCAGCTGTTTGTGATTTTATTAATACATATATAAGATTATTATAAATGAGGTGTAGTGTTAGCTAAACATTTGTATTTGTTTAAACTCCTCATCGTTTGCAATGCGACATTCTAGAATACTCTACAAAAGTAGGATCCATGGAGGACTATACTAAAGTTACTTAAAACTTGGCAGCATTTCAACACCAGATTTATTACAAGTAATCTTTATATTATTACTGTCGACGGTTGGTATTCCACTCGATCTATCTGGAGCTCAATAGATTTACTTGTTAATTATTCTGAATCTTATTATGTCATCGTGCCTTGTTTTAAAGTGAGTGACAATTGTGTCGATTTACAATAATATAAGGTTAACAAGAATTCTCTATCATATATTGAACATTCAGATTTACGATTCACAATCATATGCTTCTTCTGAACATAGAATATTTCCAATAATAGTTCTATTATAGCTATTCTAGACTGACATATGGAATTTGTCTATGAAAGAAAAGAATATTGGTTTAGATTATTTTCGTATGTCAATTCATATGTGGTGTAATCATATTAACATAGTCGTTCATATTTATATGTATGCAGCATCATTTAATTATAGTTGTTTGTTCGTTTATATATATATTTATATATATATATATATTCGTTTTCGATAATGCATAGATTCAGTAACTGAATATTGGCGGACATAATTGTATGTTTGCCAAACAAAACGAATTATGTAAATGAATGCCATACGGCCGTTGTATAAATTCAACGATTTCTTTAAAAACACATCAACCATCAGTTTCCTGCAAAGAATATCTAGATGGTTAGAGTATATATGACTTCCGCTATAACTTTATTAATTAAAACAGAGAATTCAGTTTAAAAATCTATGTTGATTCATTAAATGAAGAATAGAAATAGTTATATGAAAGCTTAGAGATGTATTTTGTTTTGCAAGTTATTTTTTAATATGAAATCGTGGTTTGAATCAGATATTGCGATCAAAGATAGAATATATATATATATACAAATGAAATAACAACTACAACTAATAATTTGACGCTAAACTCAGCCAGTTGCAGACTGCGCATCAACATGAGATATTTTTCTCCACATAGTATCAGAGTTTAAAGAGCAAACATCAAGTCCAGTCCATAAGTTGACATTATCAACCCATCATTTTGGCTGCCAGCCTCTGATTCACTCACCAGCCAACCTTTCTTCCACGAATATATAATTGTTTCTACTTTTGGCACAAAGCCAGCAAATTATCACAGTGTATTACTGGTACTATATTTTATCGACCCCGTAAGGATGAAAGGCAAAGTTAACCTCGGCGGGATTTGAACTCAGACCATAAAGGGCCGTAACTCGTGGCTGCAAAGCATGGCGTCCGACCCTCTACTGATACTGCCAACCCACCGCACTTCCAGGAATATATAATGCCTTTCGATCACCAGCAGTTGAATTTAAAGTCCATAAGTTGACATTATCAAGCCATCGTTTTGGCTGCCGGCCTCTGGTTCTCTTACCAGCCAACCTTCAAACCAGGCATAACCTACTCACCCACGTGCTGATCTTTATATTTGACCGTATAGTTTGAAAACTCTTGACTTGACAATAAGAGCACACACACACAAACAATCTATATCAAAACACCTGTATACATACACGCAGCAAAATAGACACGTGTATCAGCACGCACCGAAGACCCATACACAAGTTCCTGGGTAATAAACAAATTCATTATACATCTTACTTCTATACATGTATGTATGAATGTTTGTATAAAGTATACCGTTTCATATATTCTATTCGGAATAATAAACTATTTTTTCTGCTAAAATTATGAAATAGATAATATTTCACCTAAATAACTGTTTTCGTACATAATATTGTACACATTTTATTCATTGTGTTTTTTCCTTTGGTTCAAAGATAAGATTCGGTTAATATGTATTTGATCGATATCACATTTGGCCCGTTTTCAGCGATAGTTTTATCAACTACTCCATGAATTATTTTTCTAAAGGCAAACTAAAACCAAACTTCAGTCATTGTTAAATCTCAGTTTTGAAATGACGCATTAATCTAACTAGCTGACGTACCCAGCTTCGCCCGGGTAAACAGATGATAAGAGAAGACAGGTAAAAGAGAAAATGACTGTATTGGATGTTTGTCTGGTTACAGTATGAGGCGAGTCCGTGATGTCTGTGTGATACAAAAAAAACATTAAAACAAATATTCCAGATATACCAGATTCTTCGTTGTACCGTTTGTGCATAGTATATGGACAATTCTAGGTGCTCCCACCTAGAATAGTGACCTATAGGATATGGTTTATCTTAAGACCGACTGTAAAACGTGTATCATTGCATAGACGTGGTTGTTCCACGTTTCTCAAAAGGATGATGGAAGTTCCAATCTTTTATATTATATCTAGATATATATATATTTAATTAATATAAAAGATGATGCTCAGCCAGTTCGTCATCAACCATCGCAGCACGCCGTCGCTGCTTGGGTCCAGTGTTTCGTTGGCGTTGTTCAGCCCGCTCTTCTTCATTCATGGCGGCACGTCTTCGCCTCTGAAGTTCGGCGTTCCGATGGCGCTGTTCGGCTCGTTTTTCTTCATTCCTGGCTATACGCCGTCGCCGCTGTAGTTCACGATTTGATAAAGTCGAATTGCTTTTATTATCAGTATTCATCTCGAGCAATTGTCAAAAGATGACACAATAATAAATATAAAAGATGTCCGTCAATGTAAAAAAGGTCCCTATTTACTCCCTTCACAACTCTGGGTATGTTAGACTGACAGTCAGGCACACATACAGATAAACTGCGTGGCGATTGTGGAACGCCCCCTGTACACACACATACACGCATGGAAACGCGCATACGCACGCAAACTTACACACGCAGTCGTGCACTTACACACACTTACACACACATAAGCATACGCGCACGTACATACACACGCACACATGGTAATAGTTACAGCGTTCACTTTGCTTCTCTGTTTCTTACTCTCCCTCTCACACCCTCATTGGCATTATGCGTATTAATTTAAGTTTGGCGTCGTTGAGGTGGGCGGAGTCGTTTGAAACCTATGAACCAATGATAATCGAGAATTATGACACACTGAATACTGACGTTGTGGAAATTAATATATAGATATATACAATCGCTTACATAGTGTATATTATAATTCGCAGCTCGACTAATACCGGCTCATAATGTACCAAGTTGTTTCAGCTCCGGTGTATATGTATATATATATATATATATATATATATATATATATATATATATATATAAAGAATTAAATAGGACAAGGTGCTGTGTGGTTACTAATAAAGAGTATTTAGAAATGTAAGGAAAACCACAAACTAAGGACAATTCCCATCTTCAGTTGTCTGCTGTGGGTCTCAATGCATCAAAGACAATACATCTACCCATAGTGCGACATTAACTTCAGGAAGTTATTCAGGAAAGACAAAGAGACGATAACGAAGTGAAAGAAAACATAACCAGAAAATATACCGAGAGACAGGGGAAAACACGAGGCAATAACACATGTATGTAGCAGTAACGAAGGGGAAAGAGAGGAAGTTAAGAAGGTGGTCGGGTGTAAGCCCTCAGACATTTTTAAAAGGAGAGAGCGCGAAGAGAAACACGTCTGATATGGGGTTGAACAGGTATAAAGAGGGAGAGACGAAGGGAACGGAAGTAGTAAGGGAGGAGAGAGATAAGGGGGTGGGCTGGGATTAATGGTTGGAGAGAAAGAGTATAAGTGAGTAGGAGGGAGAGAGGGATAATACGTGACTGGAAGAGAGAGAGAGAAAGGTATATATATATATATATATATATATATATATATATATATATATATTATAATCTGATTATTCACTCTGTCGTACTAGTTTGGATCGTTTTAATACTTGCATATATAACTTGATTTCTGAGTATATATATACCTATAAATTAAAATATGTCTCACCAATTCTCGGATCCCAAATAATAGGGTGTGCGCGAATAGGCGTTGGGCTTTGATTCTTTTTTAAAACCAGAATTAGTCGTTTACTTTACATATTGAGACCCCAAACTAACCTATTTATTTTATAAGGCATGGGTTTTCTAGTAGTGTATTTATTTCATCATGTCTCATGTTTTTCTAATGTATAAAGACAATTGATGTTTGCAGGATTGCTAACACGTAAAATAAAATTTTGCCGGAGTTAGATTAGCGAAATTGTAATAAGTAATGTGTGGGGTGGAGGGAAATAAGCGCGGGGTTTGTGGAAAAGCATCTGAACAATTAATAAGCTGGTGGGGACGATTATTCGAAAACCGAGAGTGAATATATATATATATACACAAGAAAGTACGTCCAAAGAATTATTTGATAAAATATATACAGTATTTCCTCTCCCAATCAGCATAATCAAACACACAAAAAATAAATTAAACGAGGCTATAAGATTAAAAGGCACCTATGAAGAAACAATAGCTAAATAAACGATAGCTATCTATCCGCGATCAACAGCCTCAGAATATTTACCCAGTATTTCTAATAGCACGTGGAAATCGATTAGATATATCGCCAACCATACACAAATAGGTTCAAAATCAAAGTTAGAAGAAAAAATGTATATAAGCATTCGATTGGTAGTATCAGTAGAGGGCCGGACGCCATGCTTTCCAGCATAGTTACGTCCCTTTACGATCTGAGTTCAAATCCCGCCGAGGTTGACTTTGCCTTTCATCCTTACGGGGTCGATAAAATAAAGTACCAGTAATGCACTAGGTAATTGCTGGCCTTGTGCCTAAAGTAGAAACAATTATATATATGAGAAAATATATGTAAGAAAATTTGTTCCGAAATTATTGGAAGTGTCCGAAGAACCTGCAGTTCTAGAATCAGACAGATCCATACAATGATCGTGTCTCGAGCTGTCTGCCGGCGAAACAATTGTAACACACAATAAATTGAGTCCAGATGCATCAGCAATTTTTCGTTTTATATTATATCACACTCTGCTCTGTAAGAACATTGAGTACTCAACTTGCATACCGCCTATGGAAGCAGCATAACTACCATTAAACACACACACACATATATATATATATATAGGAAACGAATATATATATAGGAAACGAATCAAGACCTCCACGGCTGAGCTCCGGCCGTTTCGACAGCTAGATCCGAACGGCTCTAGCTGTCGAAACGGCGGAAGCTCAGCCGTCGGGATCCTGACTCTTTTCCTATTCCCCACTCTGCTACCCTAAATACCCAGTACTTCGGTGCGTTATGGTCCACCTGGTATCTTACCACACCTTCTATGTTATATATATATATATATATATATATATATATATATATATATATATATATATATATATATATAATAATACTATTTATAGTTATGTATATAGTATAAGCAATAAACAGGAAGGTCAGTAATTTCTTAATTACCTTATTGCCAGTAAGAGAAATAGCTCAATGTATAAAGATCAGTTGTTTTACAGAGCAGTTAAATGAATAAATTATACAATTATCAAAGTTGTGTTCAAATCATTTAATAGCTGACAATCGTTTCTTCCAAACTCTCGTTTGGAATCATTGGAGCATTATCAATGTTTGCACATATAATTACCCTCCTATTCAACTGAACAATAATATAGATACATATAAATCGATGTTGTGAGCAACAGTTTCGTATTTACAGGGTGAAATGGATGTGACATATATTTTACGAGAATTGTACAATAATTGTACAAGCATTCAAGTTGAAATTCAAATCAACATTAAAATTAAAATCAAAATCACGAAGTGGAATACATGCAACAGTTAAAACAAGGGAATAGTCCAAATATTAAAGAGGCATTGAGGAAGCAGTTTTGAGAAAGGAAGAGTGCGATAACAAATCATATGCAGGCGTGTGGATAGTGTGACTGAGTAAGTCATATACATGAGAAGGAGACAAGCAAAGCTATTATGCATATATAGATGAATAAATACTGCAGTTGAAGCAAACATATTAATGTATTAGAGTCTATGGTGGATGTTGAATGTTGATGGTGTTCGAATTAATGTGAGTTACAGAAACATACAGTTTTTGCAGACATTTCCATGACATATATTGAATTAACATTTAGTTAATTTTTATATTGAGTGCTCTAAGTTAGTTAGAGCAATGCATTGTAAATTAGTCTTAATGAATTCATATTCATAGACTATATTTGACCAACCGTTATATTTTCAATCGTTAATTTCCGGAAGTGAATAAGGGGAGCTAATGCGTAAAGGGGGGGGGGGGGGTAGCTAATTAGGTTCAATTCAGTTATTTAAATTCTTTGTTCTAACACACAATATAATGTGATACCATTGGATCTCTGTTACATAGCCCTTAATATTTATGCCTGATTTTAAATACAG
>OZ024752.1:10051554-10069054 GCA_964016885.1 Eledone cirrhosa | reverse complement strand
AAGAAACCATTATGACGGGGTCGATAATAAGTACCAGTAATATACTGGATAACTGCTGCCCTTGTGCCAAAAGTAGAAACAATTATTAGGATTAAATATATTTCACAATACGAAATCACACCAGTCACAAGGTCTCTTTGTAGTGTGGCAGTAGTTTTTGGTAAAAACCAATTCTCGATTTCAAAATAAATATAATTGTGTCTACTATCCCTTGTATTACTGGTACTTTATTTTATCGACCCCGTAAGGATGAAAGGCAAAGTTAACCTCGGCAGGATTTAAACTCAGACCATAAAGGGCCGTAACTCTTTGCTGCAAGGCATGGCGTCCGACCCTCTACCGATACTGCCCATTCTATCAATCTGCACCCTTATATTGAACAACTAACCCAAGCTGCTATTAAACAAGCACAGAAAAGCAAAGTACTCTGATTCAAACCATCATTTTTATCGTGCGTCTGATCTAACGTGCATCGAATGATCCAAATATATAGCTCAATATATTTAAAGAGGACAATGCTAGCTTTCATCGGTTGCATATGAGGTTTACCAAAATATTTCATTTGCAATCATCACTACATTTTTCCTCCTTACTATATTAAGTGTAAAAGAACAGGCATATATTTTCAGTATATGACTCTAATATTATATATACAAATAAAATATTTATAGCGGCGATGTATTTGTTTTGCAACGTTTTTGATATGTAAACGAATGTTGAAACATATATTGTTATTAGATAGCGAAAATAGTCAAAATACAACGATGACACTAAGTAAATTAGCCTAATAATTTAGGAGTTATAAAACCCCACAAAAATGGAAAAATGAATTAGCATTCACGTACATGTGACTCTGTCCCACATATCTGGCTATCATGGCCATTTTGTTGCCATGATACTAATATACAATTCACACAAATTTCCATTAAATTTGAAGCTATATAATCATAGTGTATGAATACATATATATGTAAGATACAAACCTTTTTCAGCTTCTGTTTACAAACAGCGGAGTATTTGAAATTGGGTTTTTATAAATTATTAGGTTAATTTACTTAGACAAAAATGCAACGGTGGTACTATTTTCATCATCTTATTTCAAATTCTCCGCTGTTTGTAAACATATACATAAACTAGACAGAGCCATAGATATATATAAATGTGTTATTGGCAACCATTCACGGTGTGGATCAATAACGAATTAATTAATCAAATAATCAACAATCAGAGCAATATATAAGAAAGTAAGTCCATAGAATCATTTGATAAAATATATACAGTATTTCTCCTCCCAATCAGCATTATTAACCACACAAAAAACCAATTAAACGAGGCTATAAGTTTAAAATGTCCCTATGAAGAAACAGTAGATAAATAAATGATAGCTAGTTTATCCGCGATCAACAGCCACAGAAGATTTACCTAGTATTTCTAATAGCCCGTAGAAATTGACTAGACACACAGCCAACCATACACAATTAGGTACAACATCGAAGTTAGAAGAAAAAATGTACATAAACATACTAAAAGGAGGAGAAATACTGTATATATTTTATCAAATGATTCTATGGACTTAGTTTCTGATATATTTGATTTGCTAAGCTGTCTAAACGTATTGTTATTACTCTGGGGTACTTTTCCCCATCCGAGTGCTAAAGCTACATACCGAATTTGCATTCGTTAGCTTGGCTGTAAACTAAAGCTTCGTTAATGCTGTACTCAAATGTGTATTTTACTCCTAGAATTAACGATTAACTGATTAATTTAATTAGATGATTCTATTGATTGATTAATTGTTTATGTTTGTTTGATAACTTCTGGTTGAGTGTTTAATTCGGTTTGTCTAAAGGGATTCATTCCTTTGTCTCAAATTGGAATTCACCGACAAAGCGGGGGTTACCTCCCTTGGAGAAAACCACGTGTCTATAGCCAAATTTAATGCTAGAGCATACCCGCAGAGGCTAAAGAACACAAGACTTGCTGAAGAAGGAAATCCTTTGTTCTGTTGTCAAAAACCATTAACTTGCAGACCCCTGCAAGCGGAATTTGTCGATCTTGGATTTGCAGAAACCTAGCGCAGATGCTGTGTGCTGTATGTGATGTATATCGTGTGCTATACGATATGCATTATATATTTTGCATTCAGCCTCACCGTTTTGTCCAGGTCAGTCTAAAATCTTTTCCTGAGTCCTGTATTTTCGTTGCTCTAGTGATGCGGCTGGACTGCCGATCGCTATATTTGATTTGCTAAGCTGTCTGAACGTATTGATATTACTCTGGGGCACTTTTCCCCATCCGAGTGCTAAAGCGACATACCGAATTTGCATTCGTTAGCTTGGCCGCGAACAAAAGCTTCGTTAATGCTGTACTAAAATGTGTGTATATATATATATATATATATATATATATTATATATATATATATATATATATTGTTATATTTGGGTGATCCATCCCAAATATAGAAGTAAAATATTTGTACAATTAGGTCCTGGAATAAACAAAATCCTAAAATGTACAGTTTACAACTTTGCATATTTAGGTGGACTTCTTCGAGGTTGCCTCGAGGAGATTCGTAGGATATTTTCATAAAGCCTCCAGTTCTGTCATATGATTGGGTGTATGAAATTATATTTCTTTTAAGTCGATGCTCCGAATAACTGCTTCATGATAGTGACCATAAATATAGTCGGTGACTATAGTAGTTTAAGGTGACATCATAATTCCTACTATATAATTGTTAATGTGTGAGGGGTTCAGCTTCATACACCCGCACGCACATACATATGTAATCACACACAGAAATGTATATATAGTAGTAATATAGAAGAGCTTCTACAGGACTAGAAGTGTTTCATTCGTGAGAGCTATGTATTGAGTACCTTACTTACTGTGGCTACCTCCGATTCAACACGGAATAACTTATATATATACGAATTCATAAGTGGGAAAATAGTATTGTTGTGATATATATATATATATATATATATATATATATATATATATATATATATATATAAAACAGGTTTGTCATATTTTCCTGAGTTAGTTTTTTTCGTTGCTTTGGTCACTATGGCTAGCTGATCGGTCGCTGTCTTCAATTTGTAAAGCTGTCTAAACGTAATGTTATAACTTTAAGGTAATATACCTTATTGAGTGATTAGCTGCACATCCCGATTGCATTCGTTAGCTTGGCTGCAGCCAAGGCTTCGATTATGCTGTACTAACTTTTGTATAAATATATATATATAAGACAAAGAAAGTGTGGTAAGATGCCAGGTGGACCATAACGCACCAGAATACTCAACACGTATGGTAGTAGAGTGGGTAATAGGAAAAGAGACCGAACCCCGACGGCTGAGCACCGTGGTGGCTTAGTTTGGATCTAGCTGTCGAAACGGCTGGGGTTCAGCCGTCAGAGTGCCGACTCTTTTCCTATATATATATATATATAAGATTGTACCTGAGTATTAAGCAGTCGTGAGTGGGTAATATATAAATATCGAGTATGTGTATAGAAATATAGAAATATAGAAATTGATACAAATGATATTAATAAACATGCACATGGTAAGGAATAAAATCAATATATGTAAAATGTGTTAACATCAAGGTGATAATCTTAATTAGACTTTTACTCGACACGTATTATCTCCTGAATATAAATTCACAAATGCAATTAATGAAAAGAAAATGGATTCCAGTTCAACCATGGAGGAGTGTAATAACATGTGAGTAATTGGTAAATGATGATCGAAAATATATATTTTATAATTCCTCTAAACTAAACACACACGAACTAAATCTGATAAATAGATCGGAAGGGCTTATGATGAAAAACACGGTGTCATTGAACATGTTATACACACTGACAAACACATACACATACATACATATATATGTATCTATGTATGTAAAAGGTAAACAGAAATAACAACACAATCGGTTCAGTATATGGAAGGGATATATTAGGTTAACGCTTGATATAGCAGGAAGTGGGTCTTAAAATTTCGGAAGCTAGTCCTTCATCAGAAGAAAGAATGGGGACATGGCTGGTTGGAATTGGAAAAAATATCTTTAGATAAAAATAATAGGTCCATTCATCCGGACATCTCTTAACGGGAAACACATTATTAGTGCATAAAATATGAACACATTTCACGAAAAAAACAACAACATGGACTCTATAGTATTGAGCCCAGAAGAAGTACTTTCTGGGCACAAATCTCAAGTGAATAAAAAA
The DNA here is from genome assembly GCA_964016885.1 of Eledone cirrhosa. Taxonomy (NCBI): domain Eukaryota; kingdom Metazoa; phylum Mollusca; class Cephalopoda; order Octopoda; family Eledonidae; genus Eledone; species Eledone cirrhosa. The sequence continues at coordinate 10,064,812 of OZ024752.1, read as the reverse complement.
ACTGTAGTACTTCGCAGGTTTTAGATCAGAGTGGCCTTCCCCTAGAGGAATGTCTTAGTGAAGACTAGTAGTATCCCATTCCACAAAAAAAAAAAAAATGAAAAGTGAAGTAGAAAGGAAAATAACTTTAAATAAGAAATTAATATGAAGACAAGAATATTTCCAACTACATAACTTTAATTGATTCAAAGATTATAGGTAACGGATCATAGAAGCGTCACGCTATATGTTCCGTTAACGGGAATTGATGAAACTGTGACGCAAATGTATACATACATTACATACATCGTGACAAATGACTATATGTTAAACCAGCCATATCAATGTTTTACGCCTGTGAATAGCTGATATGTAAAACATTTATACCGTTTATTTGTATTTTCCGTGTACATTGCAAAACAATTTTAGTTTGATAATGATAATATTCCTTCTCCGACATAGTGTAACTATTTCATAATATATTTCATGTATTACTTTATTGTATAGCATATTTACACTACTGTGTAGATTATATATATTTATATCGGTAATATCAACCGAATTAAAATAAGAATACCTGCATATCTTGAGAATAAAATGGACACAAAATCATAAAATATTTACAATTTCCATACATTAAAACTTATAAAAGTAAGAAATATTTTCATATTGCAATTTTCTATTATATATACGTTTTATACCATTGTCAGATAACAGATATATTCCAAATATGTTCAAACAAAATCTAAATATACTTTTACATAAAGCAGGCAAATGTTTTCAAGATAAATTCTTACCACAGATTAAACTCAAACAAACAACGGGAAACACATTATTAGGTTCCCATACATCTCGCAAATCTTGTTAATGCTGCGTAATCCCATAACTTCTGAAATAGTTGACTATTTTAAGAATACATTTACAATTCTTATGTATACCAATCTTATTAGATGTTCTGACCATATGCTGCTTGGAAAACAGTTTCGCTATTTTCATTTTACAACTGTTTCTCTTGTACACTGGAGTGTAGAAATTATTCTTTTGCACCTAAATATATATATAAACGTTTCGACAGCTTAGATTCGTCATAGTCATCTATTTCTTCTGCTTCTTGGACATTTTCCTTTCTTCTAAACCATTTCTAAAGTTTTATCTCTACACATTTTTAGTTTTAATGTCCCTGCTTTAAATATTACAAATATATAATAGTCAAAATGTTTCAAAATGCCTAGTAGTTGTAGTGGTGGTAGAGGTATTAGAGGTGGTGGTAGAGGTAGTAGTACTAGTGGTGGTGGTGGTAGGGGTAGTAGTATTAGTGGTGGTGGTTTTAGTAGTGGTGGTGGTAGAGGTAGTAGTGAAGGTGGGTGTGGTTGTATTACTGGTAGCAGAGGTTGTAGTGTTAGTAGTGGTGGTGGTATTAGTAGCAGTGGTGATTTTAGTAGTGTTGGTAGAGATAGTGGTAGCAGATGTTGTAGTATTAGTAGTGGTAGTGGTGGTTTTAGAAGAGGTGTTGGTTTTACAAGAGGTAGAAGTAGTAGCAGCAGCGGGCCAAGACACGGTGGTTAGGTGGTAGTACAGAACGGAGATGATGGATGTATACTACAACGCCGCTCTACTCATTAGCTCATCCTCACAGTGATTCCTTTATTGAAGAAGAATTTGTGGCCCTGGCGAAAGAGAAACTCGCTGGCACCTTTAGTAACCCTAGATATGACGCTGGTCTTGGTAGCCGGTTTCATGGCTAATTAGTTTACCAACTTATCGTCCTGCAGTTGTTGTTACTTCTATTGTAGTTGTTGCTTCTTATGTTGTTCAGTACTTCCCTCGAAACAGGTTTTGCTGGTGTGTTACTGTGAACATTTTACTATATTTATATATAATATGTATCATTTAATGAATACAAACGCAAGGATATGGTCCGAACGTGGAAGAGTTGAACTCCCACTGTCATCGCCTCCATCTCTCTCGCCCTCCCCTTTTCGTTTCATTCTTATGGGGTCAATAAAATAAAACATACAGTAAAATACTAGTGTTGATTTACTCAACATTCCCTTACTCGTTAAACTGTTAACTTTATACCATTACTGTTATTATTACACTGGGGTAATTGCTGGCCTTGTGCCACATGTAGAAACAGTTAATTAACAGTTGAATATGTAACAAGAACACTAACACTCTTTGAATGACATCAGAATAATAGACTTCTCTTTTGTGGTTTTTTTCCTGTTTGTTTTCATTATTCTTTACAAAACCTATTGTAACTACACAAAGTCTGTATTTAGAGTTAATTGATAAGAACTATAAAACAATATTCAAAATGTCCTTTATTTGCAAATATCCAATATTAAGCTGTCATACCTCAATGTGTAATAGTTCTTAACTAATTTGATAAACGTTAAAAGTACAACTTCAATAATAATTATTTATACTTTTGGCACGAGGCCAGCAATTAGCCCAGTGTATTACTGGTACTTTATTTTATAGACCCCGTAAGGATGAAAGTCAAAGTAAACGTCGGCAGGATTTGAAATCAGAATGGCAAGGACCATATCTCTATACGTCAAAGCATGGCGTCCGACCCTCTACCGATACTGCCAATCGACCGCCCTACAAGTTTAATAATAATTGTTTTTCTACTTTTGCCACAAGGCCAGCAATTATCCAGTACATTACTGGTACTTTATTTTATCGACCCCGTATGGATGAAAGGCAAAGTTAACCTCGGCGGGATTTGAACTCAGATCGTAAAAGCCCGTAACTCCATTCTGCAAACCATGGCGTCCGACCCTCTAACGATACTGCCAATCCACCGCCATTCAAGTTCAATAATAATAATGTCTTGAATGTATTAGACATACATATATTTTCTCATGTCTGTATTTGTGATAGTTCTCAACTAAGACTATAAACGTTGAAAGTACCAGACCTTAATACGATAATCTCATGTTGAATAATAATGTCTTGAATGTATTAGACATACATATATTTTTCTCACGCCTGTATTTGTGATAATTTTAAACAAAGATGATAAACGTTGAAAGTACCAAACCTTCATCAGATAATCTTAACTTCAATGTTGTCTTTCATGTTTATGTGTTAGACATATATATATTTTTCATAACATATTTCTCGTACCGAAATATAATACAGTATATAATCAAATTTCTTGTTATTAGATTTCAAAAAATTCAGAAATCTAATAGCTCACCTGAAAATTGAATAGAAATATTAAAATATATTTAATCTATTCCGCAGATAAAAGTACACCAATCCAACTTAATCAGGGTTGAATTATAACTGTAACGCAATATACTTACAACGAAATAACCTACTCCATTCCGGATAATATATTCTATTCTCCATAAATTTCTGCAAAGCGACATTTCTTAAAGCGGTGAGTGTACATTTATTCTGTATGTAATAATATCGATCTTTAATAATCTAATTCAATCTGTATGCATCTATCCGTGTTTGTAACTATATCTATTTATATTTAAATGAATATTCGACAACTCTTCTCCAATTCCAGCAAAGGATTCACATGTGTATGTAATCCTTGGGGCATTTTACAGTCGTTTACCGTTCATTTTAATAATAAATTTCAAACGATTGTAGCACTTGCATGACTTGCGTTGCATTGTATATTCTACATGGTTGATAGTTAAGTTATATCATAGGTACGTTGTTAAAGGAGTTGTTCAAGACATACTGTTCGAAATTTGATATCTCTATATATAATATTTCGTGTTCAATTACGGTAATAAATTGCATTCGATATAGTGGTATAATTCCACGTTATGACATGAGACGAAATATATAAAGGGCTATGAGAATCATGATGCATGAGGATATATATGCATTGACGACTTGGAATAGGAAGTAAAAATGTTTTGTGTTCCTCCTGAGTCATATAATAGATACTGATGTGTTATGGCAAGATTTAGAACCATATTTTATAGAAAATACTGTTCGGGAGTAATAGATACAGAACAATTTCGGAAATGGACACAACACGATAGGTTATATGATTTACATAAATAACGTTGAATTCATCCTTGCATGGTGCGTCTCTACATTTTAAGGGAAGTTGGATTCTGTTGTTATGTCTTTCAACAGATGATGAATGTTTCATTGTTACATAAAGACATGTATTATATACACACACACACACAAACACAAACACAAATACACACACATATATACTTGTTTTACCTGTTTAGCTTGCTTAGTTTTTTCGGCTCCGGTAGCTATAGCTTCATTACCGGCGTTTTCAGTTGGTTTGGCCTCAATAACGTATGTTAATTGCTCTGGTCAGCTTTTAGTCCATTGAGTGCTTGCTGCATATCTCGAAAATTGCGTTACACTTTGTTTTTGACCACAGACGAAATGCGATCTCACTGAAATGATAATTGTATATATATAAAGTGAGAAAGAAAAGAATAGGGTGTTATATGATTTTCTCTCACCCCGAGCTCCACATTATCTGTCTTCAACTTTGCTATATATATATATATATATATATATATGTGTATGTCTGTGTGTGTGTGTGTGTGTGTGTGTGTGTGTGTGTGTGTGTGTGTAAAAGGTAAACAGAAATAACAACACAATCGGTACAGTATATGGAAGGGATATATTTGGTTAACGATTGATATAACAGCAAGAGGGTCTTAACGTTTCGGACACTAGTCCCTCACCAGGCGCAAGAATGAGAAATAAGATAGATTGAGGGGACGGGCGGGTTGTAATTGGAAAAAATGTTTTTAGATAAAAATAACTGGTCCATTCATGATGACATCGCTTGCTACGGTAAAGCTCGCCTTGTGTCAAAAGTAGAAACAATTATTATTATTACTGTGGATTGGCAGTATCGGTAAATGGACGGACGCCATACTTTGCAGCACAAAGTTACGGCCCTTTATTGTCTGAGTTCAAATCTCGCGCAGGTTAACTTGGCCTTTCATCCTTACGGGGTCGATAAAATAAAGCACCAGTAATGTACTTGGTAATTGCTGGCCTTGTGCCAAACGTAGAAACAATTATTACTCGTGATGTTGTTGGTGTTATTATTATTGATGTTGTTGTTGTTATTATTACTATTATAAATGATGTTATTGTTATTATTACTATTACTCTTGTTGTCGTTGTTGATGTTGTTACTATTACGTTTGTGGTTGTATTTGTTGTTATTTTTATAACAAGTAAATTGTCCGCCATACTCTTTAAAATATTGTATTACATTTTTTTATTTATTTATTTATGCTTCTCTTTCGGTATATTGATTGGTGCTTATTCATTTCCACGCATGGAAGCTTCAAATACACAACTGCTTATGCGAAAGTTAATGAAATAGCTGTAATACAAATATCCTCCTTAAATTGATGTAATCATGGTATATTTACTAAACACCTTTCTGGAGGATCTTGCTTCAATTTTCCCCATACTTTGGTTGCGAAATTAATTTCCACTGCTTCTATTATACATGCAGTGTATAATAAATACTGTAACCTAGGAGAATATAGTAAATATACACTCGATATAAACAAATATACTGCAACGATCGTTTAAAACTGTCCTGAAATGAAAAGCGCGTAACATATTAATGTGTGAAGGGAAGTGTTTGTTTTTATCTAGTTTTATGTATATATAGATTTATTTTTCTCTCAGTGAATATATATGCTTACAATACATGTATGTTTGTTAAGCAATACAATCAAAATAGGAAATAGATTCATATATATATATTTACATCATCATCATCATCATATTTTTGTTGTGCGATTGTTTGATGACGGTCGGGGGGTTGTTGCACATGGCCGCACTAGCTACTCCACTACCGCGCGCAGCCCTAACATGGTTAGTGTTATTGCTGTTTACATCTATATGGATACAGATACATTCGTTCACATACACCTGCACGTGCGCTCATACACTCACACACACTCACAAAACATACATTTTTCCCTGTTGTGTCTCAACAATGATGTTCCTATTAATGGCAGTCAGAGATGGGTAGGTATATCGATGAAGAGTTCAATACAGGATCTGTATTCTCGACTTTAAATATTACACAAGAACAGTGTCTTTGGATCAAGTGGTCCGCGTTACTACTGCCGATACACACCCTCGTGTCTACTCTGACTGCCCTGATCAGAGCAAAGTCTTGATATCTCAGGGAGATGCTGAATTATAAGAGGTTATCAACGTTACCTAATTTTTTCTGCATCTTCTCAGATGGACAATGGGTCTCTGCAGGTTTACAAGGCCTGTTAAAATTCCTGATTTAATCATGTCTTGTATTCTTGTTCCACATGTAAACTCACCATAGAGGGTTATTTTGTGCAAGCTGTTCTCAGCGACGCAGACATATCGCCCCCAAGACAACTTTAATTTGAGGAGAATTATATTCATACCGGTATATTCAGCGCATTCACAGAATTCTATCTTCGTATTAAGTATCGATGACCAATCATCTGTATCTAAGGAAGGTTTCTGTTTTAAGTTGAAGACCTCTATGTTTCATGTCTCAGCTCAATATGTGAGGAAATACACTGCCCCTGTCTTGTACACAAGAATTTGGTTAGGTTCTTGAGTTTCTTGATATTTACTCCATGTTCGCTCCAAGTCAGGCTCGATCTGTATCTTAATCGTTAGATCTTTTATTGAAATTTTGCTACCAATGTATACATGAATACATCATATTTTACAATTGCTCAGCTAGAGATATTTTGCAAGGTTTTCATTTGTTTGAAACATAACCTTTGTTTTACGATGATTTGTGACGAGGTCAAATTGCACAGTAGCTTCATGTAGAACATCAGCGAGGTATTGTCGCTCAGATTCCGATATTCCGATCCGACACCATTTATTAGAATTCATAGATCCATGGATTAAGTCTTCTCTTGGATGCATACTTTCAATATGCTCAGACTGAACAGTCAGCCTGTCGCGAAAATCTGCCTTCTAATAAAGTTCCATTGAGATTTCAAGTAGGTGATTTAGCACAAAACTAAACACATTATAGTTAGGTATGTTTATGCGAGTATGCATATATAGATCTATTTCAAATTTATTGAAAGTAACTAACGCCCCAGTGTAATCTAAAACCTGAACCCGGAGAGTTAAACGTCGACTATATTAAACTGGGTGAACGTAGCCCAAGGTTTACGAGGAATATATTTAAGCCAAATAACAGTAATAAAATGGTATAGTTTGCTTGAAGCCTTGTATATAATATATAACGTTGAAAGGGTAGAAGGCTGGACAAGGCAAAATGGACTGTAAGATGAGGTAACGAAAAGTAAAAGTTACCTGGTAATCTTTGTTTTGTTGTTGTTTTTTATCTGTCCAATATTTCGGGACATAAATGTCCCTTCACCAGTGTGGAAGGCACCTTCAGTGGATAACATTCCAATTTCTTCTCTTTGGGATAACATTTTGATTTTGATTAACATTTTTTCTAAGTCGTTTTCAAGCGTTTGTCGATGGTTACTTCGCTTTCCACATGAATGACGTCAATTGCCAAGATAGTATTTCACGAAATCAATTTTCTTTTTTGTATGAGAGATTTAGTTTGTGTAGCTGTGGGTGTTTCTTTATGTACGTTTTTTTTTTCTATTTTGTATTTTTTAATATCATCTCCTTTGCTAGTTCTAACTGTATACTTTCGGGGCATAGAAAACTATATCTCGACATAATGGTGAATTCAGTTTTGTGATTCTTCAACGTAAAGTTAGGCTTTGTGCTTGCTACATATCAGCTTTCGTATCAATCATTCATAGTTTAGAAATAGACGTACCTTCCTCGTTTTTAGTATAATAGCTGTACACTCCGACTTCTAATACTTGCAGGCGAATATATGTTGTACAGCTTGTATATCAATAATTCTCTAATATATCTTTAGTTCCATTAGAGAAACCATAAACATGTGTAGTATGTATTAGGAGATATAAACATGTGGATAGTATTAGTGACGTTATATAGAACGGAATTGGTGTCATTACGAACGTTTATCTTATATATTATATCGAATAGGACAAGTATATCATCTCTTAATTGTCGCCATTCCTTCGGTCGTAAGAGATACCTCTCGGAAATAAATCCACTTTCCGTAGCAATATAATTCTAACTTATTGATTAATAAGTGACCCAACCTTATTACATAATGCTATAGTGACTACCATGATGTTTTCTACTTAAGTAGAGGAATATGTTTGTGATAACCTTTATCGTAATGGATTAAGTATTCACCATACCAATAATTACAGATTGAAACTATTTGAAGATAAACAAAAGCAATGTTCAACATATAACTGATTTACATATAATAAACCTCTTCTTCTGCTTCTGCTGCTGCTGCTTCAATCTTCTTATTTTTCTTATTTTTTCTTCCTCTTCCTATTCTTCTTCTTCTTCTTCTTCTTCTTCTTCTTCTTCTTCTTCTTCTTCTTCTTCTTCTTCTTCTTCTTCTTCTTCTTCTTCTTCTTCTTCTTCTTCTTCTTCTTCTTCTTCTTCTTCTTCTTCTTCTTCTTCTTCTATAAATCATGAAGGGATAACATATGGAACGCCTTCTATAAGAGCAAATATATTTTGGGGGAAATGAAAAGTTATTCTTCTGCGTGAACATATCACAGGGTTTTCAGTACGGTCGCTAATGTTAGATGGAGTTGTTTCAAGATTAGTTAATCTGCCATCGGTGACATTCACTCTCAAGCTGTAAAGAATTAAAGAGACTAGAATCTATATAGAATTATGCTTGATGGACATTTTCTTATATATATATATAGGAAAATAGTCAGGACCCCGATGGCTGAGCTCCGACCGTTTCGACAGCTAGATCCGAACTAAGCCACCAGTATTATATATAATATATATATATATATATATATATATATATATTGCGTGTATTTATTCTATGTATTTCGGAGTTGTACTTGTCTATCAAATGACTTGATCTGAAGCCGGGCGTTAAGTGATTTTCGTGTCGAAGAGTCATTTTAGTCATCCAAAGCTATTAGTAACTCTTTAATTTAATTATTTATTTGAACATTTTCCCCGCACTGTTTACGATAGTGAAACGGATACATACTGCCAAATGACAAAAGCGGAAATTGTAATGATTGGTTGAAGATGCCCTGCATATATTTGAGTACTCAATATTCATGAAATAAATTCTAACATCTATGTGCAGTATTCATGCATCATGTTAGCCAGAAATTCAAAACAACTGACAGTTACTGACGATAGTTATCTGCATGGTTTGTACCAATCTACCATAATGTTCTGGGACTGAGGTCTGGTTGTTTCTAATTTTACATCAATGGTGTTACATTTTAACTCTCTTATCGTTTTACTATAAACATTTCAAAATAACATGTTAGATTACTCGTTTCTAGAATTATCGCACAGACACGACAAAATTGTATTCTGTTCACCGTGCTTATTTACATTAAATATATATTTGCCTTATAATTGAAGAGGGACACATTGAAATGAAGAGGGAATCGGCAATTAAGAGTATTGACTATTTCTACAAAGTACGTTTCATTTTATTAGTAGAGATATTACAATGAAGATCAATTCGGTTACCGACAACTGCAGTTACGCAAGAATGTACAATATATGATGTTATCAGCATGTCCGTTTGCCGAGATCAAATGGCCAGTGAAAGAGTAGAATATATATAGACAAAAGTGAAAAGAATTGAAACATGAGCTGGCAAGCCTTACCAAAGTTGCATGACGTAACGCCATACTTCACAGACATTCGACTATATAAAGCTAATAAACGTTTGTATGTGCGCTTAACTGTGTTCAAAAACTATTTGAAATCCGTTTGTACATGATATTACGGGATTCTGTTGTATGCAAACTGCGACTAAAAGTGTCCAAACGCGCAATGAAGAAAAAAACACACTGCGCAACTTTCCAGAATTTTCCGAATTCCCACAAATAAAGACGACTATATAGCTAAAGGGGCAGGTAGAACTCCATTAAAAAATAACCTTTGCTGACATATTGAATCATCCTTCCTTTTCATATATAATCGATTAATCTGAAACATCGAAGTAACTTATTTTACACAGTTGCAAAAATATATATCTTCCCGCTACCCGTCAATATTGGGTGCTCATTCAGTTTGTTTGAATATTTGAAATACTACCGTATTTTAAACACACACACATATATATATACATACATACACACACACACACATACATGCATACATACATACATACATACACACACACATACATACATACATACATACATACATACATACATACATACATACATTACATAAATATGTGTGTATCTGTGTGTGTACGTACGTATGAATGCACCCATGTATATAGCTTGAATGATAAGCCAAAACTCAATATCTTAGGAAATCTTTATAACAGGGTTATTGGCTTTAACGTGCAAAAAAGAAAATGTATCAACCATCTCTGTACGGTCACGTGATGATGTCACTTTTATTCTTCCAATCTTTTTCTGGAATGAGGTCTGTGTGAGAATTCACTCGAACAAACCCGAGTAAACAATACCATATGACTAAATGATTAGTATATGTATAACAATTTGATAAAGAGGAATGAAGCAAGAGTGTCACCCTGCACTGCAGCAGTCCTGCTGAGATGTCAAAGAACTCTGTTGGGCCAGCAGAGGTGATGATAGTTGCACTTTTGTTGAGATACAGAGCCTTTATTTTCTTCCACAAGTCTTGCTGGGATGCCATACAAGGGGAGAATTTCAAACAGAATGTCTCTGTTAAAAGCTTTTCTTAAGTCAACAAAAGCTCGAGCGATTTCTCTGTTGGATTTTCTCATCTTTTACACTACTCAAGGCCAAAATCTGTGAAAGTATAGATCTATCACACCCAAAAAGGGTGTTGGTTGATGCGAAGAATTGGATCAACATAAGGAATTATGCAGTTGGGACTTAGCTTGTTGTAGATCTTGGCAGCAATGGGCAGAAGTGATATGGTAGTTTTGGGGAGAATGATAGATCACCTTTTTGGGGAGAATGATAGGTTACCTTTTTGAGGGACAGGAACTATGCCTGCTTTTAGCCAACTTTTTGGACGAGTTTGTTGCTTAAGGTGTCGTTGCAGATTGATAATAGGACTGAAGTAAGGTTTGGGTCTTTCCAAATTATACTGGGTATGTTGACAGACCGGGTGATTTTTTTGTTTTCAAGTGTTTTGATCACCTGGGTGATCTCACTCGAGGTGAAAAGTCCAGTGGACATGTCGAATTCAGGTGATACCACAGACTTTAGGAGATCGTTTTCTCCAGGGGATGGTTGATCCTTGAAATGGTCAGTCCAGCTATTTTTCCTATCTTCTTGAGAGCCCCCTTTGATGGTGGGTGAAGGGTTCTGTTTTCTGCTAGTTATTTCGTTGACCAGAACCCATTGCACTAGACTGTGAGGTTTTCAATTGACAAAGTCAATAACAAAAGTATGTACAATCATGAGCCCTAGGCACCCCTATAAACATCTCACTGACCTTCACTTTGCTGATAACCTTGTGCTTTTTGCAGATTGCCTAGAAAATGCGCAACAACTTTTGACATCTATCCAGACGCTTGTTGGTCTACATCTCAACAAGGTTAAAACAGAATACATATTAAACTGTACAGGCTACATCAAAGCAGTCGATGGCAGTGATATCAAGCAAGTCGAGGATTTTAAGTATCTTGGGTCCTGGATCATGGACTATGGGAAGGATTTCGCCACCAGAAAGACTCAAGCATGGTCAGCTTGCAACAAGATGGATCGCGTTTGCCGCTCAAATCTTTCCAACCACACCAAAGTATGACGTTAAAATCCTGTGGATGGTGCTCCGGTAAACCTCAGGCACCAAATTGCAGAGAGCATCCAGAGTGATCCGCCGATCTTTACGCATGTTTTCTTCAACCTTTGCGACTGTCCCGTCGGTAATTGACGGTCCCCCGTTCTTTTGTTAGTCATGAATTTCAGTACGACCGGCTGTAAACTCTCTACACCACTTGCGAACGTGTTTGACATCCATGCACGACTGTCCATAGACTTCCGTCAATTGGCGTTGAATTTCAATCGGTTCAACGCCTTTTGCGTTCAGAAACCGAATAACTGCGCGAACTTCGCACTTGGCGGTAGCGTACAACAGGAGTTCCATTTTCAATGGCTGCCCAGCCAAGATTGAACATCCTAACGAAGCGCGCTCATGCTTGTTTGGGAGTGAAGAAACAATGTTGCCAACAGCCGTGCGAACAGTTTCTCTGCGTCCCCATCGCTTTGGAGACCTTACTTTTGGGATTGCCCTCGTGTATATACATTTGAGAGACTTCCGTCCGTCACACAATGTGTGTGTGTGTGTGTGTGTGTGTGTGTGTGTGTGTGAGTGTGTGCTAAAGGAAGGACGGGTGTAGTGAAAATATTAGAGCAAAACAACAGCTGGTGTTTCATTTTCTACGCTGTTTGTAAGCGTATGAGTATGTTTGTGGGGATGTGTGTATGTCTGTGAGTGTTTATTTTTATAATTGTGTCTGTGTTTGCACGTCTATATTCATATACTCATACATATAAATGTATGCATATGCACACACACACACACACACACACACACACACACACACACACACACACACGCACACACGCATACACATGGACACATACGCGTCAGCGTGTTGACAATAATTCTAGTTACTAAAATTTACAGGAATAATGTCAGTGTTTACCTCCAAATCCCAGCGCTATATCTTTTGTTAAACTTCTCGTTCGTTACAGGCACCTGGTTGTTTGAGACGTCAACAACTGTTTGAACGGTTTCCAAAGTTATTTACCATACATATAATTCTAAACAGGTTTGCCAGAAATATATAATAAAACACACTCACTGTTTGGTTTGGGTTGGTTTTCACTTCAATATATTTGATAACCCTATATACCAACCCCAACCAAACAGTGAGTGTTTTTTATTATATAAATGTTTATATAAAAGTTTCTCGAATATTAATAATAACATTCGATTCGTTTGCAATTATGCAAACAAGCCTCAATTTTATAGCCATGTCAAGAATGAACACTTCATTCTTGCTCTTATGTTGGCATACAAACAGAACTGCAGACACTAATGTTTCTGGGTATCACCCTTCATCAGTACAGCTCACTGCCAAATCAGTACAGATCAGTACAGCTGACTACCAAACTCTCAGAACTAGTGAAAATATATGCTATTTTCATAAATACACAGTAACTGATCGTCCTGGTTTGCATATTATCAGACTGACTGAACAATC
>OZ024752.1:10021554-10046554 GCA_964016885.1 Eledone cirrhosa | reverse complement strand
TATATGAGCGCAAGGTACTATCTCGAAAAGCTTCCAAAACTGATTAAAGAATATTAGCCCAGTCGCTTATTTGAAACACTTTAAACGGTATGCCTGTTGGGAACAGCAAGGACCCTCCGATACGTCCTGAATATCTGAGGCTGTAGGTAGCGGCTTGATGTACACTTGGAAAATTGTCCGGTTAAATAACATCAATTACTGAGATATCAATGTAATAAGAATAATGATATTAATGATGATGATGATGACGATGAATTGTTTCTACTTTTGGAACTAGACCAGCCATTTCTAGAGAAGTGGAAAATCGATTGTATCGATCTCAGTGCATTACTGGTACTTTACTTTATCGATCCAGTAAGAAAGAAAGGCTAAACTAACGACAACGGGGCGCGGTTTTGAACTATGTACAATTTTAGAAGGTTTTTACCCATCAAAATGACAACATCCTATTGATGGACCAAACTTGACCCCATTAATTTCACAAAAAATCAAAAAAGGAGAATCGGACGCGGGAGGAATACGTTTCGATCATGTGCGCATATTTTACGGCAATAATATATTCAAAATGCAAAAATTTAACATTATACACACTCGTTTAAAATCTGGTAAAAGTAAAACAGTTCATACTCTGATTTAAGCTCAACCCAATCAATCTAGTAAATTTAATTAGAAAAAATATCAGACTTGGGATAGAGGAGTTAATAGAACAAATGCATAACGAAAACAGAAATAACGAACACAAAACAGCTAAGAAAAGACAGGGTTTGACTTAGACCTTGGTGCAACAGAAGCACTTCAGGTTTTTTGGGGACCCACATACTCAAAACATTAGAATACAGGGCAAACCACCAATTTTACATATCAAAGTTAGCTTGGCGCAAGTAATTGGAATTGAAAAGTTATACATACAAGTATGAAATTCAAAACTTCTAACCATCCTAAAACTAAAAGGCCCTGCTGAGGGTACAAATAATTTTCTACAGCCGATGCTGCTGCTGGGGCTTCCCACTGCCGAGAACCCAGGGCAATTGCCCTATTTCCCCTCATTAAATCCGGCCCTGAACGAACATAAACTGATCTAGAACTTAAAACATGACGATAAGACCAACACATGGAAAACAGATACAGTAAACAACATAGCCCATCAAACTCCAAACCCTAACCCTAACCCTAATTGCAACCCATGAAACCCTAAACCCAAACCCATCCACCCCAAACCCCAAAACGCATACTGAGTATTGACCATCAAAAATCGATTCAATACAAGAGCCGAAAATTCAAATGAAAAGAAATATGCCGAGAAAGATGTAAGAAAAGTAACTCTAAAAACGAAATTCAAGACTACAATAGGATAAATCTGGAAATAATCCAAGAACCCGAAACAAAAGATCTCTCTGTGGGCCAAATATACACCTATCAAAAATAAAAATTAATAAGAAAACTTAGCCATCACAGATCTAATAAACACGATAGATACATTAGTAACACAATATATGCAGCAGGCGTTGTTATTACAAAAGAAACAACTGGGCACTCTCTTCGATTTACACAAACAGGAATAGCAAGATTAATACAAGATATCAAAGATATAATGTAAGATAAAAGACCAAAAATGACCCCTCAATCATAAACGAAATAGGAAAGAACACAACAAAACTAGGATTAAGAAATAACAAAAAATACTAAAGACAGAGTGGCCACTGAAAAACTTTATTTCATTTTCGGGGGAGGGGGGTTGTAGGTTATACCGCATCCCATGTTTTTCACACATACTACATTACTTATATTTACAAATAAAATAGTAAAAGGATAAAAAATAATGTTTGTAAAATTTATTTTTGTTATATATCATTTAGTCTTTCAATGGCCACCCTATATATATAAAAGGAAATGATGGGTTCAAAAGAATATCTAAAACAAATACTTAGAACGGTACAATGTAACTGGAGATATTAAAAGCGCCAAGCGTATTCTTTTTTAACAAATCAAAACATTACACTCCATACCAGAACGACCCCACCAAGAACTTAATACGAGCAGAATAGAGATACATATAACTTCGAAAGTAAAAGAAGCGGAAGGGAAAGACGTTTTGGAGATGATGACATGCATAACAAGGTGGATTACTGTACACGAAACTACCAAGAACAAAGAACACAGCGCCAGGAAAAATATTACAGAAGATGATGTGTCAAACAGACAGAAACACTTGAAAGATGGCACCTACACTCGCCTACTTCGACTCATTCAGACATAAGCTGGTGACATCTGCCTTTGAGAGAGAGATATGACGGCATCCTACGCATATCTGTCTTTGTACGTAAAAGGAGTGTAAGATTTTCTGGGCACTGCTATCGTGCCCCCTATGAAGCTATGTCCCCATTAGTGCTTTGGAAACTACAAGCAGTCAGTACTAACAGAGGGCGCAACCTCTCCTATCCGGATGTCACCTTCAGTGATGCTGGTATTTAAATCCAGGATTTGGCAACGGCAATGAACAGCAGACCCAATTGTTGAGGCAATTTCGGCTGAGGCTACCGGATGAGGATGATGATGAGATACCAGACGATTGTTCAGTAATGCCGGAAATGCTAGCAATATTTCAATGTAATTTCAATGTATATGAAAATACCGAAATAAACACTTCCCAGTGTTCTGCTGATTCTGTCGATTACAGTTATCATATATAATGAAATATAAAGGAAGAAAATCCTTGGCACAAAACATAAAAAACTTCCCTTAGTCGGGTGTTTATTTTGCCTTTTAATGTATTAAAATAGCACTGAAAGATGCGGTATGAAGTAACTTAGATTCGTACAGGAAAATATTAGAGCAATTAAATCAACTGTGGCCCCTCTTCACCCTAAAGTAATGTGACACTGCGCCAAACTTAGAAACCGTTATTAATTCTATCAAAACTTCTTTTATTAACAATACTACGATCAGCAGAATAGTTCAGCAGCATGAGATGGGAGGGAGTGTAGAAGAGGGGGGAGGGTTATATGGAAAAAATGTGCAGTGTTGATCGTACAATTATGATATTTAAGTTTACTGCTAGTTCTCACAATACATATTAATTATAATGTGAGCAAAACTTTATCGACTTAGTTTTGTTTCATGTGTTATTGCTTTAAGGTTTAGTAACTATGTAGGAAATCTACTTTATTGTTTTCATAGGTATTTGTTAATTTTCTTTTGCGCTTTATTACTATAGCTATTTTATTATAATATTTGGCTGCAATGCTTTCCGAAACGCTAAAAGTTTCTGGAAAAATATAATAAAAAGAATACAAAGCAAACATGAACACCATCAACAAGAACATTACAAGACAAATACTTTGCAGAATTATGGTAGTAAGCCAAGATTTCTTTCCATTTGGAACCGAATCAGTAAGCAGCAAATATAATATCAAACAAAAGTAAAATGCATGGATAAATAAAGAAAAACTATGTAGGCACTTACAAGTTGCCCACCTTATTTCATACATAAAAATTACTCATAGAAACAATATATTTCAACTTTATCTACATTTTCCTTTCGTTTGTATATTATTAGGATTTTGTGGCGTCAAGTGGGAGAGAATGATTCTTTTAATATATATTTCTTACCATTATAGATTCGAAAGCGTACTTAATTCTTCATATGACGTTACTCTACTTGAATGCGAAGAGATTTATTTGGCATTTTACTAATAAATACATTTTGCTTCATTGTGACATTCTATGATATTTTGCTTCAACATATACTCTTGTGCCTGGTGTAATTAGGACCAACATTTACGAACATTAGAATAAATAATAAACAGTATAATGATCATAAACAGTATAATGATCATAAACATGAAATATATATAATAAAAATACGAGCCGAAAATAAAAGGGAAACAAGGGGATTACCGAATCCGAAAAAAAAAAATTATAAAGGTATTATTACAAAAGTATAATCTAAGGTTTTTCTATGAAGATAAGGCGAGTAAGAAATAACCAGTAGTTGGAATAGAGAAGGAACAGGAATGATTTAGATGATGTTTTTATAGAGAAATTACAGTAATTATAATCAGAATACTTATATTAAGGTAAAGTAGAAGCTTATAAGAAATATACAAAACAAGATAGAAATGTTTCTCGTACACACACACACACGCATATATATATATATATATATATATATATATATATATATCCATGTATCTGTATGTCTGTACATATATGTATATATATGTGTGTGTGTGTATGTGTTGTTTTGTATATATATATATATGTATGTATATGTACATGTATGCATATAATATTTTTATATACATATTAATTTATACATGTGTATATATATATATTATAATTAAATAAGAAAGCGTGGGAATGTAAAGCTACAGGAATACGCATGGTTCGCTGCTATTATTTCTTCAAGTGTCTGCAAATCTGAACATTATATAATATATATATATATATATATATAATGTTCAGATCAAGAGGCACTTGAAGAGATGATAGCAACGAAGCATGCGTATTCTTATAGGTTTATAATCCTACCCTTTTTTTATGTCATTATTTCAGTTCTTCCAATGAAATGGATATTTCTTTCTTTGTTGCGCTGATATAAAACGGTAGATTGTTGCATATTGGAAGGTTCTCTAACAAAACGACATGTGTAGCACTTGGTTGGGATCTATGTTTGAAGCATTTAGCTTTTCGAGGTCGTTAATTTGACAGCTACTAACATAGACTTGTGCAGCAATAATTATGAATATGAACGTGTGTACATGATTCGGTTGTTGAAGCTGTGGTTTTCAAGTTGGCCGTTTGTATATATTTTCTTTCTCGCCGCTTTTGCAATGTTTGTATTTGTATAGCTGCAGATATCTGTCACTTCAGAAGCTCTCTACATTCCAGAACCACTTCATGAGATTAATGTCTAGCAAGCAGCTCAGCGACCGTATCTGTATCAGTAAGCTGCTCATCATTACCAAAATTAGACTAATTACATCAA
This sequence comes from Eledone cirrhosa, assembly GCA_964016885.1. Taxonomy (NCBI): domain Eukaryota; kingdom Metazoa; phylum Mollusca; class Cephalopoda; order Octopoda; family Eledonidae; genus Eledone; species Eledone cirrhosa. The sequence continues at coordinate 10,041,567 of OZ024752.1, read as the reverse complement.
TTGTCAAGTCAAGAGTACTCAAACTATATGGTCATATAAAAAGATCAACTCGTGGTGTGAGTAGGTTCTGCCTGGAAGGAAGGTTGGCAGGTAAGAGAAGCAGAGGCCGGCAGCCAAAACAATGGCTTAATAATGTCAACTTATGTACTTGACTTGCTCTTTGTTCTTTAAACTCTGCTGCTGGTGATCGAAAGGTATCATATATTCCTGGAAAGAAGGCTGTCTGGTAAGAGGCCGGCAGCCAAAACGATGGCTTGACTATGTCAAGCTATGGACTGGACTTGATCTTTGCGCTTTAAACTCTGCTGTTGGTGATCGAACTTTGTGGTGAGAGATATCACATGTTAATGTGCAGTCTGCAACTGGAGGAGTTTAGCGTCACAAGGAGAAAATATCTGGGGTTTTAGAAATGTTTTGACTTCTGCCCCAAACAACAATAAGAAGTTTGTCTTATCTGTACATCTTTGACGTTTTGACAGCAACATTGCTTGCATATGAAATGTTCGACCTGTTTATCTTTATTAAGTGAAACCGTGCTATACAAGTTTTCCTTCAACTTCAGTGTTTCACACACTGGGAGGGAAAAATTCAATAGCACAGTTAATATAGAAGCTTACGATATCCATGTATCGGAAGTATTCTATAAATAGTACATTATACCAGATTTTGAAGTCATATAAATATATGTATGTGGATATGTTAGAATGTATGTTGATATGTTAGAACATATGTATGTATATGTGGATGTATATATATATACTTGTATGTATGTTCTTCTGGTTTTATAATTTCACAAAGTTTTACCAGAGTCGGTTTCTAACATAGACACAAGACTCTCTCATTGGAATTTACACAATATCAACTAGGTAGATTATGTATGCATGCATGTATAGATATGGATGTTATTGTATGTGTTGATGTGGATGTTTTGAGTTGTACGTGTCTATGTGTATATGCTTTGTATCATTACATGTGTATATGCAGTTATTAGAAGCAACATATTTGGAATATTTTACATATTTTACTGTTCCATTAATGGATTATACTTGTACTTTCCGAACTAGTTGTGTTCTCTCTGTTCCTGTGAAGCCTAGCTTCTCAATATTTGTATTGAGGCAGTTATTAACATATCCCAGTGCCCCAATAATCACAGGCATAAATCTGAAGGTGTAATCAGGGTGGAGTATCTGCAGATCTCTTATCAGTTCTGCATAAATATTCTCCTTTTCGCTAATCTTTGATATTATATTGGCATCTGCTGGGCAGCTAACTTCCACTACTGTGCATGCTTTCTTTTCCCTGTCCCATATCATATCTGGTCTTCTATGTCTGCATTTTATTGGGGTTTTTACTCGAACATTCCACCAGTAATCTTTCATATTATGTATGTTCATATTATGTATATGGATGTCTTCCTATTTAGGTATGTATGTATATATGTATGTATGCAAGTATGTATGTTCTTTCTTTCTCTTAATCTTTAGTTAAATTTTGCCCGGCTATCTTCTTGGTGGCAAGGTTGTAAAGAATAGGAGATTGTCATCGACTCTTCTTTAAGCATTCACCAGTTTAATCGCAGGATTCAAGATATTGCAGCCATTTCTAGCTTACTAACTAAGGAGCTATGTTCTTTCTCTACAATTCTAAGTCTATTCATACTTTGGTCTTGCCGTGGTGGAATATAACCTGCAGCTCCAATTATAATGAGTATGAAGCTGAATGTGCATCGTGGTTACTGTATCTACAAACACTTTATCAATGGTACGTTGATATCCATCTTCACTTGCATTGTGTGTACTACATTGACATTATCTAGACATCTGACTTCGACAAGAGAGCCTGTTGTAATGTGTGGCCCCAATCAAGATTATGGGATTCTTTACGTTGGTGGTAATCATATCTCAGTATCTTTATGTAAAGATTAGTATAGACGTCAAACATCTTGTTCCTAAGGATTGAACCTATGTAATTAGGTATTCTATATACAAAAGAAAGAATATATGAATAAACATAAACGCATTCTTCAACTGTCAATTGTTGGCAAGAATCGAACCAATACTCTTCTAACTGATTTGGAAAATGGAAATGTAATTGATAGGATCCTAGTTGTGATCTTCGGTTTGTTGCATGGACAATGGTTTCCCCAGCAATAGAGATGTAGGAGAAATTCAAGACACAGAACATGGCTGGTTCTCATTGAATACATCAAGGAATTTCTGTAAAAAAACTCTGATTATTTGGTCGTCTACATCACATTATATCGTCTACACTACATCACTTATATGTTGAAATAGAAGCGTGTGTCTATGTCAGTCTTAGGAAGAGACACGACACTGGGATAGCTATGATAGGTTTTGAAAATTGAACTTTGTGTCAGTAATGATTAAAGAATAGCCTCCAGTTCTAATATAGTGGTTTCTCATATAGGCACAAGGCCAGAAATTTTGGGGAGGGGAAATTCGATTAAATCGACTCCAGTGCGTGACTGATACTTTATTTTATCGACCCCATAAGGATGAAAGGCAAAGTTAACCTCGGCGGAATTTGAACTCAGATCATAAAGGGCCGTAACTCTATGCTGCAAAGCATGGCGTCCGATACTCTCCCGATACTGTCAATCCACCACCCTCGCCAGTCCTAATATAGTGAGAATTGTTCTCGTGCAGAATGTTGCCGATTGATGTCATTTTTTTCATCAACTCTGTTTTCCTTCCATTTTGTTGTAGATATATTTCATGCTAATGTCGTCGATAATTAGAACTATTTGTTCATCTTAAACACATTTATCAGTCACAAGATTATCTATATTTGAATCATATAGTCTTACATCAATCTAGAACATGTTATATGTATGATGGTGTCAGTGGTCTATTACTGACTCATTCATTGCTTTGCCATATATAGTTCCTTCATCTTCCTAAGCCTGATTTATTCGCCATATTCATATTTTCATCAGATTGTTTGTTTAATACATGAAGCAGAAAAAACATTATGCGCTCGCAACGAAGAATGAAAAACTCTGTCTATTATATCGTAAAATAATGCAACAATATTTACATATATATATATATAGTAGTAAATACATTTGTGCTGCATATACTAATCTAGTACGTTGATACATAGAATTCAACTGAAGCTTCAATATATACACAATATCCTGACATTTCTATAGATATATTTATGCTTAGTCATTTATATATATTTATATAATTACATTAAATATGTCGTGTTTATATTGAACACTGCGCTGTTAAACAATTCTGACTAATGCAACATTTTATCTCGTTCCTGAATTAAATAAATATTTAGTATGCGAAACTTAACCAGACGACAAACTGCACGAATATATTTTGCATTTGGAACTCTATAAATACGTAAACGCGGAGGCACGTGGCCTAGTGGTAAAGGTGTTGCACTTACGATCGTAATATCATGGGCTAGATTCCTGGGTTGCGTGTTGTGTTCTTGAGCAAAACAATTAATTTCACGTTGCTCCAGTATACTCAGCTGAAAATGAGTACCAGCAATAGCTGGAGGTTTAACCCTGCGATGGACTGGCGTCCTGTCCAAGGGGACGGGAGTCTTGTACTCTCAGTCGCTTCACGCCATGAAACAGGGATACACGCAGGGCAAATGAGCCTTCTGGCTTAAGACATACGTTAGAGTTAAATATGTAAACACAGCATATTAAGTGTACCATCAATTAATCATAAAACAAAATATTCACCCATTATTAAACCAAATTTAGCAAGAGGTGTAGTGAGATTTCCAGTTAACAAAGTGTTTGGAATGACAAGAAACGTGATAACGTTCTCTGAGGAAGAATTCTAGAAAAACCTGACAAAGAAAAAGCAAAATAACTGACCTAAATCATTACCTGAATGATCTACTGATGGAGGGAATTTAATTAAAAGTCAATCTTACTTATTCAGAATAATTTATCTGATGGTATAAGGAGAATTTGAAGTGTTAAATAGATTGTTGAGCTCGATAATTCAGTAGTTTGATGATTAAATGAAGTTTATTTTAAGTTACCATACATTTAAATTCATTAGCTGTAACAACAATATCGGTAAGTAATAGAATCGCGAGTGTAGAATGATACTCAGTATAAATAGATACATGTAGATTTGTATTCAGAGGAAGCCTAAGGGGTGGAATTTAACGTAATGCATTTCAATTGATGTCAATACACATTCGTTTATAAATCTATTTTCATATATATATATATATGTGTATGTGTGTGTGCGCGTGTGTGTGTGTGTGTGTGTGTGCGTGCGTGTGTGTTGTGTGTGTGTGTGTGTGTGTGTGTGTGTGTGTGTGTGTGTGTGTGTGTGTGTGTGTGTGTGTGTGTGTGTGTGTGTGTGTGTGTGTGTGTGAAAGTTAAACATAAATAACAACACAATCGGTATAGTATATGGAAGAGGGTTATATTAGGTTAACGCTTGATATTGCAGGAAGAGGGTCTTAACGTTTCGGACGCTAGTCCTTCATCAGAAGAAAGAATGGTTGGAATTGGAAAAAAACATGTCTTTAGATAAAAATAACAGTTCCATTCATGTTAATTCTAACGTGTTCATTTTCTATTGTATCATGAAAAACGCGACACAATCATGCAAACACTTCTGCTGATCTTCCTTAAAACACGTTGCCTAGAGTTCTGATTGAGGACGAACTTTCCTTGGACAAATCCATGGTCAATCACGGCAATCGACGTCTAATATCTCAGAACATAATCGGACGAAAATCGATACTGAAGACAATTTTAATATCTTTTTCGAGGCCGAGTCTAGAATCTTTTTATACTCCATCATAATAGTTTCCACACACAACACCATGTGTATTGTCCCTTTTGGAATTGAATAAAAACAAATATTCAGTGAATGCCACCTGTCAAGAAAGATTTCGTCGCCATATTGAATGTATGTTTTTCAATGTGAGATCATATAAAAAGAATTAATTTCATGTCAGACGATATCTGTTAATCTGCATCCCGATGTTTTGTTCTTTACATTTGCGATTACATTTTATTGAGTAATAGAGAAATGCCTTGACCATAGTACTATAGAAACGTTTCCACCTTGCTGAGATTCTACGACATGAAGACGAACGATCACACATCATTGAGTTTTGTGACGATTAATTCATAGATTCACAATGGTTCTAGATACAAAATTCTCACAACAATAAGAAACTTTCATGGTGATTTACTTCTCTAACTTTAAACATATTACGTTTGACTGTCTCTATGAATAAAATAGTTTGCATCACTAAGAAAGTTCAAACATCTGTTTAATATTGCCTGTATTTATTTTCTTATGATATGTCTTTATATTTCGAATGACATTAAATATAATTTTGTATTTTAGGTTTCATACTTAAGTCATACACATTTCATTGCAAGGAATGGCTTCTTTCAAGCAGATATGCAAATTGTCTTTGACATCTAGTTAATAATCTCCTACTATGTCACCATTAGGAATTAAATTCATTTATGACAATAAAGCGCCGTCATTACGTCTCTCACTATATCGAGACATACATTTTCAATTCTCCGATTCCTATATATAAGAAATTACAATTCTTATGGGGTATCCTACTTGAGAATAAAAGATTCCAAGCAATCATAAAATAAAACGACTTCGTTCATATTTTCTAAGTAGGTGAACGGCTTCCTAAAGTTTAGAATTAATTTCGGTATGATGCATTCAATAATTTAATTTTCTGTAACGTATGAATAAAAACCAATAGTTACTGATATACAAATGTTTCCTTATATGCATACATGAACACACACACACACATATACTTATATATATATATATATATATATATATATATATATAACGAAGGAAATGTGGTAAGGAACCAGGTGGACCATAACGCACCAAAGTACTCAATACTTAGGGTAGTAGAGTGGGTAATAGGAACGAGTAGGACCCCGACGGCTGAGCTCAAGCCGTTTCGAAGGCTAATTTTGGACTTTTTTAGTCCAGAATTAGCCGTCGAAACGGCATGAGCTCAGCCGTCGGGATCCTTCTCGTTCCTATATATATATATATGTGTGTGTAGAAGTTATATTTAATTTGTTGGGATACAACAAGCAAATATTTTTATAACTGATATAAAGCACTCAACAAAATTTTGGAGTAAAAATACAATATATTAACAAATGGAAACTATATTTATAAAACCATATTTATTTCATTATACATATTTCAAGGACACCAAAGCAAATTATGGTGCGCTTTCATCAGATAAAATATAATATAGATCAGTTTTATAAACAAATATTGACATACCCTTAATGAATGCGACCATGTCGGTTGGAAGCTCCCGGATAGTGGGGTTACTAATTTTATTATTGGTCTATTATGCAAATTAGTGTCGGAGAGGTTTAAATCCCGTACATTTAAATTAAGCCGTTGGAATAGGGAAAAAAACAAACAAAATAAAACGGCTTCATTTAAATGTACTGGGATTTAAACCTCTCCGAAACTAATTTGCATAATAGACCAATAATAAAATTAATAACCCCACTATCCGGGAGCTTCCAACCGACATGGTCGCATTTTTTAAGGGTATGTTTTTAAAACTGATCTATATTATATTTTATCTGATGAAAGCGCACCATAATTTGCTTTGGTGTCCTTGAAATATGTATAATGAAATAAATATGGTTTTATAAATATAGTTTCTATTTGTTAATATATTGTATATATATATATATATATATATATGAATATATATATATATATATATATATGAATATATATATATATATATATATATATGAATATATATATATATATATATATATGAATATATATATATATATATATGAATATATATATATATATATATATATATGAATATATATATATATATATATGAATATATATATATATATATATATGAATATATATATATATATATGAATATATATATATATATATGAATATATATATATATATATATATGAATATATATATATATATATATATATATATATATATATGAATATATATATATATATATATATATATGAATATATATATATATATATGAATATATATATATATATATATATATATGAATAAATATATATATATATATATATATATATATGAATAAATATATATATATATATATATATATATATATATATGACACAAGCAGAGAGATACATAAAGTGATTAACAAAGACATATACGTTCAAACGGACACACATACGTACACATATCTCTCTCTTTCTCTCACTATCTTTCTGTCTATCTCTCTCTCTTTCCTTTCTAGCTTTCTTCTCTCTCATTCAGTCTTTCCTTTTTTTTCTCTCTCTCTCTCTCTCTCTCTCTCTCTCTCTTACTATTTTCTCTCTGACTTTCTCTTCCTCCCTCTCTCTTTCTCTCATTCGTTTCTGTATATCTCTCTCTCCCGCTCTCCCTATCTCCCTCTTCCCCCTCTCTCTATCTCTCTCCACCCCCTCTCTCTCTCTCAATCTTTCTTCCTCACTCTCTCTTTCTATCATTTTCCCCCTCGCTCATTTTAAATTTAATGTTTAAAAAGCTGCATTAATATCTGAAAAACGAGATAACATGCACCTACATGTAGAAACATATACATGAGAATACCTACATGTGAATATATACATGTAGCTACCACTGAACGCTAGCAAGTAGGCTATAAATAATTGTTCTACTTCTGGTAAATGCCAGCTATTATCCCAGTATATTACTGGTACTTTATTTTATCGACCCCGTAAGGATGAAAGGAAAAGTTAACCTCGGCAGGATTTGAAGTCAGATAGTAAATGGCCGTAACTCTACTCTGAAAAGCATGGCGTCCGACCCTCTACCGATACTGGTAAAATAATAAACGTTACTACTTTTGGCACACGGCCAGAAATTACCCCAGTACGTTACTGGTACTTTATTTTATCGACCCCGTAAGGATGAAAGGCAAAGTTAACCTCGGCGGGATTTGAACTCAGTCCGTAACTGTGCTGCAAAGCATGGCATCCGACCCTCTACATAAACCAGTCCAGGAATCAAACCTATGACATTATGATCGTAAGTCTAACACGTTACCACTAGGTCATTACTGGCTGCATTTTATTGTGGCATCAGAACTATAATAATGATTTCTAGTATAGGCACATGGCCAGTAATTAGAGGGGGAGGGGAAAGTCTATTAAATCGACCCCAGTGCGTGACTGGTGCTTTATTTCCTCGACCCCCGTAAGGATGAAAGGCAAAGTTAACCTCGGCGGGATTTGAACTCAGACTGTAAATGGCCGTAACTCTATGCTGCAAAGCATGGCATCTGACCCTCTACCGATACTGCCATAATAATATTGATTTCTATATTAACTACAAGTCATAACACATAGAATGTAATAAACATTATATAGATAAGGGATTCTTTATATGCAGGATTGGACAAGTAAATTTAATGAAGGGGGAGAAAGTTATATAAGCGATAGATGGAAAAACCAGGAGCAATAAATACGTTTCTTAATTTTTATGGAACACTCAATGATTAACAAAAGATATGATATAAAACATACGTAAAGAGTTGGGGACTCACTAGTTAAGTTGAGTCAGGACATTCCACATTTCTGGTCTCACCGAAATCTCCAGAAAGCAATTCCACGGTCCGTTCATCAAAAATGGCACCTATATACTCTACAGAAAAATGTGTCATCTATTCGTTTATATTTGATTTTTAGTTGTAAGTTTTTATCATCTGGGATCTCGCTATAAGGAAAATTTATTTCCGTGTCTATACATATATTGCATTGGTTTTCTTCCTCTAATTATTACATATTTTAACCACCATAGCTTTGGCGGTTTGCATGCCTATGTATTTCACATACGGCCCTTGCCATTCTGAGTTCAAATCCCGCCGAGGTTAACCTTGCCTTTCATCCTTACGGGGTCGATAAAATAAAGTACCAGTAATACACTGGTTAATTACTGGCCTTGTGCCTAACGTTAGAAACAATTATTACACAGTTTAACATTTTTATTATCATTTTTATTGTTTTCTATATATTTTAAATATTTCTTCACGTCGTTTAAACTACTGTTGCGACAGGCTGGCGACTTTCCTCAAATGTTGTTTCACTTAAAGACAGGGTATTTCTCATTCGGGATGTTCACCGCAGAGACTGATTGTGTTCTAATTTTATCTATAATCTCAGGATTAGGATATGGTTTCTCAGCTTTGGGGATTTGAAGAGGAACGAGTTAACCCCCTCGATATTGGAAATGGATCTAGTAGTAGAGTGCCCCAGGAATAGAATATGAATATTCACATTTTCGTTATAATAATCGATAATATAAAAATACATGATTAAACTTTCTGTAAAAATGACCAAATACTAGCAATATGTGATTACAATTGTACTGAAAATAGAAAGATTAAATACATTGCGCTATTACAAATGAAAACTATGTAATTGCAATGTTACATAACTGAAGCCATACAGATTTGCTCACAAAACTAACAAATTATTTCTTTGTATACAACCGATAGACAGATCTTTTAGATGCTTGATCTCTGTATAGTTTCACAGAATTTATCTAAGTAACACGGACGATAGTGGCAAATATGTAGTGCAATGATACTGCACATTATGGTCAGAAAGAAATTTGCTTACGTAAATGTTGATTAAGGATTATTTAATTACGTGCTTAGAAATACCAAACGATGGAAAGGAAATTCTCCAAAAGAATAAGAAAAAGAGTCATTAGGGAAACGATTAAAAAAGCATTACACATTTGCATCGGAATTACTTTACGAAACGGTTGACAATAGATTATAATTTGTAAGGATATTGATACATTTTCCATCATACAAATTACAATAGTAGTATTGAAATTGCAAATATTACAATTAATGATATTATAGATACTCTAGAAATAGAAATTTCTCTGAAAAATGAGAAATGTATGAGTTTAAAGATACCAAGTATATAAATCCATATGTCAGTGAATTAGATTTGTCATGATAGTAATAGTTGTTAATATTTACTATGTGTTATGCTTTTTATTTTCGGCATACAATAAATATATGTTTATGATGATATAGTCTCTAGATATATGGATATCGAAACGCGTATGTGAAAGTGTAAAAGTGAGGCTTGTCTGTTTCAAATGTGAGGTTTGAAATGTGAGGATTTAATATATTAGAGGTATTAATGTTGATGTGGAATAGGTTTTCGTGTTCCCAGGTATAGGCTTGGTTCGTTGGGAGTTTCGAAAAAACATGTTTCTAGTTGTAAAGATACGTGTTCGGTAAGAGCGCCCATACACACGACTTGACTATTGAATCGTTTAATGTGAGTCATGTCTTTAGATCTCTTAAAATATACAACGCTCTACCAATTGGAATCCGATTTATTGACTGTATCTCTATTGAAACATGTAATATCAAGGTTAATATCAAATCTTGTAAAATACAGAGCCCAGGGTCGAACTTTCATTGCTAACTTTGGTAAGGAATTTGAACAAAAGCAGACGGCCTATACTGAAATGAAACGAGGTTGGTAGAGGAGGTAAAATGAAGGTAAATTGTAGAGGCTTGACACGTGTTAAGAGGGCTGAAATGCTGTCGACCTTCTCTGTACGAGGGTGGGCGGGTCTGCTTGTGTAAATGTATGAGTACTGCGCCGGATGAATCGACAAACTATGTGTTGAAACTGGAGTATAAAATCATGGGTTTAGCTACAGAGACGATGGGAACGGAGCTAGCTATGGAGTAATGTGTGTAGGTGACACATTCTTCTATAATGTTCGTGTCAGATGCTTCTAAAAACATTGGGAAGAAAAAATCCAGAAGATATACAATTGTTCCCCGAGTTCCAACAGTGCTTTTCCTCAATCTCTATTCGTGCCTTTTTAAATAAAATGTTCATCGTTTATTTCCTGTTGCTAAGATAAAACACTAAAAAGAATTTGGAAACAAAATATCATTTTAAAAATATGTGTTCAATATGTGTGTCTAAACATTTGTTTCGATGTAAGATATCATTTCTTATCGGAAACTTAATTGAATAGATATTTTGAAATTGTGTAATGAAAGGTAAAGTGTAAATATACCTTAAAGAAATTACAACTGACTTGAATGATATCAGTCCAACGTTTTCATTCATTGGCAAACGATTCAAGAAATCCGGTTAAAATTTTCGGAAATTGCTTCTTGAATACAATGAAGATTTTATAACAACGTGAATGGATATATCGTTTGTATTTAATAGACAGTTACTGATACGTACAAATAGGTTTATTATGTAAAGAACCCATTCTTTGTATTTTACGTAACATTGAACATTCATTCAAATTGTCAAACAAAGAGAACGTAACGTAAGACAATTGAGGCCGCTTCTGGCTAGGAAAAACGCAACAGTCGTTTAATAAAAGTAACTTCAATAAAGATTGTCAAAGACTGAGATATATTGTATCTATCGTGTCAAAAGTCTTTTGATTCTTAATAAAGGAAAATACCATTCCTTTCTGTAAAACTATTGTAAATCTCTCCTTATCATAAAGGTTATCTCTGAATATTTATCATGTAATTGCGTTTATAGACCTATATATGAATATGTGACAAATGTGGAGACATAGCTGTCTATCTATACTTCCATGAAGCTATTTGTCTACCGAACTATCTAATAACCTACACACGTAGGTACACATACACCCGCGCGCACACACACGCACATATATATACACACGCACACACACGCACACGCTTACACACACAAACATGCACACATATATACACACACGCACAGGCACATACCCATACACACGCACATATATATACACACACGTACACACTCGCACACACACACACACATATATATATATATATGCACACACAAGCACCCGCTCACACACACACACACACACGCACACATATATATATATATACACACACGCACATACCCATACACACGCACATATATATACACACACGTACACACTCGCACACACACACACACATATATATATATATATATGCACACACTAGCACCCGCTCACACACACACACACACACGCACATATATATATATATACACACACACACACACAGACACACACACACGCGCACATATATATACACACACGCACATATATATATACACGCACAGAAACACAGACACACATATATATGTGTTTTGAGCTTGGTTTGTGCATGCGTTACACATATGTGTGTGTGTTTGTGTGCGTTTATTTATGTGTTTATTTACTTGTCACTATTTGGTTGTTTGTTCTGTCTGATTTGTTTTATTAGTTTGTTTTTTTAGTGTCTGTAGGCCTTTATTTTGTCCTTAATTACTGGTTGCTGTAGTTGTATGTGTGGGTGTATTTGTGTTTGAGTATCAGCCTCGATGTATTAAAAAATATAACAAATACATACGGTATGTATTAATATATACAAAATAATTCTTGAAATATATGATGACTCATCAGGAAAATTGCATATCTCGCTTAAAAACAACAGCAGTGATGAAAACAAGTAGAGAAATTCATAGCCAAACGTTCGTGCACACACATCATTCGATATGCAACCTAAGCATTTCAGATATTCCTTACAGATAAAATATCATCTATATGATAATATAATCTACCTTCAACATCCTTTACACGATCATATCCAAGATGGTGGTTAAATTGCATATTGAATATTTAAAATATAGCGTAAATTTGTCAATGTTACTAGAGTTTTCTTTTTTCGGCAGAAAGATACGAATATTTTACGATATATTTTAGAAATTAATAGCGTGATTTTTTTTATCGAAAATTTAAAATTAACAGTAATTTAATTTTACATATAATCCGTAGTTTTTCAATCAAACTCATTGATTCAACATCTTCTACACGACCATATCAATGTTGGTGGTTAGATTGCATGATAAACATTGAAACTATAGTAAAAAATCCGCAACCCTAGGAAATTACTAAATGTTTCACACTTCAATTATCTGAACATTGTACAGTTCCTCGACATATAGTATATACCTGGATTTATTCAATATTATATATACAAAGGTGTTTCAGAATAACTGCTCAAAATTGTAGAATTAGTTGTTATATTTTTCGCAGTAACCACAACGCATCTTAATGATTTCTACTATAGACACAGGGCCAACAATTTGGGGGAGAGGAAAGTCGATTAAATCGACCCCAGTGCATTATTGGTGTTCTATTTTATCGACCCACTTAAGGATGAAAGGCAAAGCTAACCTCGGTGGGATTTAAACTCAGAACATAAAAGACAGTAAGTCTATATTGCAAATCATGATACCCGACACTCTGATTATACAATCCTCCACTCTTCAAGTCTAAAGTCTGTCTTAAGCCAGAAGGCTCATTTGGCCAGTGCTTATCCCGGTTGCATGGCGTGGAACGACTGAGAATACAAGACTTCCCCCTGGACAGGACGACAGTCCATCACAGGTTTGAACCGCCAGCTATTGCTAGTACTCATTTTTAGCTAAGTATACTGGAGCAATGTAAAATGAAGTGTTTTGCTCAAGAACACAACACGCATCCCATGATCAACCCCATGACATCACGATCATAAGTGCAACACCATTATCACTAGCCCTCGGGCCTCTTCGATCCTCTGCCCTAATGCATCGTAATAAGAGAACACATTAGATTGTATAATTCATACACGATCCTAAAGACGACTGGAGCATAACACCTGGTATAAATCTCAATGCTTGTCACACTAAAGCGATTCCATTGATTTAAATGAAAAAAAAATAAGATTAATATACCATGTACACATTCTGTATTTTGTAATATACATATATATAATTATATTGTAATATCTCTCGGAGTATATAACTGTATATACCCACGAATGTGCAATTAACTTAAGTGTGACTAACGATGATAATCATACATGAAGGAAAAATTAACAGTTAGGTATAGCAATTAAGAGATTTCCATATTTACAGCGCTGTGCAGATCAAAGAGATCCGTATTGCAATTAAGAAATTTTAGCTTTTGGGTTGATATTACTTGTTAATCTACCCTATATATTCTCAAGTCAAAATTCGTCTAAATATATTACATCATATACCTTTAAAATATGTTCTCAATACAATATGTCAAAGTGATTTTGAGTATCTCCGTCTAAAGAATTTCTGTGTATAGAGCAGATCGGACTGAGGGTATACTTAGTTTCATATATATTATTATATTTAGCGATGCCAATAAAACATTGAAGCAACAGTAAAATAAGACTGAAATAAGTGGCACAGAAGAAAACAAAGATACATTGAGGAGGTCACGGTATATGTGACGAAAGCACTTTGACCAACGAACTAATAACAAATAGTAGGGCTGAAGTGGAAATTGAATAGTGTTTTTTTTTATTGGTAAAATAATCATACACAAATGTTACAATATCGGCTTCGATAAATGATTTCACATCAAGAATATTTCAAAACAAATGCACAAAAGCATATAAAGCATATAAAGCATATATATATATATATATATAGTAATAAATGTGAAGACTAAAATCAAAAGAGGGCTCGATAAGGATAAATATATATCAAATATATAAGAACGCTAGAGCAAATATTTCTGTGTTTTCTTCCGTGTCATTTGTATCTGGTATTATTTTAATGTTGCGTGAGCAGAGATTAAGTCCAGTCGATAAGTTGACATTGTCAAACCATTTTTTTGGCTGCCGGCCTCTGCTTCTCTTACCAACCAACCTTGATTAGTAATTATATAAACGATTAATTGCTGAAAAGATATACAGTATACGCACATCATGAACAAGAGACACATCACACTAACACATGCGCATATTGGCATCCCTATATATAACACTATATATGAAACTAAGTATATCCTCAGTCTGATCTGTTTCAGAAGATCTCGTTAACGGGGAAAGCAGCGATTCTTTGCTTCAACTTTAATCTGTTATTTTAATAAATAATTTATATATATACATATATATTTATATATATATACATATATAGAGAAAACAACACGGACACTCTATCTCAAAATTATTTTTGAAAAGCATTTAGAAATGCGCAACCGGTAAAAACTTAAAAATTTAAAACCACAACTGAATACTAACCCATACAATTACTAATACTCTTTTATTCCTAATTAAACCATTTTTCAACTGTGAACAATTTGTCAGCATTTTCTATTCCGTTTACCAATATATTATATATATATATATATATATATATATATATATATATAATTGTTTCTACATTTGGCACAAGGCCAGCAATTACCCATTACATTACTGGTACTTTATTTTATCGACCCCGTAAGGATGAAAAGCAAAGTTAACCTCGGCGGGATTTGAACTCAGACCAACCGTGTCACACATTCTTCCATTCCTTGTCTCCCTGAAAATTACGTTACATTGGCACGTGTTTGTAGATTGCATACACATCGGTACGTTACTTTCAAAGAGAGGGTGTGAAATAATATGACTTACATAATACGTGTGAATGAATTAAAAATGGAAGCTATAAGCCCAGTCAGTATTTTCTGTATTCCTCCTTTAAAATGAAACTCTAATTGTTTGTGTTTATTATCGTAATATCTACTCGCTATCGATAAAGTTATCTACAGTAACGTCCATTCTCATATTCAATCTTGCTATATGAAAGTGAAGCATCACCGCTTTCATCCAAAAAACAAAAGCACCTTGATGGCACCTAAACTCGCCTGCTTCAACGCATTCAGACATAAGCTGGTGACATCTGATTTTGAGGGAGATATATGCCAGCCTCCCACACCTATCTGTCGTTGTACGTAAAAAGAGAGTAAAATTTGTTGGCCACTGCCATCTTGCCACCAATGATGCTGTCTCAATTAGTGCTTTGGAAACCACAAGCAGTCTCTAATAACAGGGGAGCAAGCTCTCCTACCCCGATGTCATTGAAATCCAGGACTTGGTAACGGCAATAAACGACAGAGCCAAGTGGAGATCAATTGTTGTGTCCATTTCGGCTGAGGCCAATGGATGATGATGATTATATTCAATACATTTTTCTAGTTATATTCAAAACATTGTGGCCTATAAATAATAATCAAGCCCCATGTCTATTATACTCTGTAATTATTTTCATGATAACAACTTATGTAGGCAGTGCATTATACCCTGTATCAGAGGGGATATTGAATGTATAACAATGACCTTTTTAAGTGTATCTTATCTGGGTATTTCTTCAGAATTAAATTTTCGTTTTAGGGTTATGAATGTAATATTGCATGAGTTCAAATCCTGTTGAGCTCAACTATGCTTTTTATTCTTTCAGAGTTAATTGGGAGAATTGGTAGAGCATCGCATGTGATGTTTTGTCCGCACAAGAGCTCTTCTTTCTTTCTTTTTTTTCTATATTTCCCTATTCCTTCTTTCGTTTTGTTTCCCAATTTTTTTTTACTTTTTCTTACTAAATAAAGTTTGTTTTTTACTTTTGAATGAATTCATATGCCAGTTAGTGTTTCTTTACTTTAAATGTATATCACAGTGGAACGTTAGAAATATTTTCAACTAATTGAGTGATGATACAAATGAAACTATTATGCATAGTATTGATTAATAAAACAAACACAATTCGTTTGTTTAACAGGAAAGTATTAATGGATTAGTAAATATTCTTCTTGTGAGGCTAAACTCTGCCAGTTGCAGACTGCGCATTAACATGTGATATCGATCACCAATAGCAGAGTTCAAAGAGCAGAGATTAAGTCCAGTCAAAAAGTTGACATTGTTTTGACCAAAACAATATTTAAAAACCAATAACATGTACAATTACGAAATCTATCTCACCCACATACACATAGTACAGATGATATATACGGAGGCTCCACCAACAATTTACCAGCAGAGTGGGATTTAGATCTTGGGGGGCGTGGGGCACTTCAGATTGTGGGGGGCGCGAGTTGTTTCAGATTCTGAAGGGGATGTGCCCCTCATACACAAACGATTGGAATACATAGCAAACCCCCTAGTTTTACATAGCAGTATTAGCTTAGCGCAAGTAATTGGAATTGAGAAGTTATACATACAGGTATTAAATTAAAAACTTCCAATTATCCTAAAACTAAAAACCCAACTGAGGGAACAAATAAATTGCTATGGCTAGTGGAACCCCTCACTGCAGGGTCCGGGGCAATTGTCGCCCATTCACCCCTGACCACCTCCCCACTTCAATAAAAACCTAACCATCCATCTTCCTCTGTCTTCTATGTTGGCTCCTACTGGTGACAGACTAGCGAGAGATTATTTAAGATATTCTTTTCTGTTTTCTAACAAGCGTGAAACTAATAACACTGTGTAATTGTATATTTGTGTTTCTCTAATTTAATCATGAACTATATAATTTATTTGAATCTGTGTGGGTGAGCGTATGTGTACACACACACACACACACACACACACACACACATAATAGGTGCTAGTAGACTCTGGCAATTTTTCCTGACACATGCGTTTTCATAATTCCTATAGAAAGTCAAACTTTCAATGGTTAACAGGATGAAAAAAGATACGCATGAATGCATTTATAGTAAATCAAGCATTTTTATTCATAATAATTTATTCATAATAATTTACATATAATACAGACCAAATATTGTATCCATTGCACATTTAAAATTGGTTGGGGTAACACATAATTTATATATATATATATATATAGGAAAAGAATTAGGACCCCGAAGGCTGAGCTCCGGCCGTTTCGACTGCTAGATCCGAACTAAACCAGTAGTATATCCTACTTCAATATATACTAATGGTTTAGTTCGGATCTAGCCGTCGAAACAGTCGGAGCTCAGCCGTCGGGGTCCTTACTCTTTTCCTATTATCCACTCTACTAGCCTAAGTATAGAGGAATCTGGTGCGTTATGGTCGACCTGGTTCCTTACCACACTTTCTATATATATATATATATATATATATATATGAGAGAGAGAGAGAGAGAGAGAGAGAGAGAGAGAGAGAGAGAGAGAGAGAGAGAGAGAGAGAGAGAGAGAGAGAGAGAGAGAGAGAGAGAGAGAAATGAAAGGAAATCACAAACAAGAGACAGGTCGCTGGTTCAGTTGTCTGCTGTGGATCTCGGACATTTCAGGATATGAAAGATAATACGCCTATCCCAGTGCGTCAATAAGTTTGTAAGTTCTTGGTGGGAGAAAAAAGAGAGAGGGGAACAAAAAATCAATTAAACGGAAGTGAAAAAAAGAGAGGAAAAAATTCATAAAACATACCGATAGAGAAGGGGGGAGGCACGAGGAGCCGCAATGTGTCTAAAGTAACTAAGGGAGAGAGAAGGGGGAGAAGTTAGGCCACCGGTTGGACATAACTCCGGGGTCTTATTAACACCGAATAAAACACACGTCTAAGCTCGGCGGGTGCAGCGAAAAGAGAAAGAGGCGACAGAAAACGAAAGTAGTGAGGGAGCAGAGAGTAAGGGAGGATATGTGAGTGGGAGAGGGGGAGAGAGATACTACACGAGTAGCAGAGAGAGAGAGAAAGGGAGAGGCAAGAAGGAAATGAGTTAATAATTGTTTCTACTTTTGGCACAAGGACAGCAATTACCCAGTGCATTACTGGTACTTTATTTTATCGACCCTGTAAGGATGAAAGGCAAAGTTAACATTGGCGGGATTTGAACTCGGAATGGCAAGGTCCATAATTCTATGCGTAAAAGCATGTCGTCCGCCCCTCTACCGATACTGCCAATCCACCGCCCGAGCATGTCGTCCGACCCTTTACCGATACTGCCAATCCACCGCCCGAGCATGTCGTCCGACCCTTTACGGATACTGCCAATCCACCGTCCCAGCATGGCGTCCGCCCCTCTACCGATACTGCCAATCCACCGCCCTAGCATGGCGTCCGCCCCTCTACCGATACTGCAAATCTACCGTCCCAGCATGGCGTCCGCCCCTCAACCGATACTGCCAATCCACCGCCCTAGCATGGCGTCCGCCCCTCTACCGATACTGCCAATCTACCACCCTAACATGGCGTCCGCCCCTCTACCGATACTGCCAATCCACCACCCTAGCATGGCGTCCGCCCCTCTACCTATACTGCCAATCGACCGCCCTACTAAGGAGTTAATAATAACAACAAGGGGGGAGAGTAGAGAGAATAGAACAGATCACAAAAAATTAATAAAATATTTTAAAAGATTTAGGAGAAACAATGTGTTGTGTGGTTACTGATGAAGTGTAATCATGGTAGGGTTGTATGTGTTATAATTTCTTAGTTGCATGTTATGGAAAGAGGTTGTGGTGAATCTTTGGAATGGTGCTTAATAAATATTAATAGTTATCCCAATGTTCAAAAGTGACCTAGCAATGGAATATGTTGCACATTCCTGCCATACACATTCTGTCCATTATTCCGGTACAGTGCAAGTGTTGTGTTCGATTGTCACATATTTTCTACAACACTTATATTGAATATCATATATATATATATTGGATATCAATTATATATATTGGATACATGGATATTATTTACACTCAGTACAAAATCGCCAGAAACCTAACATAATATACAAAGCACCAGAAAACTATCATGATAAATGAAAACATACTATATTACTTTACAGTTAAAAACAAGACACTAAGTTTAAAAGACAGTAAAACACCGTAATATATATTTATTCCTGGATTGTTTAGAGATAGCGAGTGATTAAAACGAAAGTGTGACGTTATATATAATAAATTAGAAACTGAAATTAGAAATGTATATATTTTCAAATTAATTTACTGTCTGTGTAGCTATTGAGAATCTGACAATATAGAATATGACGTTAGCCAAACAGGAGATCGTAAATCACCTGACATTTTATTAATGAACAAGCTTCATGAAATGGTTAAATTATTCTTTTGAGGAATGTCATTTTAACTCTAGATAAGTGATTACAGAAATTAAATCGATTTATGCTATTAATGTTTCTAATATAATCACACTAAATCAAATATTTCTATGAATAAA
>OZ024752.1:10011554-10014054 GCA_964016885.1 Eledone cirrhosa | reverse complement strand
TTTATTCATTCGTTTTGGGATAAATTAGTTTTTCTTTCCTATATTAATCTAATAAATAAGATGAAATATATGTCTGTATAATTCTATTTAAAAACACTATCAAATCAAGCCCAAACCGGAAATTCATGCATTGATTATTATTAAAAGATAAACGACATTTATTTAATAAAATTCACATTGGCAGGTTAGCAACTTCTTTATTCGTAATATCTCAATATGTACTTTGTGAAGTTATATTTATACATACTTATATTTCTGAAATATTATTTCTGTATATATAAGTATTCATGAAGACAAACATGTAAAAATCATATATGTATATTGTGCTATGCATTTCCATAATAATCGTAAATATTGCTATGTTTCCTATGTTGTTATATATTTATCTGGTCTACCATTAAGATGGCGTTCGTGACTCGTGCCATATTTATTGGTGTCTTACTATTCTGCAGCTCCACTCAATATACTTAGCTCTCTAAATTCCATTTCATACATGCCATCTGAATATATATTAGCTTACAAGGATTCTTTTCAACACGCTGACGAGTATATGTATATGAGTGTGTGCGTGTATGTATATATATATATGTGTGTGTGTATGTGTGTATGTCTGTGTATATATGTATATGCATTCATTTATATGTATGAGTATATAAATATAAATGTGCGAACACAGACACACTTACAAAAATACGCACTCACAGACATACATTCACACACGCACATACATTCATACACACACACACACACATACATTGATACACACACACATACATTCACACAAACACTCACATAGATTCAAACATACACACGCATACATTCACACAAACACACACATACATTCACATAAAGACACACATACATTCACACAACTACACACATATTCACACAAATACACACATACATTCACACACACATATCTACATTCCCATAAACACATACATACATTCACAAAACCACATACATACATTCACATAAACACATACATACATTCACACAAAGATACATACATTCACACAAACACACATACATTCACATAAACTCATACATACATTCACACAAACACACACATAGATTAATACAACACATACATTAACACACAAACACACACATACATTCACACAAACACACATACATTTACATAAACACATACAAACATTCACACACACATTTACAAAAACACACATACATTCACACACAAACACACATATACATTCACACAAACACACACACATTCAATCACACAAACACAGACATATATTCACACAAACACACTCACACATTCACACAAGCACATACATTCACACAAAAACACACATACATTCACACACACACACGCATACATTAACACACACACATACATACATTAACACACACACATAGATTCACACAAACACACACATCCATTCACACAAGCACATACATTCACACAAACACATACATTCACACAAACACGCACATATATTTACAAAAGCACATATATTCACACAGACACACATATACATTCACACAAATACACACATATACATTCACGTAAATACACACATACACAGCATAACAAATAGAACCCCAACCGCTATTTTGCTATAGTTATTTCACCACCCCCTTCTTTCCTTTTACACACACATACATTCATGTAGGCAGCTGACTTAACGTGAGAGGAGGAGTATGAGGTAGTCAAACTACTCCTCTCTCTTTACGTGTTGTGACAGAATCACAGAAATTTATATCTAGATTAACCCTTTAGTATTTAAACCGCCAGTATCCGGCCATAATTCCCACACCTCTTTATGTTCAAACCTACCATAACCGGCTCCTCATACTGATGTTAAGATATTTTTCTCAAAATAAATGATATCAAAATCTCATAGATTTCATATTATGTGAGAGAATTATGTGAAGTCAAGCCTTTACCGTGAAAATATAATAGTAAAGATGGAGTAAAGTAAATGCTAAAGCGTTAATTAAAAACATCTTATTTATATAAGCAAAATATTTACCTGCACACGATATCAGGTGTGTGGGATGGAGAGCACTCGATTACAAACTACAAAGGTACCAACAGATAAACGTTACTATATTTTATTCAGCGCAAAAAGAAGAAATTTAACTTTTACGATGGGTGAAGTTTTAATTGAGAATATGAAACGTGAGAGTATCTGCAAGAAAGTTCTTCATTGATTTAACTTTTCAGTAATTGTACCACACAGGTAACACAGATAACACAACTGGTGCTAGAGGCGAACAACTTCAGCAAATATATCATTGTAACTGTGAAGCAAAAACATGTGATATTCATATATACAACAAAAATCACACATTCCACAGACATATATACAACAAAAATCCCACATTCCACAGACATATATACACAGACGTTCATATATATAAACAAGGACGATTTGTTATGTCTTCAGTATGTTTATTGATTGGTGACGCACGTTTCGCAATTGATCAGCTCAAGCTTCGATCTGTATCGATCTGGCCCGACTCTGGAATC
>OZ024752.1:10001554-10006554 GCA_964016885.1 Eledone cirrhosa | reverse complement strand
CGTTTTCTAAGCAATGTTATAATAACATAATCAATGCCGGGAGAACTTACACTTAATAGAATACAGGCCTCACTTGAGTATAGTGCCATTTATATTATCTTTTCTTAATTTCTGGACAACTACATCCTGAGATCAAGTTGAATGAGTTCCTGGTAGATTTTTTAGCCGACACAGTTATATTCTCCGAGGGGTCTTTGGAGTAACGTTACTCGATAAAATGCGTAACTCAGAGATCAGAGAGTCACTCCAGATAGATCCGCTTCTCTTCCGAATTAAGAGATCACAACTCCGATACTCTGGGCATGTGGTTAGAATATCACAGGAAAGAATCGCTGGACAGATTTTACGAGCAAAACGACAAAGGAAGAGAGACAGAGAGAGGGAGTGAGAGAGAGAAAGAGCGACAGAGAGAGAGAGCGAAAGAGCGACAGAGAGCGAGAGCGAAAGAGATAAACGAAAATCTGAATTTTTATGTATATGTAAGCAATGTTCTCAAATTGTTCTCTTCAATTCAATATACACCTTAATAATATTATATACCTTATTACCTGTAGCACGAAGAAACCGATACTAGAAATTGCTTTTTAAAAAATATTTTCCTGTGATTCTATAAGAAAGTCCTATTAGCATTTTCTACATTTTTCTTATTTTCCTAATATATTTCAACTCGTGTTACTTCTCGATATATATATATATATATATATATATGTGTGATATATATATGTGTGATATATATATGTGTGCGAGATATATATATATATATATATATATATATATATATATATACGTGTGTGTGTTGTGTGTGTGTGCGTGAATATATATATGTATATATATATATATATATATATATATGTGTGTGTGTGTGTATATATATATATATATAAAATAAACGAAAGTAAAATGTACATATCGCACATCTAAGCAGGTTTAGGTGGCTTTCTAAGATAATGCATCTGGTAGGAGATTTCTAGGACTTGATCCTATCACAAATAACAACCGGTCACCGTTTGTCCCATGTATCGAATAGCTTACCACGTGATCTTGAGATCGACGCTAAAAAATGAATCTGCTTGATACAATGAGACCCTTCAGCTGATCCTTTGTACAATGGGTACAACATATTCTTACCAGCTGAGTAAACTGAAGCAATGGGAAGTCATGAGTCCTGTCCAAGGGCACAATGTGCTGCCCAGTCTGAAAATCAAACTCATGACCTTATAAATATTGTCTGTGATTTAAAAAATAATTGTTTCTACTTTTGGCACAAGACCAGCAATTTCCCCAGTGTATTACTGGTGCTTTATTTTATCGACGCCGTAAGGATGAAAAGCAAAGTTAAACTCGGCGGGATTTGAACTCAGAACGTAAAGGATCATAACTCTATGCTGCAAAGCATGGTGTTCGACTCTGATCTTGGATCTCACCGGTTCCAGCAAAATCAGAAACCATATTTATAAGGTGGTGAGTTATATTTCCAGCCTGTGCAGCATGTTGGGTCTTTGAGCAAGATACTTTATTTCACATTGCTTCAGTTTACTCAGCTAGTAAAAATGAGTTGTACTCATAATTTAAAGTGCCAGCCATGTTACACATTTTTTCATGCTGCGTCTCCCTGAGAACTACGTTAAGTGTACATGTGTTTGTGAAATGCTCAGCTACGTGCTTATTAAATTTCTCGAGCAGGCTGACTATCCTGTTGATCATATCTGGAACACTTGTTATCGAAAGACTAGCACCAACATTATTTCACGGTGGATTGGCAGAATCGGGAGAGGGTCGGGCGGCATGCTTTGACGCATAAAGTTACGGCCCTTTCCATTCTGAGTTCAAATCCCGCGGAGGTTAACTTTGCCTTTCATCCTTACGAGGTCGATAAAATAAAGTACCAGTAATGTACTGGTTAAATGCTGGGCTTGTGCTAACATTAGAAACAATTATTTCACATGAGTGACAGTATTTTAAAATGCTGTTACAAATAGGTAATATATACTTTAAGTAATTATATTCTGATCACATTTTAGGTATCTCTGTTAAGTTATAAGACTTCGAATCTAATCTGGCTGAGTTTACACTTGCAAATAAGAGAACCAGGGCCGCTTCTAGGAGAATTGGATTTGGTGTACTTCATATTTGTTTCTGTTGCTGAATACAATCAGGGTCGCTGCTTCTCCTGAAGGTTAATAGTTCTCTTTTAACTCGAACTTGATCATCTGCAAAGCCGCATTGTTCTCAGAACCACTACACCAGTCTTTCGATGCGTGCAGCTGGAACTATTGCCACCCATTGATTTGGCAGGATTTTTCTTGTTTATGATGCCTTTGACTCATGAGTTCTTCCGGCGCTTGTTAGGTTTTGTATTTTGTCCTACAGGGTGTCCAAAATCCCCTCCCTCACCAAGTAAATTGGTGGGGTTCCTGTTTTAGTGCTGGTTTAGTAGCCAACGACTCGACCATGCGACAGTTGAACTGGGTTACATGCTACCAGTAGCACTAGAGTGACCTGACATAAGACTTAACAGCAATTAATTTTTGGTATTCAACATTGAAACGACATAATATATGCAAAAAAAAAAATATATATCCATTGACTCTGCGATTACAGATATTCTGCCAGCCAGAAAATTTCACCAATACAATTGATTTTGTTTTTATGGCAGATGAAACATGTCATTTCTGGAAAAAATGCCATGTTGTGCTTTCATCTCCAGAGATTCTCGTTTATTATTTGGAAACTACATGACCTCTGAGAGAAATATCATGAAAGTGTTTGCCTGTTATTTTGAAATCAAACAAGAAGGCTTGGGTGAAATTAGTAAATTTCAGACGGAAAGTTTTCTCATAACTTTATCTAAAGAATATACCTTAAGGTAACGACGATGATTGATAATACATCAAGCGAAATCTTCAGATCTGCATATCTGTCACGGGAGTTTAGCTAAACATATGCACGACTTTCTGAATCTAGTAATACACGAGGTTAGTTTCAATTGAGTTACTCTTAGCTGAATAACTGTTCCATTGATTCGGAATGTTAGTAACATGAAGATCTTAATTGAGATATGTGTTATGGGTGTGGATAAGAAAAAAACCCAAATTTCCACCGTTACTGCCTCCGTCTCTACCGCTCTCCCAATCTCTCACTATTATGAGAAAATGGGGGCCCACGCGCTGTCTGCCCCGCGGCCCCGGCAGACAGAATAGAGAAGACGTTTCCCCGGGGGATGGTGAGGTAGATGCGCTTGTATTTAGGGACCAATCCTGTAACCATATTAATAATTATTCTTGCTACTCTCTTCCTTTGTCCTGATTTTGTTATATTTATGTTGTTGTTGATATTGACATGTCTAGCGGCTTGCACATTACAGTGCGTTTCTGTCTGTGTGTGCGTGTGTGTGTGTATATATGTGTGTGTGTGTGTGTATGTTTGCTACTCCTTCTACGAGCTTTTTTGTTTGGCCTGTGTGTAACTGTGTCCGTTCATGTATATATGTTATACTTAATGTTTCTACTCCAAATAGTATACACATGTCCATGTCATTTTCACCCAGGTCTCTCTTTTCTGTCATTACGTAGTTGCCCATTTTCTGAATTCCCTGTGTAGAGGTGTGGATATCTGTATGAGTATTCTTTTAATGTTGTACTAGTTTGTCTACATAATGTCCTAAGTCGAGAAGTTGGGAACCTGATAATATTTCATTTATGATACGGCCCTTGCCATTCTGAGTTCAAATCCCGCCGAGGTTGACTTTGCCTTTCATCCTTACGGGGTCGATAAAATAAAGTGCCAGTAATACACTGGGTAATTGCTGGCCTTGTGCCTAAAGTAGAAACAATTATTTCATTCATGATTTCTATTAAATTTAATCTTATTTAAAGTATTATCAGTATATTTCTTAATGTGTTTGAGATATACACATAACTGTTAAGAAATATACACATTGTAACTGTTCGGTCCGTAAATGCAGAAGAATGGCAACTAACATTTGAGGAGCAAAAGGAGACAAAAACGAAAAAAAATACACATATGTCCAAAATCTTCGAGCACACATAATGCCGTAATGAACATCAATTGATAATTAACAACTAAAAAAATTACCTGGTTTTTAAAATGCCATATGAAGTGATTATTGACCCATCTAATAATAAAATAAGATGAAAATTAACTGGTCTGTGTACTTTTATTGGTATTATTAACCGCCCAGATAATAACAATACTGGTTCCAACACACGTTTTCACCTCAGGAATCTTACGAATCCAATACAAGATGAAGTAAATATATATATATATATATAATATTAATAATAATTGTTTCTGCTTTTGGCACAAGGCTAGCAATTACCCAGTGCATTACTGGTGCTTTATTTTATCGACCCCGTAAGGAAGAAAGGCAAAGTTAACCTCGGCGGGATTATTTTATTAATAATAATTATTTCTACTTTTGGGACAAGGCCAGCAATTACCCAGTACATTACTGGTACTTTATTTTATCGACCCGTACGGATGAAAGGCAAAATTAACCTCGACGGGATTTGAACTTAATATTATTATTATTATTAATAATAATAATAATATTTATAATTATATATACACTATATACAATTATAAACAGGAAAGGTCAGTAATTTATTACTACCATATTACCAGTAAGAAAAATAGCTTAATATAAATATATCAGATGTTTTACAGAGCAGGAATATAAATTACACAATATTCAAAACTATGTTCACATCATTTTATTGCTGACAATCGTTTCTTCCAAACTTTCGTTTGGATTGCTCGGAGCATTAGCAAAGTTTGGACATATAATTAACTTCCTATTCAATATATATATATATATATATATTTCGTTTCTGAATTCGTTTAGCAAGATTCTTTATCTGAAATCGTGTGTTGAAACCGATATTGTTATACTTTGGGAGGGTCATGTTGCGAATAGGAAACACACGCACCAGTTGCTTTCACTTCAATTTATTATAAAAATGTATAATAAATTTATAAAT
>OZ024752.1:9979054-9996554 GCA_964016885.1 Eledone cirrhosa | reverse complement strand
TCAACCTCGGCGGGATTTGAACTCAGATCGTAAAGGGACGTAACTATGCTAGAAAGCATGGCGTCCGACCCTCTACTGATACTGCCAAGCCACCGTGGTGGTGTGCTGCTTAAATAGAGTTAGCTTTATAATACTACAATAATTATCGCACAGATTGTCATATTTTATTTATGTTATTTACATTAATGTTTCAAGTGTTTGGCAAATCGATATAAATATATACTAAATTAATTGTGTATGATTTCTTTCTAGTTTTACTGAATATGATGAACATATCAAAAATATTTATAATAATAACTATGACTTGCAATCAGTTATATTTATAGAATACATATTTGATTAATTGTACGAAAGTTAATGGTACTTCATCGTGCTATCAACATAGATCTATCTTATCTTGGAAATTATTTTTTTAGGAGAATATTTCTTGTTTTTGTTTTATTGAAAGGAAATTAGTATTAAATGCATAAAATATCAAATAATTATAGACATATGTCTTATGTTAAAATATATATACGGAGAATGTGTGCAAATTCTTTGGCTTTGCTAAAAATGATTCTTTCTACTTTACGCGCAAGGGCAGCAATTTGAAAGGACGGGAAAGTCGATGAAATCAACCCGAGGACTTATTGGTCTTTATTTTAATGACCCCGTAAGGGAAGGATTTGGACTCATAAAGGGCCGTAACTCTCTGCTTCGAAGCAGGTTGTCCGATCCTCTATCAATACTGCCAATCCACCGCCCTTTGCTAAAAATAATAGTTTCTTGTTTTTGCCACAAGGCCAGCAAATACCCCAGTGAATTACTGGTAAGCATAGCGGCATGTATTATTTTGATATTACTATTTACAATGGTTTCTGATTTAGACATGGGAAAGGTGATTAAATCGATCCCAACGCATTACTGGTACTTTATTTTATCGACTCCGTATGGCTGAAAGGCAAAGGTTTCTATTGGCGGGATTAATATTCCTATGTACATTACGTATTTTACTTTCTAAGCTACTATATGTGAAAATGAAACTTCAGGTATTTATCATAATATTACTTCCATTGTGATCGAACACTGTTAAAAGCCATCACATCCCGAGAAAGTTTAGTGATTGAAAATATCCAAGGCTGTTGGTTGTAGTAGAAGTACTGACGGGAGAATATATTGTAAATGTCAATCATTATTGGATTGTCAGTATCGGTAGAGGGTCGGACGGCATGCTTTCCAGCATAGTTACGTCCCTTTCCGATCTGAGTTCAAATCCCGCCGAAGTTAACTTTGCCTCTCATCCTTATGGGGTCGATAAAATAAAGTACCAGTAATGCACTGGGGTAATTGCTAGCCTTGTGCCTAAAGTAGAAACAATTATTATGAGGCAATTGGTCGCTGGATTGGCAGTATCGGTAGAGGGTCGGACGCCACGCGTTGACGCATAGAGTTACGGCCCTTGCCATTTTGAGTTCAAATCCCGCCGAGGTTAACTTTGCCTCTCATCCTTACGGGGTCGATAAAATAAAGTACCAGTAATGCACTGGAGTAATTGCTAGCCTTGTGCCTAAAGTAGAAACAATTATTATGAGGTAATATATATAACACCCACGGGATGTAGGTGTTATATATATATATCAGGAGAGATCCGACGAGCTTTTGATTCCAGAGTCGAGCGAGATCGATATAGATCGAAACTTGAGCTAATCAACAGCGGAACGCGCATCACTAATCAATAAACGTGAAAGCTTAACAAATCGTCCTTGGTCATTCTTAGTTCAAATCCCGCCGAGGTTAACTTTGCCTTTCATCCTTACGGGGTCGATGAAATAAAGTACCAGTAATGTACTGGGTAATTGCTGGCCTTGTGCCTAAAGTAGGAACAATTATTAATATTATTATTATTATTATTATTATCTATATATATATATATATATATATATATATATATATATGGAGAGAGAGAATGCGAGAGATCCGTTCGGATCTAGCTGTCGAAACGGTCCGAGTAGAACCGTCAGGGCGTTGACTCTTTTCCCATTACCCACTATACTACCCTTAGTATTGAGTACTCTGGTGCGATATGGTCCACCTGGTATCTTTGTTATATATATATATATATATATTTATAGTGGTAGAACACTGGAAGGCAATATCCGTAGCAGTAGAGCACTCAGTCCATGGGACTAGTTAGGTAGAAGTGGTTACACAACATATATATATATATTGAAAATTTGGTAAAACCGAAGCTGCTGCTGTAGTCAAGCCAACGAGAGACAACGAGGAATGTGCTGCCAAGCACTCGATGAGGAAGCTCAGCGTAATAACATACGTTAGACGGCATGACAAAATGAAAGCTGTGGCAGACAGACCCAGCGCCACGACACCAAAGCAACGAGAAAACGAACAGGTTAATATATATATATCAAAGTAATGTGAGAAAGACAATTATAATAAAATACGTAAGATAATAGGGCATAATAAACTAGTGATGGCTTCTCGGATTGTAGAGTGTTATTGGTAGTTATTAACTCGACCTTTTGATTGTATATATATATATATATATATATATATATATATATATATATATATATATATATATATATATAACTATAAGTTGCATTTAATGTGTTGGAGGTCAGACAAACATAAATGTTTATAACTGATTTAGAGCATTCAACAAGTTACTGGAGTAAAATATTCAATGATATTAAATAAATGGAAACTATATTTATAAAACCATATTTATTTTATTATATATATTTCAAGGGCAACCAAGACAACATTGGTACGCTTTCATCAGATAAAGTACAAAGTTTGTTTTATAAATAGAGACATACCCATGAAAATGATACCTTATCGGTTAGAAATTCACTGGGAAATACCCAATGAATTTCCAACCGATAAGGTATGATCTCTATTTATAAAACAAACTTTGTACTTCATCTGATGAAAGCGTACCAATGTTGTCTTGGTTGTCCTTGAAATATATATAATAAAATAAATATGGTTTTATAAATATAGTTTCCATTTATTTAATATCATTGAATATATATATATATATATATATATATATATATATATATATATTAGAAAAGGTAAGGTTCTATACAAAACATTGGTATAGAGAAAAGGTGAAGTTGGAGATAACACGGAAAATATATTTTAGGGTCTGTTTTTCTTTTTTTTCCTTTCTTTGATTCGTAAAAGATGACATTGAAAAACATGAGAGAGACGATTCTTTTGAAAAAGAGTTTTATAATGTATATAAAGTATTACCGGTTTCGATGTATTATTAAAATTAAACTTATCAAATGTTTAGTATTATAATTAAAAAGAATTAATGATAATTAAAAAGTAAAAATTAAAGATTTAAGTAAGTTTAAGCTACGTTTATTTTTCATCTTCCTTGAGAAGGAGACTGAAATGTATATACGTGTGTGTGTGTGTGTGTGTGTGTGTGTGTGTGTGTGTGTGAGCACGTGTGTATTTTGGAAGTATTTGCAACTTTAAAACTTATAATTCATTCGTAGACGAAGTAAACTAAAATTCAGGTATCAAGTGCTTAGACATTTTTCATATTTCAAAATTTATAATTGGAACCAGAATTATCGATATACCAAGCCAATTTATATTACTTTTTTAACAATTATATTTCTACATTACCTTGAAGTTTAACTTACTACCTCATCTTATTGATTAATGTCTGAGAACTTCATTTTTACGTTCCTATAGTATATTTATCCAAGAAATCTTTGATACATGTGAACATCTGTGGTTGGGTTCTGTTTATTCGTTATTTTTTACTGGTCGCCATTATAGAGCTGGCGACATATTAGTGCAACAGCTTGAGGGGTTAAGTCGATGGTAACAACAATGGTAATTAGTTAAGATTGTACATGGTTCATATATATATATATAAAATATATGTATATGCATCAATATGCATATATGGTTTTATGTATATATTTGTATGTATGAATGTATATATTTATATATATATATATATATAATATTTATACTTATGTAGGAGTTATCTATAATTATAAATATGAGAGGGTATTATTAAGCACTACCCAGTAAGAGAAAAAGCTCAATGTAAGTTATTCAATGTATTACAGAACATAGATACAAAATATGAAGCAATCAAATTTTAGCTTAATGCATTTAATTGTTGATGATCCTTTCTTCCAAACAACTGTCTGGAATCATGTATGCTTCGATGATTCCAGACACATGTCTGGCAGAAATGATCGTCAGCAATTAAATGTATTAAGCTAAAATTAGATTGTTTTATATTTTGTATATATATATATATATATTTATTTATACAAAATAAAAAAACAATCAAATTTTAGCTGACGATCATTTCTGTCAGACATGTGTCTGGAATCATCGAAGCATATATATATATATATATATATATATATGTATATATGTAAGTATGAATACGTACATACATATATGCATACAGACGTACAGTAGTATATATATATATATATATATATATATATATGTATATATGTAAGTATGTATAGGTACATACATATATGCATACAGACGTACAGTAGTATGCATATATATACATACATGCACACATATATATATGTACATATGGATTTACCGACCATTTATTATAATGTCGGTTTGTTTGTAAACAAACATCCCGAATTAAGCTGTGCAGTGTTTAGCAACCATCGCTGCCCTTTTGTTCACAATGTACGGCTTAATTCGGGATGTTTGTTTACAAACAAACCGAGCAATATAATAAATGCTCGGTAAATCCATACGTACATATATATATATGTGTGTGCATGTATGTATATATATATACATACTACTGCACGTCTGTATACATACTTATATTTAAGTAACAGCCATACTAAGAGTGAGAAATGAAATTTCGTTTCATTTATTCCGTTTCTCTCTCTCTTTCTCTCTCTCTCTCTCTCTCTCTCTCTCTATATATATATATATATATATATATATATATATATATATATATATATATATATATATATATATGCATGCATGTATATATGTATGCATGTATGAATATCTCTCTCTGTCTCTTTCTCTTTCTTTCTCTCTCTCTCTCTTTCCCTCTCTCTCTGTAAATATGTATATATATATATATACACACACATGTATAATGTATTGTACTTAAATGGCACTCGGTCGAATACGACGATGAGTGTTCCAGGTGATACACTCAACGGAACACCCTGCATTTGAAATTAATATGCAAGTGACTGAACATTGTACAGACACGTGTACCCATAAATTGGGGAATTTGATCGTGACACAGAATGTGAGAAAGATCGTCCTTCGTGTTACAGGTACAACCCAAGTTGTAACGTGAGATAAAATGTCTTGTTCAAGGATATAGCTCAATGCCGGGAATCGAACGAACAATCGTACGAATGAGCCATGCGCCTCCACACACTCGCGCAAAAAGTCACCCTACATTCACCAACTCCAGCACGCAGATACAAACACACACCCCACACACACACACACACGCACACACATACACCCCCCACACACACACACATAAATTTATTTGTAAAACTGTCGAAGTGAATAAAATCGAAGTTGCGGCGCTCGACCAGCATCCACGAAAGAGAAAATAATTCGAAGCTTTGCACGAAGCACTCACTAAGAAGATATCGTTATATCGATAAGTTACACCTTACGTTGAAGGTGTGATGAATTGAAAACTGTGGTTAAGGCGGCAAATCCACAGAAGCCGCCACAACAACGAAAATACAATCAGGTTAAATAACATATATGTGTGTATGTGTGTGTGTGGTGACTTTTTATTTTGTCAGATGACAGCATCTGTCACAACATCACCTCACTCATTCCTCCATATCTACACCTTCGCATGCACAACAAAACACAAGGTCAAACCCCTACCACCACATCTCTGCCAACACTCCAAAAACACCAACATAGGACACATCTGCAGATGTGTCTGGTAATACGTGGCCACTCTTGTGTATACTACACCACCCTCGTGTATACTACACCACCCTCGTGTATACTACACCACCCGAGGTAACGAAACTTCAGACGTGGCGGAATTTCCCTGGCAAAAATTATGTGACACCTCAATACCTGTGGCAATAGACCCAATGTTTATATGGGGCCAAGAATTTAGAATCCCGGTCTATATCAGCTGGAAAGTGAGTATGAGAGATTAAATGAATCACGGTATTGTTTCCCCATCACCATTAATTTTTTCATCACATAAAGACAGTTTGTCCACCTCCTTGATCAAATCAACTTAATCCATCTCCTACAACAGCATAACCAGGTCTTCACAGAGGAAATCCAGGTTTTAGACATCAATACCCTTGAAATAATTAACAACTGGCTGTTCAAAATTTTCTGCGCTCCATTTATTACCGACTGTATGACGTCTAACCATGCAGCACTAATGTTATGTACGGTCTGGTAGTTATTGTAGTTCTTCCAAAACTGGCGGATTTTGATGCTTATCTTCTCCGGCGTTAGATCTACACCATGATAAAATATGTGGTTGAGTTAGTAGCGCTTACATGACGCTATTAAACCCTGGTCCATAGGCTGGAGTAGGGTGCGGTTTTGGGTGGCATGTACTCCATCTTTACATTAGGAACGAAGTCACCGCGGATAGTACAATGGCCAGATATATTGTCCAAAATCAGCCGCACTTTGATCCCTTAGAATTTACAATACTCTATATATATATATACTGTTGTATTTTTCATTACATTATTTTTGAATAGTTAACTTCATATGCAATGCTAACATATTTTCACAGCACGGATAGAGTTCAGCGTTGATTCAATATCCACGTCAATACAACTCTCTTTTCCTATAATAGATGTTAAACCTACACTGACTTGATGAAATATGTGTTTATGTATATATATACATACACACACACACACTCACACACACACACACACACACACACACACACACACACACACACACACACACACACACACACACACACACACACACACACATACACACACTCACATATATATATATACAAGGAGTCCAAACAATCTATACACTCTTTGGTTACCTGTACAGGCAACATTTATTAGAATGGTGTACACATTTTGAGGGGACAGCCGGTATATATACATATATGTATATTTTATATATATATTATATTTAATATATAATATACTAACAGTGTTACCCGGCATTGCACGGGATAATGTATTGTGGAACGCGGGCCGCCAACAGACCTAATCGTGGAAAAACTGCATGCGTGGACAATATGTAAAGAAAATAGGCCGAGTACTCTGATGGCTGGATAATCTTTGAGATTTTCCTCGATGAAGCAGGAAAAATGCAGGTTTTTACCTATGCCTTGAAATTTCGGGAAAATCGGCTAGACGTCACCATCAATAAAGCCCTAAAAAGCTGAAAAAATGAAGTTGTTCACATAATGCGGGCCCTAGGCCATAAAAACGTTGGATTTTCTTCGCTCACGGTATGAAGAAGAGACTGATTAATACATAGTTACAATTTCAAAGAAATCAGTCTGAAGTAACCACTAAAAAAACCCTAAAACGTAAAAAAACGCAATTTACCACCTAATGCGGGCTCTAGGGGATCAATGAGTTGAATTGTTTTATGTGCATAACACTCCATCAAATATAAGTAATACGCATGTAAAGTTTGATAAAGGTCAGTTGGGTATTTCTCGAGTTTTAGGGATTCACAATCACAAGCACACACACACAGACACACACACACACACACACACACACACACACACACACACACACACACACACACACACACACACACACACACACACACACACAGACATCCTCAGGGAAATGACGTAATA
Source organism: Eledone cirrhosa (assembly GCA_964016885.1). Lineage (NCBI taxonomy): Eukaryota > Metazoa > Mollusca > Cephalopoda > Octopoda > Eledonidae > Eledone > Eledone cirrhosa. The sequence goes on along the minus strand of OZ024752.1, from coordinate 9,988,714 downwards.
CAAACAGCAGACATACAGATATTATAAGGGCGCTACGTTATATGTATGCATCTATCTAAAAAGACAAAGGACTAAGAATTATAGAGAGAGATCGCTAAATCGCCTAATGCCGTCCCTAGGGCATTGAAAATTAGAATTTTTCTTTGCTAGGAACACTCCCTGAAACATAAGTATTACATGTGTAAAGTTTGAAAACAGTTGGTTGGGTGGTTCTCGAGTTTTAGGGATTCAAACTCACACACACACACACACAGTCATCCTCAGTTTGATATATATAAATTCATATATAATATATATAATATATTATATTACATTTAATATATATATATATATATAAATATATATATTATATATATTATATTACATTTATTATGGTGGATTGGCAGTATCAGTAGAGGGTCGGACGCCATGCTTTGACGCAAAGAGTTACGTCTGTTTACGAGCTGAGTTCAAATCCCGCCGAGGTTAACTTTGCCTTTCATCCTTACGGGGTCGATAAAATAAAGTACCAGTAATGTACTGGGATAATTGCTGGCCTTGTGTCAAAAGTAGAAACAATTATATTACATTTATTATATATATATATACTGTATATATATATATATATATATATATCCTTACGGCGTCGATAAAATAAAGTACCAGTAATACACTGGTTATTTGCTGGCCTTGTGCCAAAAGTAGAAACAATTATATATATATATATCATATATATATATATAAACATGATGCATACATAAACACGCACACAAATATCTACCCATTCATGCATAAACTCATACAAATATCCACACATACATACATGTACGCATACATTCATATATTTATACGTACTTAATGAATATCAACATTTCACCTAAACCTTTTTCGGAAACGCAACGTGAAGATTTTCTCACTGTGAATACTATACACTTGTTATATCGATTAAAAAATTTCTTCAACAGTGGCGACCTGCCAGTATCTGACAGCTTGGCATGATATATTTGTTTCCCTGTAACATCGTAAATGCACACAGCACATTTACTAAGGGAAAAATCATCATAGACACACAGCGACATCGGCTACATTTGAACATGTTTCAAACTAATAGAAATCTTTCAACTAAAATCTGCATGAACTGTCAGTGATATAGAAATGCAAACAACCCTATTTCTTCTCTGATAGGAGATTTACATAGTACTTTTGTTGACATAACTTTTCAGTGATATAAGTCATGTAGGCCTTATTGATCTAATAATTCTTCATAATAAAGTTATGTTTGCTTGCATTTCACGCAATAGAATTGCTCTGAAGCTACCACTATTGCAAAACTAAACTAACCACCATCTTTCCTCTGAAATACCTCGAGATGTTTTTCATTTCAAAAAATATTTCTACACATTGAATGCTTCGATGTTTATTATCTACAAAGAATATCCTCACATTTGCAAAAGCCAATATCTAATGTTATTGAATAGGGTATCTGAAATCTCAATCTTATGAAGCGCTCAGGTGGGAATTGTGAGGTTCTGCGTTCGCTTTCTGTGGCGGTTGTTTGTCATCTTTACCGTCAATAGGGAGATATTTTACAAATCTAAAAGTGTTCTTTTCAAAACTATTTTCCTGCGTTCGAGAGCTTCTTCATTTATACCCCTCCCAACACACACACACACACACACAAACACACACACACACACACGCACGCAAACACACACATACACACACACACACACACATACACACACACACACATACACACACACACGCACACACACACACACACACACACACACACACACACACACACACACACATATATATATATATATATCCAGCGAATCTTCAACCGTCAAGGTTGTTTTCCATGGTTATGCCACTATTTATTAAACAAATTTTATCTGATGAAAGCGCACCAAGATTGGCTTGGTCGCCCTTGAAATATATATAATAAAATAATTATGGTTTTATAAATATAGTTTCCATTTATTAATTTATTGTATATATATATGTATATATATATATGTATGTATATATATATATATTTAAAGGCTAAACAAGGTTCAATGAATAAATCAAAGAATGAGTTTTACAATAGATTAGAAGCACTCAACATTTGGTTTTCTGGAGTTATTAATATTAATTCAAAATATTTACAAAAATAGACATTCGTGTGATCAAGTATATTTTATTATACATATTTCACAGGTACTGAGCTAACTTCAACAGTACGTCCTCATCAGATAAAGATTGATACATGAACAAATTTACATATAATACAGAGCTTTCTCACACGCACCCTCTGTATTATATGTAAATGTTTTCATGTCTCAATCTTAAGGTATATAAATATTGAGTTTTGTCATATCTAATTCACTACCATGACTGAATCTTAATCATCTACTATGTAAGGGTATGACATGAATCATCTTATTTTATCTGATGAGGACGTACTGTTGAAGTTAGCTCAGTACCTCTGAAATATGTATAATAAAATATATTTGATCACACGAATGTCTATTTTTGTTAGTATTTTGAATTTATATATATATATATATAAACGGAAAAAATGAAACGAAATTTAATTTCTCACTCTTAGTACGGCTGTTACTTAAATATAAGTATGTATACGTACATACATATATGTATACAGACGTACAGCAGTATGTATATATATATATACATACATGCACACATATATATATGTACGTATGGATTGACCGAACATGTATTATAATGCTCGGTGCGTTTGTAAAGAAACATCCCGAATTAAGCCGTACAGTTTCTAGCAAGCATCGTTGCTCATTTGTTCACCACTGACAAAGGAACGCTGTACTAGTTTCAAGCTTATTAGCTATCGTCAGCAACGTATACATTCCTGCCAGATGGTTGAACGTCTGAAAGTATTTACTTTCCTTATTCATATTAACGGCTGAGCAGCCTAATTTGCATATCGAGAGAGTTATATATATATATATATATATATATCTTTAATATTGACTATTAATAATTCTTGAAATATTGTTATTATTATTATATATATAACGTTTTGCCTTACCTTAAAAATGTATATCGTTTTTATATAGTAAATTAAACTCATGATGAGACTCGGTATCGTAAGTTTGAATTTAGAATGGTCCTTGTGTAACTAGAAATTTCTGAATTTCCGCTTTGAAATATCTTTTGGCTTTCAAAGTACTTATATATCTTAAACGTTCACATACGTTGAACGAGTTATCTTCCTTCGTTTACATTCTTCGTAAATAATTTTGTTCCGTCCAAATTGATTGATAATGTATATTTAACATGATTTATACAGTTTAATAATATACGAAAAATCCTTAAAGGGTAACTATATATAATAAGATGTAATTACGGAAGTAAAATCGAAATAATAATACTTTTAAGAGTAAATATAACTACTAATTAATCCTGTAATGAAATGACAACCAATGAATTGAAATGATTTTATAATGAAAATAGAATAATTCAGATAATATTTCTTAACATTATATAATATATATATACTGATTGTGATATACACATAGTTTTTAGTAAATATCCTTATACATATTTAATAGGTATTTAAACTTGCTTTAAAGATAAACATGTTTTTGAATATTGTAACAAATATTTAGTAAATAATTACTATAGGAAATATTTTTATATTATTTAATTTTGATATAATATATTAGTATAATTAGCTTAAACATAACCAAATACAAAAGATATTAAAATATTTCATGGTATTTAATTGGTCGCTTCTATTTGACTTAATATTTGAAAGCAACGGTCACACATCATTTCTCTTTCTTTCATTTTTGCCGTTACGTCTTTTTTCTATCTCTCCCTCTCTCTTCCTTTTTCTTCCCTAACACGTATATTTACGCATTTAAATATTTATGTATGTATGTATTTATTTATTTTCTTCTTGCATTTCCTCATACTCACCCCCTCCTTAAACTTATATCTCGCCCCACATCCTCTTCTTCATTAAATTTAAGTTTATCATGTTATTATTTGTGGTATATAATGTTGAGATTTGTTGTAATAAATCACTGCCAAGACTGGAATTGAACCATCAAGACCGTTGAGGTATGTCATACATCAATTCATGTATTTTATCTGACGAGGACGTACTGAAAAAACAGCACAGTACCTTCGAAATATATATAATAAAACATATATTTTGATTATGTGAATGTCTTCATTTATTAATTTCTGAATAATATTAATAACTCCAGAAAACTTCTTTGTAGAGTGCTTTTAATCTATTGTAAAACTATATTCATTGAGTAATCAATGAACCATATTAATTTTTGGTTCTTTATTTGTCTGCCTCTCTGTTTTGTTCCCGTATAAATTTGCACTATATATATTGTGTATACATTTAATATAGAAAAGATATCTACAGGACTTGAACTGTTTCATTCCCTCGAATGAAACAATTATAGTCCTGTAGTAGCCATTTTTATATAAAATATTTATACATTAATACCCTGCTATGTATTGACTACTGTGGTTACCCCCGATTAAACATCACACTCACACTCACACTCACACACACACACACACACACACACATGTGTGTGTGTGTGTTTGTATATACGTGTTTTTGTATATATATATATATATGTGTATGTTTGTATTTACGTGTTTGTGTGTATATATATATATGGGTGTGTGTGTGCGTGTACATATGCGTGTATATGTGTGTGTATATATGTGCATATGTATGTGTGTATTTGTTTATACGTGTGTGTATATATATATATATATATATATATATATATATATCTGTGTGTGTGTGTGTGTGTGTGTCTGCGAGCGTATGTGTATATATGTGCGTATATATGTGTGTGTGTGTATATATATGCGTATACATATGTGTGTGTGTGTGTATGTGTATGTATGTAGTGCGTGTGTGTCTATTTGCATATATTGAAAGACATTTTAATGTAGATGAAACTAGAACTTTTGCATTTCAAAAGATAAGGACGCGTATGAATGTGTCTTCAGAATATATTTTCTATAACATTGCTGAACATCTCAGCCGGACTGTAGTATATAGCTGAAATGTACAATCTAACTCATATGACGTGCATTCATTTGGCAACAAAATAAATTAAATATTAAACATAAACTACGTTTCCCTGCACTTCATAGCCGTGGGCTGTATCCTGACCACAGCAATACAAAAGCAAAGCCTGATACTGCTCGAGTCATATAATGGAATAGTTCTATATCATCTCACTAAACAGAATGATATACGTTAATGCATGAGAGTCTATGCTATAATAGATTCAGTTATAGGAAATGTATAATATGGCAGATCAACATAAATTTAGAAATAATTTTAGGCCGATAAACCAATTCACATTTAAAAAGAATTTAAATACTGAGCAATGATTTATGACACAGTTTCACCATAACAGTAGATGCGAAAAGTTCTCGAAGTTCACCAATAAATTGTGATTTGCAACAAGATCAAATAAAGTTTCTTGTTTCTTTATACAAATTCTCAGCATGCTTAAAACTTTGGAGATTTATACCCGATGCCATTGACGAGTTTCACCTCAATGAACAAGTTGTCGGTTTATTACGAGCTGGAATAATAATTAATATGAAATTTTCTTTCGGGGAGTAATAATTACCTGCTGCGCACCAGACATATGCCAAAGAGTTATGCATATAGATATATATATGATGATGGACTCTCCCATCGATACCCGACGTATGAGTGTCCAACAAAAGTTCAACTCTCTGGATAGCGTTGTCTTATGTGACATTTCAATCCCCATCGCCCACGGACTCCGCCTGCAAAGGGCTGGCGGAAATGTGAGAAAGCGAACTGATGTTGAACTATCCACACAAAGTTTTGTTTTAAGTGGTGAAGGCTTGTGTAGGACCAACCACACATCTAGGAACTGACGGCATATATCTTCGGTGCAAATGTTTGCCACGGAAAATACAACATCAGCCCTCAGATTTTTATGACTCGGAATTTAAACTCTACGTATAATATATATAGAAATAGAAATAGGATTTAGCCATAAGTTGAGCCATCTTATGCAGCTTCATATGCAAATTAGATTAATCACCTCATTTACACAAACGAGAAAACCATATATTCTCGCCTGTTTTTTAAGGTCCCACAGTCACAAGAGTGGGAGGGATCGTCCTGATAAGTACAAGTTAAGTTCGAAATGCATCGAAGATTGTCCTCCTTGCTTCTGCTGGTCAACACCAGAGGGCGAAGGCCCCGGGGATTTGCATAGCTACGGCTTTCCAAATGTTTATCGATAAACATACCGTATTTCTTTAGAAATACAAAATTTCAATACATACACACACACACACATATATATATATATATATATATATATATATATATATATATATATATATATATATATATATATATAGAGAGAGAGAGAGAGAGAGAGAGAGAGAGAGAGAGAGAGAGAGAGAGAGAGAGAGAATGTAGAAAAGTAACACACGAGTTGATATATATATATAAACAAATAGTAGAAAGGAGAAAGATTTTTCAGTAGAAAATGCTGAAGAAATTCTTTCATTGTAATATCTAAGCATTTATTTATTTATAAAGAGGATATTTCCGCATTTATTAATGGTATCAGTTTCAGCATTATATGCATTGTCAACAGACGATATGCAGTATGCATAATATAGTTAAGTTCCATATTTATACAAATAATAATAATAAAAAGTGGAAGAAAAATTTTTACATAAATATTTTGAAAGGAGACTTCATATCTCTGTCCCTGTTTGTCCTTCTTTTTCTGTTATATATATATATATAAATATATATATAAACGGAAAAAATGAAACGAAATTTCATTTCCCACTCTTAGTACGGCTGTTACTTAAATATAAGTATGTACATGTACATACATATATGTATACAGACGTACAGTAGTATGTATATATATATATACATACATGCACACATATATATATATATGTACGTATGGATTCACCGAACATTTATTATAATGCTCAGTGTGTTTGTAAACAAACATCCCGTATTAAGCCGTAGTGTCCAGCAACCATCGTTGCTCGTTTGTTCAACACTGACAAGGGAACGCTGACGATAGCTAATAAGCTTGAAACTAGTACGGCGTTCTTTTGTCAGTGTTGAACAAACGAGCAACGATGGTTGCTGGACACTACGGCTTAATACGGGATGTTTGTTTACAAACACACCGAGCATTATAATAAATGTTCGGTTAATCCATACGTACATATATATATGTGTGCATGTATGTATATATATATACATACTACTGTACGTCTGTATACATATATGTATGTACGTGTACATACTTATATATATATATATATATATATATATATATATATATATATAGAAGAGAATGTTTCTTACACTTAAAGTGTATATGCGACGATCGGTTTCGGAGTCTATACATTCACAAAGCGGGATGGAACTCGTCACGTGGGACCAAGGAAAGGAAGTTTTCATTCGTTCTTCCATTTCTGATACAATCTAGCTGTCACAATTCCTGGCAGAAAGAGCAAAAAGCAATAAAGGAAATTATGTAACCACTAAGCTTCTCACCTTCAAAATATTTACATCATATATTTATTTATATATATATGTGTGTGAGAGAGTGAAAGAGAAACAGAAGTAGAGAGTGAGTGAATGGGTGTATTTCTTTATTTTTCCTTATGTATCTTAATATTCAATGAATAATATTCAAAGAACGTGCATTTAGAGCCGAGACGACATCATGTCCACTATGATGCTGGAGGTGACAAGCACTTTGAAATAACCATTCCAGGAGATGGACTAACTGTATGGTGGCACCTGGAGCCTAGGGCAATGGTGATTAACGATTACATTTTATTCTAGGATTAGGTCGGCTCTTTTGTTTATAGATCTTATATATATATATATATATATATATATATATATATATATATAGGAACCAGTAAGACCCCGACAGCTGAGCTCAAGCCGTTTCGACGGCTAATTCTGGACGGCTAATTCTGAGTCCAGAATTAGCCGTCGAAACGGCTTGAGCTCAGCTGTCGGGGTCTTACTGGTTCCTATTATCCACTCTACTACCTCAAGTATTGAGTACTTTGGTGCGTTATGGTCCACCTGGTTCCTTACCACATTTCCTTCGTTATATATATATATATATATATATGAAAATATTCAAGACCCCGACGGAACCTGCGAGTCTAGAGTCAGGTAGATCTACACATGTATCGCACGTCGAGCTGTTCGCCGGGGAAACAATTGTAACACACAATAAATTGAGCTCCGAGGCATCACTGATTTTTCGTTTTCCATTGATTCGCAGTATCAGTAGAGGGTCGGTAGCCATGCTTTGCCGCATAGAGTTACGGCCCTTGCCATTCTGAGTTCAAATCCCGCCGAGGTTAACTTTGCCTTTCATCCTTACGGGGTCGATAAAATAAAGTACCAGTAATGTACTGATTATTTGCTGGCCTTGTGCCTAAAAGTAGAAACAATTATATATATATAATTTGCACACCAAACACTAAATTGGGAAAATACTTACGTATATCCTAATGTTTGTTGAGTGAGATGGAGTTGGTCGGAGTATCGCTTAAGGCTTTCTCTGTTTATGTATTGAATATATACTCTTGGGAGCATGATTTGGATTCCAGATATAAGGTATGACTCTCTTTATTATTATTATCCTCCAAAAAAGATTTTCTAACCAGGAAGGGTATGGCATGGTCAGCGTGCAATGACATGCACGCCATATGGACATCTCAACTTACCAACAAGCTAAAACTGGGAATATTCCAGGCAACCATTAAGCCCATATTACTTCATGGATCCGAAACTTGGACACTAACATCACAACTTGAGAGGAGATTGGATGGCACATATACCCGCCTCTTAATGAGAGTGCAAAACCTATCCTCGAAACGACATCCCACCTTGTCTAAAATCTATGGCAAACTCCCTCGAGCCTCTGCCCTTCTAAAATCCCGGAGAGCTCAATTTGCTGGCCACTGTCACCGTGCCAGCAATGAAATCTTATCGGCTCTCCTGCTCTGGAACCCTGACTCCAGCATGACTAGGAGTAGGAAGCTGTCATTCCCTGACGTTATCTCTAGGGATACGGGAATCAGTAGACAGGACCTGGGGGCAGCGATGTGGGACAGGGAATTCTGGAGCATGAGGGTGAGATCCATCATCTCGACAGTAGTCGACGAATGATGATGATGATGATTATTATTATTTTTTATATGAAATACTGATTGATCTTCCTTACATCCCATGTCTGATTTAGCCTTAGAGAAAAGCTATGTGTATGTATGGGTGATCCATGCATATATTTATTATGTTTTAATATCTCTGTGTGTGAATTAGTTGTGTATGCATGTGGTTATTCTTTTAAATCTCCAATTGAGTTCTTATACACGTGGTTAATACCTAACAGGTTTAAATGACCTGCGTGTATATTGTTTTATTTTAAGATGACCTCCCTTTACCCTTTTGGGGGCAGTGTGTATTTTTTCTTTGATAGAACTGCAGGATTCTAATCTACCAGTCTCTTCATAGCGCTGAGGGAGACCATCACCATTCTGTTAATGTCGATATAATTCTTATATTGTTATTGACTGGGCATCCACTGATGACTTTATAAGTGTCCGCTT
>OZ024752.1:9959054-9964054 GCA_964016885.1 Eledone cirrhosa | reverse complement strand
TTTTCCCATTAACACCTCCAATAACCATACATACATAAATACACACACACACATTTATATACACATATATATAATGTGTGCGTGTGCATGTATGGGTGTGAATATATATGTATGTAAATATGAATGTGTATATGTACATAAATGTATGTGTGTATATATATATATATATATATATATATATATATATATATATGTATGAATGTATATATCTGTATGTATGAATGTATATATCTGTATGTATGTATGAATGTATATATATGTATGTATGTATGAATATATATATATATGTATGTATGAATGTATATATATGTATGTATGTATAAATGTATATATATGTTTATATGTATGAATGTATATATATATATGTATGTATGTATGAATATATATGTATGTATGAATGTATATATATGTATGTATGTATGAATGTATATATATGTATGTATGTATGAATGTATATATATGTATGTATGTATGAATGTATATATATGTATGTATGTATGAATGTATATATATGTATGTATGTATGAATGTATATATATGTATGTATGTATGAATGTATATATATATTATGTATGAATGTATATATATATATATGTATGTATGAATGTATATATATATATATATATATGTATGTATGAATGTATATATATATATATATATATGTATGTATGAATGTATATATATATATATATATATGTATGTATGAATGTATATATATATATATATGTATGTATGAATGTATATATATGTATGTATGAATGTATATATATGTATGTATGAATGTATATATATATGTATGTATGTATGAATATATATATATATGTATGTATGAATGTATATATATGTATGTATGAATGTATATATATGTATGTATGAATATATATATATATGTATGCATGAATGTATATATATGTATGTATGTATGAATGTATATATATGTATGAATGTATGAATGTATATATATGTATGTATGGATGTATATATATATGTATGTATGAATGTATATATATATATATATGTATGTATGAATGTATATATATATATGTATGTATGAATGTATATATATATATATATATGTATGTATGAATGTATATATATGTCTGTATGAATGTATATATATATATATGACTGAATATATACATATATGTGTGTGTGTTTGTAAATAAGCAAGTATGCATATGTATGTGTATATAAATATATGTATATAAAGAAGTATTCATATGTATGTGTATATATATATATGTATATATATATATATATATATATATATATATATATATATATATATATATATATATATATATATATATATATATACATATATATATATTAGTGTGCAGTCAATCATAAATGCTACTCCTTTCTTTGTTATCGCTTCATTTACGATTGTCAGTGTCTGAGAAATGACACGTCTTAGCGACGACATTTACTGAGAAGTTTACGAGGACTTGCGTTACTACAACTAGAGGGCGCTCTCAGCTTAGGAATACAATAGGTTAACTAATCATTAATATCTAAAACAAGAAATTCTTGTTTCACTTGACGTATTTTCTAAAATATAATTATTACGGCTCTTAGATAGAAACATGTATGGTGGTATTTAGCTGTCTAATATCTAATATAAAAAATGGATACATAGGGAAAGTAAATACAATGGTAAATCATAATGATTTCTGGTTTAGGCACAAGAGTAACAATGTTTGGGAGAGGGGCCAACGATGAAATCGACCCCAGTGCGTTACTGGTACTCTATGTTAATGATCCCGTAATGATCGAAGGTAAAGCTAACATAGGCGGGATTTGAACACGGAACGTAAAGGGCCGTAGACAAATAATGGTTTCTGATTTAGGCACAAGGTCAGCAATTTTAGGAGAGAAGGGTAAGTCTATTAAATGGACCCCAATACGTTATGGTACGCTGTTTTAACGACACAGTAGGGATGAAAGGCAAAGCTATCATCGGCGGGATTTGAACTCAGAACGTAAAGGAACGTATCTCTACGTAACAAAATAATTGTTTCTACTTTTGGCACAAGGCCAGCATTTATCCAGTGTATTACTGGTACATTATTTTATCGGCCCCGTAAGGATGAAAGGCAGAGTTAACCTCGGTGGGATGTGAACACAGAATGGCGAGGGCCGTAACTCTATGCTGTGAAGCAAGATGTCCGACTCTCTACCGCACCTGCTACAAAATAACGGTTTCTGAGTTCGGCCCAAGGCCAGCAATTTTAGAAGGGAAGGGTAAGTCGATTAAATCGAACCCAATGCGTTATGGTACGTTGTTTTAACGACACAGTACATCTGCGAATGCGGAGAGGAGGGCCATACGATGCAGAACCGCCTTGTTTGCCCTCCACTACCCAACCAGTGCAGCTTAAAAGATCTCGCAGAATTTAATAATAATGCAAAGGACTGTGTAAAGAAATGGGAAACTGTCATATAACCACATGCTTTGAAGATACGAAAAGAAGAAGTATGGATGAAAGGCCAAGATAACATCGGCGAAATTTGAACTCAGAACTTAAACGAAGGCAACTCTATGGCATAGACCACGTTTAACATAAAGCAGTTAACGATACTGCCAATCCACAAATGGCTTATTGCAATGCAATGGAAAATAACAATATATTATCTCTCGTCTTCAGTGTATCGATATATTACAAATAGTTTATTTTCCTAGTTTAATTTTCTTTTAAATTACTTGGTTGGTGAAGTTTGTAAATATTCTTAATATTTTCCAGCGATAGAATCATTTTCAATAGCTGGCTTACTAATATATATCCATGTGAAGTTCATAAATGTTATACTTATTTACTAGTCATGGATATACACAAACTCTGCGCTGGTCTATATAACATCCCTGTTATGCTATCTTGTCACGAACTTGAAACTACCACATTGCTTTTCTACTTACTGTAAATATGCAGTTATGCATTACACCACATATGCAACAAGTTGCAACAGAAACTGTAGGCAGTTTGGGGGCAATTGATGTTTTGGGAGAGAAGGGGAAGTAGATTAAATCAACCCCGATACGTTATGGTACGTTATTTTAACGGCACAGTAACAATGAAAGGCAAAGCTAACATCGGCGGGATTTTAACTCAGAACGTAAACGGCGTCAACTCTATGACATAAAGCACGTTGTCGGACGCTTTAAAGATATTGCCAATCCACAAATGACGTATTCTAATGAAATGGAAAATAATTGTTTCTATTTTTGGCACAAGGCCAGCTAATACCCAGTACATTACTGGTACTTTATTTTATCGACCCCGTAAGGATGAAAGGCAAAGTTAACCTCGGCAGGATTTGAACTCAGATCATAAAGGGACGTAACTCTATGCTTCAAAGCATGGCGTCTGACTCTCTACCAATACTGCCAATGCCAATCCACAAATGACGTATTGTAATGAAATGGAAAATAATTGTTTCTACTTTTGTCACAAGGCCAGCAAATAACCAGTGCATTACTGGTACTTTATTTTATCGACCCCGGAAGGATGAAAGGCAAAGTTAACCTCGGCTGGAAAATAATGATACATTATCTGTCATATAAGAATTCTGAATATTGTCGATTCATTCCGCACACATCTCCTTCAAAATCTAATTAATATATGCCACTATGAGAAAACGAATTTAATTCGTTTAATTGAGTGTTGATCAAGTTTCTTCCTATATATCGCCTCGCGCTGCTTTCCTCTGCGTGAGAGCTTTGGTGTGCTTTTTCTAAACACTGATATTTACTTTTGCCTTTGGCTCATAATATGGCTTTTCGTTGATATTTATTTAATCGTTTCTCAGTGTGGTATTTGTTTTTACTGCAAACTGTAACATTAATTACCCTTTAAACAAAGATTAGACATTCCTTCTCCTCAGCATGTAAATTACCTTTGAGAGACGAATTCATATATTCTTGAAATAAATTCAACTTTTATTTGGTTGATGTTAACACTTGCCGGTAGGTATTTTGTTTTTGTTAAATGTGAGACAGATTTCAATTACAATATTTTATCTTATATAAGACCTACCTTTATATAATAAATGTAAATAGCATATTACCTCCGATCGTATAAGCCTGTATTATCTATATGTTAGGCTAATGCTTAACAAGTCAAGGTCGATTGCCAATACATTTACTATCACAAGATTCATTAGATACTATAATACGAATATGAACGAACGGTAATACCAATGGTTGATGTTAACCCTGTGGTGCTTACAGGAGCAGAGATAAGCTTGTCTGTAACATACAGTCTGCTATAGTTAAATTCATTTTGTGTTGTAAAGTTTTAGCAGCGTAATTCAGCATGCTGTGCTGTTTTCATAATAAGAAAAAAAAGAAAGAAAATAAGTAGAAGCAATTATAAGAAAGTGTCTGGTTTCTGACTTTTTCTAATCTTCATCTTCATTGGCATTTTGTTTTTATAAGAAGCTTTACAATTATCGTAATTTACCGTAATTGCTTTGATTTTAAAGGGATTATTGTATATACGTGAAGGCGCGTGGTTAGAGAATTGCATTGGCAATCTTCAGGCTGTCAGTTCGATTCCCGTACCGAGTGATGCGTTATGTCCTTGAGGAAGACACTTTATTTCACGTTGCTTCTTCTACCAACGGAAAGACCAACGGAAACATTGTTTCCTCGGTCCGATTAGACGAAAGTCGCTCGACTGTCGATATCATATATACTGTGTTTATGTATAATAGTATCCACATTTAACTCTACAAAATACTTTATCAATGCTGCTTTAGCCACTGCCCCCGCCTCTCTCACTCTCTTCATCTCTCACTATAGGTGCTGGCTGCTTCGGGGCCCTCGCGGACAGAGTAGAGAAAACAAATAGTAAAGTTATATTTGACATCTCAAATATGTTACAATATAGTATTAATATAAAATATTTCTTAATGTCTGCCATGTACAATATTTAGTTACATGTTTTAATAATTGTATATCCTCACTGCAAATCCCACCGGCGGGGCACCCAGAACAAGAT
>OZ024752.1:9939054-9956554 GCA_964016885.1 Eledone cirrhosa | reverse complement strand
CCTCGGTCCGATTTCACTAAAGTCGATCGACTGTTGATTACTGGTACTTTATTTTATCACCCCCCTCCCCCCGTAAGGATGAAAGGCAAAGTTAACCTCGGCGGGATTTGAACTCCGACCGTAAAAGGTCGTAACTCTAGGTTACAAAGCATGGCGTCTGACCCTCCACCGATACTGCCAATAAAAATGAACAAATAGTAGAATACCAAATACAAGCAACCATTCTTTTTTGCACAAAAAGTATCAATATTCATTTCCTCCGATTCTCATAGATGTTTCCCTTCCACAATAACATAAATTCTTTATTATTTCAACTAATTAATTTACTTGTTTCTGAACGAATTATACTCTGAAATTAGAAAATATACGTGAAATTAGAGAACGAATCGTATTACCTCCATTTAAATTAAATAATTGTTGCTACTTTTTGGCACAAGGCCAGCAATTAACCAGTACATTTCTGCTACTTTATTTTATCGACCTCGTAAGGATGAAATGCAAAGTTAACCTCAGCGGGATTTGAACTCAGAATGACAAGGGCCGTAAATCTTTGCTGCAAAGCATGGTGTCCGACCCTCAACCGATACTGCCAAACCACTGCCAGAATATTAATATGTTTACCTCATTAGGTTTGTAGTTATCTCATTTCTGACACAAGGGAAAAAACACAATATTTGTTCCTGTTTATTTTAAAATAGAGATAAAGAACTTCTTCTCCATTTATGTTTAAATTATTTCTGTTGTAATGAGCTTACTTTCATATTTAAAAAAACCTTTTCACGGCTGTTAAATATAAATTATTTATTTCTCAGCTTTGATGTTGTGATCTTCTGCGATTTTTATATGTCATTCATTCCAATTTTAGTTAAATTCTATCTTCCCGTCCCGTGGTAGGAAACCCCCTAACTGGGATGCCACATGCAGCGACACATTCTCCAGCGGCAACCTCGTGCAGTCTATGACTAAACCAGGCTCTGCTTCACTTCAGACCAAGTAGGTCAAGTTCTGCAAATGACGGTCACTCTCCAACAGATTTGCGGTCCAGCCCGTAGCAGTGGAGACTCGTCGTGTTCTTCGCCCTAGAACCACCTAACTACTCACTATCATCGGTACAGAGTTGGCTACCCCCAGGTGTGAATCTCCCTCACCATCCCGGGGAAACGCCTTCTCTATTCTGCCCCTCGAGACCCCGAAGTGGCCAGCACGTCGGCCCCCTTTTGCTCATAATAGTGAGAGATAGGGAGATACAGCGAGAGAGACCGTGGTAGTAACAGTGGGAGTTTGATTCCATTGTATTCGGACCTGATGTATATATATATATATATATATATATATATATATATATCTAGGGCGGGTAAAATTCCCGAGATCCATGGACGAGTTCTCTCCAGCGGTTTCTGTCCCTCATTATTGCTGCCATGTCCTGCGTCTCCAACAGACCAGTGTCTGTCCTTAGGGCATCAACATACATTAACCTTGGTCTTGCTCTTCCAGTGTGTCCATGTAGGGGCTCCCACAAGAGCACTGAGTGCAATGACAACTCTGGATGTCGGTGAGCATGTCCAGCTAACCTCAATCTCCTCTGTGTCACTTTTGGGATGACTGTTGGGAGGCTCCCATACAGCTCTGAGTTTTTCATCCTCAGTGTATACTGATTAATGTTCATAGCCATTCTCAGCATTCTCGTGTAGCACCCATCCACCATCTGAGTGAGTTTCTTGGTCAGTATCCAAGTCTCAGACCCGTACATACTCCACTACAGCAATTGTCCTGGGTATGACATTAAACTACATCCAGTGGCAAGGCTCCAGTTCGGGAGTTCAGGAGCTGTCGGGAATGGGGAGTTACTCCTCAGTTGTCATAACTCCCAGGTCTGCTCTGGCCTGGAGTAGTACTACCTGTTAGGGCTCCATTTATGGGTTAAATAACTACCTTATTCGAGTGGCGCCGGTAAAGTAGTGTCAGCCATTGAAAAGAAATATGTATATATATATATATATATATTTCGGGTTGTAGCTACTGTCGCTCAGAGAGTGGGATTGGCTCAGTGCACAGTATTTCCTCACTTCAAAAAATATTTTCACGCACAGGCATTGCACGATAGAACTAATTAATAATTATTAATAATGGTATATCGTGCAATGACCATACTCGATAACGAGGGGGCAGTCATCATATATATATATATATTTACCACACCAGAGACAGAAGGTAATCTCCTCGATTAATGTAAGTCTAAAATTAAATCTACTATTATCATATTGTTAAATGTTTGTACTTTTAAGGGGGTGGTTGTTTTTTAGGGAATAGAAAGCTAGGAAACTAGTTTCATCATATCACATTCACTAATGTAATAATTCTAATAGTAAGTTATATATAATTTGCTGTATATATTGATCGTTATTTATTAGGACACTCGTGTATTGTATTACTTTGTTGATACTAATTGCATTAATATCACATATGATTCTTCTGTATGTGTCGTAAACTAATTGTTATATATTTATGCCTACTTTAAACATTTCATTTGATTTCATTAGCATTTAAACTGGCCATATCCTACCAGAATTGTCTCACCTCTTTCTGCTCAAACTGGCTGTAACTGGCCCCTCCTACTGATGTTAACGTATTGTTCTCAAAATAAATATTAACATCTCATATATTCGATATTATGTGCATTAATTATGAGAAGTTCTTATGGTGTTATTCATCTATGGTAACCTAATATGTATGTCCTGTGAAAGGCGTACATATACATTTCCTCATTAAACATAAATAGTAGCAACCTTAAAGGAATTAACTGTACCTAATATGTTGAGATGTCAACCATGTGTGTCAGCTATAAATATATATACTTCATTCTCCTTAAAACAATGTCTTCTAACAGGGCAATTCTCAGGAACCCTACATTTAATCAATTATGCATAGACATTTTATGTCAACTATATATTACAAAATTTTACAAAATTTTACAAAATTACGAATCAGGGAAATATGAAAAGAAAAAATATGAAAAACAATAAAGTAATGAAAAAAGTGTGAACTGGTAAAGAAGGGCATTCATTTGCTGATCTATATATTTGTAAATATTCTGGAGAGATATGTTAGGGGGCAAGCTGATATTATCAGTATCGGTATTATTAGAATACACATAAGGGTGGTGGATTGGAAGTATCGGCAGAGGGTCGGACACCATGCTTTTCAGAATAGAGTTACGGCCATTTACGTTCTGCGTTCAAATCCCACCGAGGTTAACTTTGCCTTTCATCCTTACGGGGTCGATAAAATAAAGTACCAGTAATACACTGAGATAATTGCTCCGGTCGTGGTTAGCTTTGCCTTTCATCCTTACGGGAACGATAGAATAAAGTACCAGTAATGTACTGGAGTCGATTTAATCGACTTTCTCCTTCCCCAAAATGGCTGGCCTTGTTCCTATAGTAGAAATAATTATTAGAATACACATTTGCTACTTTGGTTTCTTTATTTAATTTTATTTTCGATTATTGAATATAACCTTGCTAATGATTTTCGTAGAAAAACAATAATTATTTTCATATTCATCTGGTTACTAAAAGCTATATTGTCAGCTAAAGTAGGTGTTATGGTGAATGAAATTTTAATTGTATTTTTATCAGAAACCTTATTGTATTTGTGCGATATCGAGGAGGTTTTTCAATAATATCAAACAATAATGTAATATATTAGACAATACTTGGATTCAGTAGGCGGATTATATCAGGTATAATTCGATATATATTGTTATTTTATTACTACTTAATATATATTGCTTAATTTCTTTACTTAAAAAATGTTTCTAATTTTCGCAAAAGGCCAGCAGTTACACCAGTGTATTATTAATGGTTTATGTTATCGATCCCGTAAAGATGAAAGGCAAAGCTAACCAAACCACGGCGTGATTTGAACTCAGAACGTAAAGGGCCACAACTCTATGCTACAATAATAATTGTTTCTACTTTTGGCACAAGGCGAGTAATTATGCCTGTGCATTACTGCTAGTTTATTTTATCGACCCCGTAAGGATGAAAGGCAAAGTTAACCTCGGTGGGATTTGAGCTAAGAATGGAAAGAGCCGTAACTCTATCTAGTATTGTTTTATCATGTATATTTAATGATGTTAGAACCCGTTTGAAGCAGATGCTGGCTTATGATCAAATATTTAAAATGAAAGGATGTTATCTCTATAGATTTATATGGAAATGGTCTTTGTAGAGAAGTACAGTAATAAAAGATAAATATGTCTGACTTATATACAACATAACATACATCAATGCAAATATATGTGTGTCATGATGTATTAATTAGTGAATATTTAAATGTAGAGGGACCATAAATAGATTATGGCCAGGGGTGTAATGGGTTATTTATTAAGACGGAGAAAATGGTTTATCTAATGGAGTAATTCGATGTACTATTTAACTCTTATATAGCCAATTATTGGACTCTCAAAAGTGAGGTCGTGAGTTCGATCCCGGAATGGGTGATGCGTTGTGTCGTTGGGCAAGACACTTTATTTCACTTTGCTCCTTCTAACTGGAGTTGCGACCGATAGAAAGTATTAGCAATTGGAAAGACCAATGGAAACATTGTTTCCTCGGTCTGATTTGACGAAATTCGATCGACTATCGATAGCTAATTAGATTGAAAGGCAGATATAGAAAGGCAGTTTCGGACCTATTAACCTCTAAAAATGGGGAGTACCATGAAAAAAAGTACCCCCAAATGGGGAGAAAGTAAGTACCCCCAAACGAGACAAAATGGGGAGATTTTATACATTGAAAGCTATACCCATTTTCACAAGAGAAGACATCTCTCACCCACTCCTAAATGAGTGGGAGGTCACCCCGTCGAACGCGGAGAGTCGACAGGTCTGCAATTTCCCTCGTAGATAGTCATACTTCTTTTTTTAGATATAAGATTTATGTTATATATATATATATATATATATATAATATTAATTTAAAATATTAATAAATGTAGAGATTCACGTAATCAAAATATATTTTTTATATATATTTCGGAGGTATTGTGCTGTTTTTCAGTACGTCCTCATCAGATAAAATACATAAATTGATGTATGACATACCTCAACTGTGCTGATGGTTCAAAATATACCATAAGTACTACTAGTGAATGTCTACGTTTATTAATATTTTGAATTAATATTAATCATCTGTACTCTACCAACATGCTAAAATAGAACATAAAGATAAATTAGAGAACATAGAAATAAAAATAAAATCTACACACAGAAAAGACGCAATGTTTAGACAAATCACAGAGGCAATAAACATAAAAGAATTACAACCAAAATTAAATAGAAAATATGAGTGGAACAGCAACATCACAACTTACAATTAAGGACACAATGAAAACACACACGCACATAGAACAAACAACCAACCAGTAACATGTAAATAAACAAATAAATAAACGAATATAAACAGACACAGACACCCGGATGTGGCGCATGCGCAGACTGAGCACACAATACACACACACAGAAACAAGATGGCGTAGGACAGAACAAATGAGAGGCACAAAAACAAAGAAAAGAATCCCCAGTGACTGAAGAGGTCACAGAATGTGTGACGAAAGAACTTTGACAATATATTAAACAACCATCTGGTTGTGGAACCAACCAACCAGAAATTTATAAATTCCTAAATTTATAAATGTATTATAATAAATTGAAGTGAAAGCAACTGGTGCGTGTGTTTCTTATTGGCAACATGACCCACCCAAAGTATAACAATATATTTATTGCGTGTGTCTGCGTGTGCGTGGCTGTGTCGTTTTATATAACACACAGTTTTACAAGTCTGTACTACGCATATTTCACGATTAGTCCTTCGTAATCATACTTTCGATATTGATAGGAAGGTATTTTTTTTCAAAAATATTTCCTTGCCACCATATTAGGCCCGGTTGTTTTTGGGGAACATCTGTAATGTTAGATTTGTAAATCTTGTATTATATAAAATAACATTATTACTATTCGCAGGAGGTTGAATACTCTACACATATTTCAATATTGAAATTACTACAGTTGTTAAAACACACACACACACACACACACGCACACGCACACGCACACACACACGCACACGCACACGCACACACACACACACACACACACCTTCTGGAAGTACATGTGTTATGCTAGTCTCCAGCCAATTATTATATTAACCACTTTCAAGAAACTTAAAATTAGATCGTTTTATACGTTATAGTAGATTTCATAATTTCTAGAAACTCTCACTCCCCCTCTCTATCTATCTATCTATATATATATATATATCACTCTATCGCTCTCTGTATATATACACACATACACACACACACACATACACACTCACACAGACACATGCACACACATACTACGGCGTGTTCGTTCCCATTTCCATTAAGGTTGCCGCTCTGATTATCATGAAAATGTACGCAATATGGAAAGATACTGTTGGAATTGCACTGACGGTGAGAAGTAGCGTGTATGTCCCGAGATGACTGTTCCTGCTTATTATTGGGCACCATCTTGTTCCTTTATTGCTTAATAAACTGTGGATATTATAGTATTTCTTTGCCGCAAACCCTTGTGGTTGTCTCAACCCAGCAATGGAAAGTCTTCCATTTAAACCTTTAGCATTTACATTACTCTATATTTACTATTATATTTTCATGGTAAAGGCTTTAGCTTACTTAATTATCTCGCATAATCTTGAATCTATGAGATTTTATATTATTTATTTTGAGAACAAAACATTAACATTAATATGAGTGGCTGGTTACAACCAGTTTGAACAGAAAGAGGTGAGATAATTCTGGCCAGAATGGCCGGTTTAAATGCTAAAGGGTTATGATTCATAGAAATCCTTGATAACAACCTTACTCTAGAAATGTCGGTTTCGAGATATAGCACGATCAATGATTAATGAAATTCCCATATATGGAGATAGTGTCCTTACTCATATAACTTTGACTTGCGACATGCTATTTAGTCTATGGGCCGCCGACGCTCCGATCTTGCGGAAGAGCTCGGCAGTACGGGGTCTAAGTATGTCTGAGGTCTCAACGGTGACCAGTACGAAGAGGAAGCGGCCGCACAAACCCCGGTATTTGTTTATTTTACGTTCTTCTACGAGGCGGGCTGTGATGCCGCGGTTTGTGGCCGAAGTGACTAAGTTGGAGGCGGAGAACGTATCACAGCAGGTGGTGTCCCAGATGAGGGATCTACCTCCTTCGAATGGGAAGATGGTGATTCCTGCCGGTCGCCGTCGAGACCTCAGGCGTACTTGGACCGCGTACTACCGCATCAGCATCAGCGGCCCGTCTGAGGAGGGAGCCCTGCGAGGTTGGGTGGATGTTGCAGCGGCTGTCACTGGCCATCATCCTCGGGAATGCTTTTGCCGTCTCGTCAGTGAAGCGCATCACTCCTGCCATCTTGCCCTAGGCCCAAAGCCCAATCACATTCCCCCTTCACACCTTCCCTCTTTTCTACCACACCAGAGCTCTTGCCATCCCCTGCCCTTCCCGTTCTTTTTCTTCTTTCTTTCTCTCTTTATTTTCTATATTACCTTATTCTTTCTTTTTTTTTTCTTGTAAAATGAACTTTATTGTGTTGTATCAGATGGACGAATGGTATTTAACTAATGTATTGGTACGCGATGGGGCCCACCCACAGCCCCGGCGGAGAGAATGAAGAAGGCGCTTCCCCGGAGGACGCCAAGGGAGACGCATTGGAAAAGCCACTCCAACTCGCGGGGCTCACACCTGCGGCTGGCCAGCTCAGCGCCTATGGTGGTGAGTAAGGAGGTAGCCCTGGGCCCGAGGACACCAGAAGTTTGGTTCCCCCTCTTTTTATTTATTCTTACTGAATTTTATTTTTAAAATTGAGTCTTCTATTTTATAAACCTGTACTTATATATTTGACAATAACAGTTCGTCAAATAGTTTTATTTTAAATAATTAATACGGTGTGGTAAATAGATATGTACATATACACCAGATCCGAACACTAGAGAACCAAACTCCCACTGTCACTCCCTCTGTCTCTCCCGCTTTGTTGTGGAAGGAAGACAAAATATACTGTGTACAAACTGTACCAGTATTGTGATACTGGAAACACTTTCTAAACATTTATAGACTCTAAGCACAGTACTACTGAACCCAAAATGAAAACGCCTCGGACTATAGAAATGCAGGTTCCATGGTTGTCTAATATTCTAAAATGTGCTCAGCCACTTTCCCATTTGTTTCTTTCGAATTTCTGGTGAGATTATTAAAGGAGGAATCCGAAATGGTATTGTATATAGCACTACTGAATTAAAGTAATTAGCCTCTACCTCATATATTAAGTACTTTAAATGAATTGTGTTACTCTTTCTTTTTCTAAGAGAATAATATATATACATATATATATTTATATATATATCGTGATAATAATAAATGTGAAGACTAAAATCCGAAGAGGATAATATATATATCAAAATATATAAAACTATAGAGCAAGTATTTATTAAAATAACAGATTAAAATTTATATATATATATATATATATATATATATATATATATATATATATATATAGTAATAATAATAAATTCGAAGATTAAAATCCGAAGAGGGCTCGATGAGGATAATATATATATCAAAATATATAAAACAATAGAGCAAATCTGTATATCTAAAATAGAGAATGTCTGTATGTCTGGCTGTCTGCATTACGACATTATGACACTATATGTATGTGTGTGTGTATGTGTGTGTGTATATATAGTGTGTAAGGTTTTTTTAAATATTTACTTCTCCGTTTCACAGATTGATTTTTTAAGTTTTAGAAGATCCTGTTAAGGATGAAAGCAGCGATTATTCGCTAAAACTTTAATCTGTTATTTTAATATATATATATATATATATATATATATATATATATATATATATATATATATATGTGTGTGTTATAAGAATCAATGTTCTGATCAAAACATTTATATGCTTACAATTGTTTCCTCTAAACCGAGGTTTGGATTCTTCGGAGCAATTTATTAATGTATATATATATATAATAATAATGTATATATATATATATAATTATATATTCGTGTACATATATTTTTGCATACAAAATAACAAAATGTAAACAAACGTATTTATTTCACGAGGCTCGATAAGGATAAATATATATCAAATATATAAGAACCCTAGAGAAAATATTGTTCTCATTGCTGACGAGGCACAAGTGGACATACACAATTGGCTGAAGAAGGACGAGATTGTGTTAGTAGTACGACCAACGGCAGCTATCAGACCAACAGCAGCAAAGACAGCAACAAAAAAGAGAGGGAACGCAATTACATGCTTTTGAAAAATCTTAATGGAAAATATTTTGCCTATTCACCCAAGATGACTTCACTTTTTATTAGCACTTCTGCATCAATTGGTGAACATACGACGAAACTGTTTCAGAAAGGAGGGATAAACATGCCAATCTATGTTTAGAATTCCGAGCAACCCCGGGCCATTCTTATAGTGTTTATTAAAATAACAGATTAAGGTGTATATATATATATATATATATATATATATATATATATATATATATATATATATATATATATTTACTCTCATCTCGGGAACAGTTTTGGATAGCGCTAGTTCGTAATTTAAATTCAAGAATTTTATATTCTTCGAATGAAAAGAACCTTCTGACGACAATCTTTCTTTGCAACGAAGGCCGTATGGTCTCCGTTTATTTTTGAGATTCGAAACCGTCGGTAAAGGTAACTATAGTAAGTAAAGTTAATTTTTTAAAATTTATTTTGAAACTTTTTCATTATTTGCTAAACCTTGATAATTATAATATATATATATATATATATATATCAGAGCTTCCTGAGGATTTCTTCCGTATGAAACAGTTCTAGTTCTGTAGATGCCTTTTCTATATTATATATATATATATATATATGCGTGTGTGTGTGTGTATGTGTGTGTGTGTGTGTGTGTGTGTGTGTGTGTGTATGTACAATAGAACTTATCAAACTTTAACAGGAGACAATCTTACAATCTGTATAGAATATAAAACATATGCTTCATTTCAATATCTTTTGTTAACATTTAAGAACAATCTAAAATATAGATACCTGATAAAAAATAATATTAAAATATACATTATTTTTATCAGGTATCTATATTTTAGATTGTTGTAAATGTTAACATGATATTGTAATGAAGCATATGTTTTTAAATTCTATACAGATTGTGAGATTGTCTCTTGTTAAAGTTTGATAAACGCACACACACATATATATACATATATATGCACACACACACACAGATATATATATATATATATATACATATATATATATATATATATATATATATATATATATATATATATATATATATATATATAATTATCTCTCTCTCTCTATATATATAATTCATTTTTTTTTATTTGTTTAACGAGATTTCTTATCTGAAATAGTGTGTTGATACAGTTATAATAAATTGAAGTGAAACCCAGCAGATGCGTGTGTTTTTATTGGCAACATGACCCTCCCAAAGTATAACAATATATATATATATATATATATATTGTTATACTTTGGGAGGGTCATGTTGCCAATAAAAACACACGCATCTGCTGGGTTTCACTTCAATTTATTATAACTGTATATAACGTTAACTTGTTATCCCGTATATATATATATATATATATATATATATATATATACGGGATAACAAGTTAACGTTATAGACAATCCTCTTAGAGGTAGTCCAGTTGAAGTGCTGCGTGTTGTGGATGTGATTAACGTATGGCTTAGTTTGACTCAACAAGACGCTTCCATAGTGATGCAGCGAGTTACAGTGATTTCTATGTAGGTTATACTTGGAGTAATAATAATTCAAGAGATAAGAGTAACATGGTTGTCTACCAGATCAAAGAAACAATTGTCAGCACTGTGAATAAAGCCCTTATTGTACAGACAACCACGTTACTCTTATCTGTTGAATTATATATATATATATATATGGTGGCTGCCAACTCGTTTTCGAGAACGGCCACTACTTTATATCCATGTAGGAGAACCCCTACCGATTCGCTGAACGAGTATGACTTTTTAGTCCAGCCAGCAACTTGAAAACTCGGGTACAAACACTACACTTGTGACAATTATTGACACATAGTTCTGGGCCCATGGTACCATGTGACGGCAAGTGCAGAGAGATCTCCAGATATAAAGCAATGCCTGTGCCGTGAAGCTTTTATAGTGAGCAAAGGCACTGCACAAAGCCAGTCCCACTCTCTTAACCAAGATGATATTTACCAAAAAGAAGAACAAGTCAACATCATTGGATACCATCAGGGTTGCAGGTGTTATATCAGAGTTTTCCTTCTCCTAGAATTCTGCCTTAACAAAGGCTAAGGGGTCATCTCTCCCAGTGATTTTGGATGGCCATTGACTCTTAAGAGCTCCTTTGCCCTTTGACAGGTTTTGTTTTTAGTCCTGCAGGATGTCCAAAGTCACCCTCCTCACCAAGAAACCTTAGTGGGGTTGCCAGTTTAGTCGCCAACGACCCGACCATGAAACAGGTTGTACTGGGATACATGTTACCAGTAGCACCAAGTGGTGACCTGACATATATATATATATATATATATATATATACATATATTCATATGCGTGTGAGTATGTGTTAGTGAGGGTGTGTATTAATTGTATCTTCAAATTGTCGTTTTAATCATTGAAACATCCAGAAACAACATAAACATCTTTTAGTTGAGAAGCGAAAAGATTGTTTGTGTCTTTTTGTTTCTTTCAATGTTCAAAATGGCACTTCCACATCGTGTAGAATATGTGAAGAAGATACTTGTTTAAGACTATGTTGACGCTATTTCATATTTCATTGTGAACGCAGCCATGGATCCACTCCAAATATAATATTTGGAAGCCAATGCTATTCCATATTTGGATGTATTTGATGTTTATTCAGGAATGACCGTTGAACAAAGATTTGATGGATTTTGTCATGTGTCTCACTATTGGAAAATGAAAGGTTATGTTGGTGTGTGTATCATTTATTTTAAGAAACCACCCAGTGAGACAGTCGAGTAAACACACTGTAACATCACACATATATAGGTAGACGTAGATATCTATTTTGACATCATCATCCGGCTGCCTCCGTCGAAATGGACTCAACAATTGATCTCCACGTAGGTCTGTCGTTCATTGCCGTTGCCAAGTCCTGGATTTCAATGCCAGAAACTCTGGAGATGACATCGGGGTAGGAAAGCTTGCGCCCCTATTATTAGTGACTGCTTGTGGTTTTCAAAACTCTAATGGAGACACAGCCTCATAGGTGGCACGATGGCAGTGGCCAGCACATCTTACTCTCCTTTTTACGTACAACGACAGATATGCGTGGGAGGCCGGCATATATCTCTCTCAAAGTCAGATGTCGCCAGCTTATGTTCTGAATGTGGTGAAGCAGGTGAGTGTAGGTGCCATCAAGGTGCTTTTGTTGTTTGGATGAAAGCGCCCATGTTTCACTTCCATATAGCAAGATTGGTTGAATTGTTACGCCAATAAAAGATACGGACAGGCTACTGTAAGCAGAGACACATACGATTTCATACACTCACACACATACACACAATTAAAATAGAAACCTTCATCAAAGCATTCACTACTATGCATATCTATATACACGTGAACACAAAGAAACGTGCCTGCATGCATATTTATATATTTATATCCACACACAGAGGTGGGCCATTGTGAAAATATACATTCTATATGGTATAATATAATAATATAAAAATAATGGCATTAATGCAATTCTTATGTTAGAACGAATAAAATAAACAAAAACAAAATCAAAAACTATTAATCGATATGTTTGATTTCCTTTATTATATCCCTTATCCCTTTTAAGACGCGGGTTGACATAGATATACACTCACGTTTATACATATATCATATATCTATGCTCACACAGATAATGTAATCTAATCTGGCCGAGTTTACACTCGCAAATAAGAAGAACCGGGGCCGCCCCTAGGTACATTCCATTTGGTGTACTTCATATTTGGTTCGGTTGCTGCTTCTCCTGGAGGTCAATAGTTGTCTTCTAACTCGAGAGGAAGCGCCTTTCCATTGTCAATTTGCATTGATCATCTGCAAACCCGCATTGTTCTCAGAACCGCTAAACCAGTCTTTCCATGTGTGCAGCTGGAACTACCGTCACCCATTGATTTGTTAGAGTTTTGTATTTTGTTTATTTTTTAGATGGCCTTTGACTCTTATGAGTTCTTCTGCCTTTTGTCAGCTTTTGTTTTTTGTCCTGCAAGGTGTCCAAAATCACCCTCCTCACCAAATAAACTTGGTGGGGTTGCCGGTTTAGTCACCGACTACCCGACCATGCGACAGGTTGTACTAGGTTACATGCTACCAGTAGTACTCAAAAGTGACCTGACAATTGATACAGATAAATAAATATATAAAATCTTTGCATTGAACAAAAATACGGAATAGTGATTTATTTCTGAGGTCAAGATAATACAGTTTCCCACCACACCTTCAAAATAAGAAATGAAAAATAATAGAACAGGAACCGTATGAAACATAGTGAAGGCAATGTAGTAAGCTGGTGGGTAGGTTAACCGCGTATCATATTATATAAGACTCTTGGGTTGAACGAAAATACAGTATAGGGATTTATAGACCATGCCGCATCCCATACTCAAGAACATCAAAAATAAACGAACAGCAACCGATTGAAACAAAGTGAAGAAAATATAGACAAAAAATATAGGGGAGAAAATGTTGTGAAGAAAATATAGGCGAAGAAATGTAGTGAAGAATTGAGGCGAAGAAAATATAGCGAAGAAATGTAGCGAAGAAAATGTAGCGAAGAAAATGTAGCGAAGAAAATGTAGTGAAGAAAATGTAGTGAAGAAAATATAGCGAGGAAAATGTAGCGAAGAAAATATAGCGAGGAAAATATAGCAATCTGATGTTTAAGTTAATCGCATATCAAGTGTGGCTATTTCGACGCCTTAAGACTTAAAGCTAATTCTTGGAGTGGAAACGAAAACTATTTTCACTGACATCTGTGTTAGTGAAACATGTAATTGATGCTGTCTGAATTCTAATGTAATGATCGATTGCAAGTTTAATTATTATTTTTAATTTTAGGTTTTATTTTCGCAAACTTTTGATAAAGGATTTGTAAATATTTTCAGTAATTACATTAGAGTTAAATAGAAGAAAAAAATTAACAAAACAAAAATACAAAATGCAAACAAATACAAATAAAATAAAACAACAACATAAACGAAACAAGATAGAAACGAATAAAAGAATAAAAGGAGAAAAAATCATTAATTTTCAATGTTTTGCCACTTCATAATTGCATTGCAACTGGAATAATGTTTTCCATTTTTATGAGCAAAAGAGTTAGTAATTGGAAGAACTCAAAATTAAATAACATTTAAAAAAAAAGAAATTCAAGCGAACTTCAGTAGTAAATTCACAATAATTTCAATAGGTCATTTCGCTGAGATATATCCATGCAAAGAAAGATGATCTCAAACAGATTACATGTGAGCTTTTAATTTTCTGCATATTAAAATTTAACCAAATCATTTCCGAGTAATGTTTGGCCAAATATTTCAGGTAATAAAATATTCGAAACAGTACAAATCTAATTATCTGTGAATGCAGACATAATATAAATCATTTAATACTCCTACCTAGATGGCATATATTCTAACTGAACAATAACTGCCAAAATTTTAAAGAACGTTTTCCAACAAAGATACCTAAGAAAAATCCTTCAATCCATTTAACGAGAGTGGATTACTTATGTAGAGGTACTGACGAGAAATAAAATGAGGCTATTGAGTGACAACATCAGTGAATTTTGTAAGAATTATAATTAATTTGTAATGTTATACATACAACGGGTCTAAAAATATCTGACTGATAAAATGACAAGTCAGTCAATCATATTGCTGGCCCCCACACAGCCCCGGTGGACAGAATAGAGAAGGCGTTTCCCAGGATGACGGCAAGGGAAACGCGCTGGAAAAGCCACTCCAACTCGCGGGGCTCACACCTGCGGCTGGCCAGTTCAGCGCCTATGGTGGTGAGTAGGGGGAGGTAGCCCTAGGGCCGAGGACACCAGAAGTCTCCACTGCCAAGGCCACGACCGCGAACCTGTCGGAGAGCGACCGGTATTTTAAGAGTTTGGCCCCCTCAGCCCGACGTGCAGCAGAACCTGGGTTAGTCGCAGACTGCACCAGATTGCGGCTGGAGAAAGTGTCGGTGCAAGTGGCATCCCAGACGAGGGGTTTTCCACCGCGGAACGGGAAGATGGTCATGCCATCTGGCCTTTTGCTGTCCACTCGGTCCAGCCCCACCGGCTGGAGCTGTGAAGGGAAGCCTGCAGCGTCCAAGCCATGCTTTGTGACCACGTTGAGCGCAACATGACGTGGAAGGCGGCCGGTACTATAGCAATAGGAAAGCGGGTGGAGGCCGAAAGAGATGAACAGTTTCTGAAACTGACTGGACATATTCTGTGGATGGCTGAGTACCAGAACTCTGTGGCAATGAGATGGATTCCAGTCAGTTGCAAGCGGCAGAAAGGGAGTCGCAATAAAAGAGGTTCTCAAGAAGATTGGACTTGACAGGAAAACTACGCAAGATGCCGCAGCTTTTCGCCAAAATTTGGGCAGAATCTTTGCCCAATATGCCCCAGGAAATAGGAGGTCTTACGACTTACATGACCACTACAAATATAAATTTATGATTCCGTGGATATATAAATGTTGCCTTCTGCATTATCTTATAGTTTATATATCCATCCGGCTATGGGTCCTGAACTACTGGTAGAATTGTAGGCGTTCTTTGGCGTCACTCGTTGATTCATGTCCATTTTAAAATAGGAAGCAAAGCCATTCCCTTTCCACATATGAACTCTGATGACGTAATCCAGAGATTGGGAAGTAGAGAAAGTAACGTACAAGAGAGAGAGAGGGGGAGTGAGAGAGAGATTGTGGGAGAACGGAATGACTCTATATTTAATCGATGCTTTATATATCGAACTCAAAACGATGAAACCAGAATTGACTTAGATTCAACTGCAAAAAAAGAGAGCTCAAACAAATACAACTTTGCCAATTGCCCACTTCTGACTTCTATCAATTCACTATATATATATATATATATATATATATACATATATATATATATATATATATATATATGTATATATATATATATATATATATATATATATATGTATATATATATGTATATATATATATATATGTATATATATATATATGTATGTATGTAACAAGAGAGGGAGAGAGAAGTTAATGTATTGGAACCTCATGTTACTGTTGGGTTCCCAATTTGAGGACTCGATGCCTAGGTAGGTCAGTTTAATTCTAGTATGTAGTGTTTACGCATATATATATGTGTGTGTCTGTGTGTGTGCGCGTGTGTCTGTGTAGATAGGGAACTTCAATTGCAAGTCATTGGTCATACTCAACGGATATTTCGTCATGTATCTTCTAATATAACCTCGGTTTGGCAAATAGGTTTTCAGTCAAACAAACTCTGTAGAACCCATTAGATTAATATACACACACCACCACAGATACATAAACATATACACCAACAGAGTTTTATATGCGTGAATGTGTGTACGCATACGCATCATGTGACATTTTATTATTTACATTTTTTGTATATATACTTTTCTCTTTTGTCTCATTATACTTTGAAAGTAATTGTTTCTCCATTTGGCACAAGGCCAGCAAAACCCCTGTGGATTACTGGTACTCTATTTTATCGACCCCGTAATAATGAAACTATGCTAGAAAGCATTGCGTCCAGCCCTCTACCGATACTGACAATTCACCGCCCTTTGAAAATAATTCCCTGATATCTGGGTTAGTGGAACAAGCTATTGGAACATGCTATTGGTTCATTCTGAATTTGAATGTAACGATCGAATTGAAGTTGCATTGTTTGTGTTCACTTCATGTTTTATTTTCACAAAATTGTGATTGAGGATTTGTAAATATTTTCAGTAATTACATTAAAGTGTAAATTGAGAGAGTAAAAATAAAAAGTAAAATAATGAATAAATAAATGGAAAGAGAAAATCATTAACTGTCTATAATATCTTTTTTTATATCAGCTGTAGGTTTGTTTTTTATCTTTATTAGCAAAAGAGTTAGTAATTGCATGAATTCCAAATTAGATGAAAAAATAGAAGTGTATATATATATATATATATATATATATATATATACACAAATACATATATATATAAATACATACACATACTCACACATACATATATATATATATATTTTACAGTCGATCGACTTTCGTCAAATCGGACCGAGGAAGCAATGTTTCCATTGATCTTTTTAATTGTTTATACTCTCTAT
>OZ024752.1:9934054-9936554 GCA_964016885.1 Eledone cirrhosa | reverse complement strand
TTGCTGGCCGTGTGCCAAAAGTAGAAACATTTCTTATCATGAGAGAATTAAATGAACTCCGAACTTATATTTTAAATTCTGTTAAGTAGATGCCTATATTTTCCCTCGGCTGTACTCAACTTCAACTCGTAAATAATTTTGAAAATCTTGCCAATACACTTTCTAGGAAGAAATATTAGTGTTCTAAGGATATAATGATTTTCGACACTGACATTTTCGTAATTAGTTTTCAAAACATTTTCTCACTTTGAAACTGATAAATTATGGATGGTTGACTCGACACGTTGTACCAATAAATTAAAATGTATTAAGAAAACAGCATTTTGTAAAACCATAAAGAATCCTAACAGTGGTTTTATACATTTTTCATCAGGAGAAAAACATTTCTGAAGAAAGAGGATTTCAAATTATTAATATTTGACAACACTTTTCTAAAGGGGAATACTGTATCGACACATTCTATCCGCATAAATTAATTTTCCTTTAGATGTTCATCTCAATACTGAGTAAAATGAACAAAACACTGCTCGAATATTATATTATCAATATAATGATGTTTATGGCTAGGCACTAAATCATTCATATAACTTATAATTATATAAGCAACAAATTAAATATATTTGTTTCTTAAGTGAGAAAATATGAATAGTATGTGCTAATTACTGACAAATGTTTTTCCATTTTAAATTTTCTTTGCATTTATTTGTGAATAACAGAAAGAAAACTGAAGTTCATTTGTTCCGTATTGACGAAGTGTTTAATGCTAATGTGTTCGTTATTTCTTTGCTTTTAATCTGTGATATATATCTCTATTTACATTAGATACTGCAAAAATATAGTCGACGAATTGACTGAGTCGTTAGAACGTGAGATAGAATGATTTATGGTATTCGTTCCAGTTCTCTGCTCTCTGAGTTCTAATCCCGCCGAGGTCAACTTTGCCTTTCATCCTTTCGAGGTCGATAAAGAAAGTACCAGTCTAGTACTGGCTCGATTCTTCCTCTATATCTTTTTCCCATTTATTCTCTCTCACTTTCTATTATTCTCGGGATGAAATCTGCTGTACTCATGCCTGAAGAGGGATGGGCTCCGCCAAGCTTAAACATGCCCAATAAATACGCCCCCCCCCCCCCCACCCCCGACTCTATCAGGAGTTCCGGGACCATCCATACATACATATTCCAAAAATATTTTACCATCTTGCAAATAATTTATCTAAATGCATTCCTGTGTAATAACACAAATGTCCTTCCTTCTATGATTTGAGAATTATTTCAACACATTCGGGTATTTTCATAAAGGTTGAAATATATTTTTCAATTCTAAATAAAGAAAAACTAAGTAAATTATATCAGGATTAGTGCTGTACACATAAAACTTCACATGGTTAAGTTTCAACCTCCTATTTTATCAAACCCACTGTAATGGAAGGCAATGTTTTGAGTATAAAGTAGACTTTATACTCAAAACATTGAAGGTTGTGGCTAGTCTGGCATTTTACCATTTCTACTTAACATTCTTTAACACAAAAGCAGGGATCGAAGAGTTTTTTCTACCCAGTTCATACCAACAGGAATATCTTTATATTACACGAGACGGCAATATTATATGGTACTATCAATTTAAATCGTGCGTACCACAATAGCTCTACCCAGTTGTTTCTTGAATTTATTGATTAAATTCTTTTTTCTATTTCCTTCTTGTGTTAAATGGTGGTTAAAAATTAAAAACCAATATTTCATTAACTTTTAAAGAAACAGACACAAAGTGACGTCTGAATGACTACCGCCACTTGTAACTAACTTATCTCCCCGCCTCTGGGTCTAGGCTGACTGGATGGAGGATACAATGTACTGAAGGACGGAGGGAGACGCGCTGGAACAGCGACGGCACCTCAGAGAGCTTGCACATGCGAGTAGCCAACTCCGCTGTGGTGGCGGTGGGCAAAATATGATCGCTTTGGGGTAGGGGTACCAAGAACACTGGAAATCCCTACTGCTCCTGGCTCTACTAAAAAACCTATCGGGGAGCGGCCTACACTTGGACAGTTTTGCCCCTTCAGCCTGGTAGGTAGCAGATCCTGGGCTGCAAAGGAGATAGGAGGAAATAATATAGTAAACTAGTGGGTCAACTATGATATCAAGCAAGTCGAGGATTTCAAGTATCTTTGGTCCTGGATAATGGACTCTGAGAAGTCCCAAGCATGGTCAGCTTGCAACAATGTGGATGGATCGAGTTTGGCGCTCAAATCTTTCCAACCACACCAAGATCAGACGCTTCCAAGTAACAATTCAACCAATCTTGCTATATGGAAGTGAAACATGGACACTTTCATCCAAACAACAAAAGCACCGTATTGGCACCTACACTCGCCTGCTTCAACGCATTCAGAACATAAGCTGGTGACATCTGCCTTTTAGAGAGATATATGCCGGCTTCCCACGCATATCTGTTGTTTTACGTAAAAGGAGAGTAAAATTTGCTGGCCACTGCCATCGTG
>OZ024752.1:9911554-9921554 GCA_964016885.1 Eledone cirrhosa | reverse complement strand
GGACTGGGGTCCCTATCATTAAACTACCCAAGATATCTCCAACGAGATATACATTGGAGGAGGCCAGCTAAATCTGCATAGGTGTGAGCTGTCAGGCACACACACACTAAAAAAAACGTAAACTTGTAAAACTTTTTCCCACAAAGTTCTCTCGACCGAAACAGTTTCAGCATACGTTTATTATACATGCCTCACTGATTTGTAGTCGCACGAATTAAAGCTAATCTGGTAGAGCAAATAAAGGGGCAAATTATCAGAGTCGTTGGAACGTCAGATAGAATGATTTGCCGTTTGCCGTCTCTCTGCTCTTTGAGTTCAAATCTCGCAGAAGTCAGTTTCGCATTTTATTCATTCGAGGTCGATAAAATATAATTTCCTGTCTAGTACTGGGGTTGATTCTTCCTCAATATCTCTCTCTCATTCTCTCTCCTTCTCTGGACGAGATCTGATGTATTCAGACCTCAAGAGGAGATGGGCTCTTCCAGGTTTAAAACATGCCCTAGAAACGCCCCTCTCAATCTATCTTATTTCTCATTCTACTACAATCTTCTTACACCACCACCTTCTTCTCACCCATCTATTTTTCACTCTCATCCTAGTACCTTCAATACCTAAAGAGATGTTTTCCAATTCCAACCCGCCCGTCCCTTCATTCTATCTTATTTATCATTCTTTCATCTGATGAAGGACTAGCATCCGAAACGTTAAGACCCTCTTTCTGTTATATCAAGCGTTAACCTAATATATCCCTTCCATATACTATACCGATTGTGTTGTTATTTCTGTTTACCTTTTACATATATATGTGTGCGTGTGTGTGTGTGTGTGTGTATGTGTGTAGGTGTGTACGTGTGTACAAGGAGTGTAACATGAAATTACCAGGTGAGCACTCGATGCTTCGGTTCAAGTCAGTAGCGAGGTGTAGAGCTAAACAGTGTAATATAATAATACAAGGATGATTTGTTAAGCCTTCATTACGTTTATTGATTGGTGACGCACGTTTCGCTATTTACCAGCTCAAGGTTCGATCTATATCGATCTGGCCAGAATCTGGAATTAAAAGGTCGTCGGACCTCTGCTGTTGTATTAACGGATTGAACATATAAAGCATAGAAATATCTGTAACGTATCGTGTTCATATGGCGGTCAATTTATTTTTTTTCTATCATATATATACGCTGTTGCTACCTCTCCATCATGAGATCCTGACCCGGTATGCATGCAGTGAAACAAATAAAACATTAGCAAAACGTGACTTAATAGATTCCAAACTGTTCTAATTTAACATACTGCTCTGGTGAGTTGGGTAGAACTCTGCAAAATGTTAATCTTGAAACTTCTCAAACGGAAACATCCAATGCTGACAGTTAGACAAGTAAATGCTGGATATAACAATAATAATTTAAAGTTATATGTTCAGATAAAGAGAGGGGCGTTCTTATTCACATTTCTCAATCATGCGAATTTCCCTTCTGTTTATGAAATCAGGAAATACAGCGAAATGTTTAACGTAAAATAAATGATAATATATTGTTATTTTGGAGGAAGGTCATGTTGTTCTAATGCTACAAGAAAAATATAGTAAAACACACTCACTGTTTCGGTGGATTTTCTGACAATATTATAACAATATTTGTTTGAACACAGATTTCATATCAAAAACCTTGCAAAACAAATACATTGGCGCAAAATGAATAAATAATTACTGGAACTTTGTGAATATCTGTATCTTCTTAGACATAGGAATTGACATCGTGTGTTTATATAAGGAATCAATGATGAAGAATTACTTCACTTACTGTCTAGAACAGGCATGCCTAAACTCACGGTTCCCCTAGAACCACATGGGTCACATATGTGTTGTCTGAGGGCCACACACGTCAAATAATTGCGCATATTACAAAAAGATTTTACGAAGATAAAACATGCTCGCGCTGTAAAAAACCTTTGTGCGGGCCGCAGGTGAGCTTGTAAAGGGCCGCATGCTGCCCACGGGCCGTATGTCAGTCATCCATGCTCTAGAACATTTACTGAAAAATGTTCAAATTTAAGAAACACATCAGCAATTCGGATGGCGATAATTTTCACTAAAATTGGGTGGTTGGTAATAATTATTTCTACTTTTGGCACAAGGCCAGCAATTATTCCAGTACATTACTGGTACTTTATTTTATCGACCTCGTAAGGATGAAAGGCAAAGTTAACCTAGGCGGGATTTGAACTCAGACCATAAAGGGCCGTAACTCTTTGCTGCAAAGCATGGCGTCCGTCCCTCTACCGATACTGGCAATCCACCGGTCGTAATAATGAGTTATAGTATAGGCACAATGCCAGTAATTTAGGGGGGAGGGGAGGGAAAAGTCGATTAAATCGACCCCAGTACATTACTGGTGCTTTATTTTATCGACCCCATAACGATGAAAGGCAAAGCTTTCCTCGGGGGGTTTTGAACTCAGAACAGAAAGGGCCATAACTCCATGCTGCAAAGTATGGTGCCTGACACCCAACCGAGGCTGCCAATCCACCGCCCTTGTTGGTAATAGTAATTCTGGCGGTGTTGATGATGGTGGTGGTGGTGGTAGTAGAGAAGGTGTTGATGATGGTGGCGGTGTTGGTGGTGGAGAAGGTGTTGCTAATTGTGGCGGTGTTGATGATGGTGGTGGTGGTGGTGGTAGTAGAGAAGGTGTTGATGATGGTGGCGGTGTTGATGATGGTAGTGGTGAAGGTGTTGCTAACTGTGGCGGTATTGATGATGGTGGTGGTGGTGGTAGTAGAGAAGGTTTTGTTAATTGTGGCGGCGTTGATGGTGGTGGTGGTAGTAGAGAAGGTGTTTATGTTGGTGGAGGTGGTGGTAGTGGGGAAGGTGTTGCTAATTGTGGCGTTGTTGATGATGGCGGTGGTGGTGGTAATAGAGAAGGTGTTGATGATGGTGGCGGTGTTGATGATGGTGGTGGTGGGGAAGGCGTTGTGAATTGTGGCGTTGTTTATGATGATGATGGTGGTGGTGGTGGTGGTGGTGGTGGTAGTGGTGGTGGTGTTGTTAAATGTGGTCGTTCCTTTGATGATGATGATGATGATGATATTAATAATAGGGATGACAATGATGAATATCCTAGTTTACAGATTTTAAGGCTATCAATAATCCTAATTTAGATATAATCTGGCAGCCATTTTGTGGAAACATTCTGTTGTGTGAAATTCATATCTTTATGACCTGAAATGTATAGCAGAGGTGTGTTGCTCCTATAAATCAATGAAATCTGTCTGAAACCGCTCTATTGTTAGATGCATTTAAAGAAAATAAGCATATATGGAATTTTAGGATTGCAGCAATACTGTGTAAAATAAGGTAGGCTGTATTACGTAGAAGAATTTCGAAATCATTTGACTGTCCTCCATTTTGGTATCCAGATTTGTTTTAAATTTATCCATGTGAAGATCAGCTTTAAAATAATTTTTAATTGCGAGGAAAATAAATAGAGCATCACGTTTAGTGATGAGGTGAACAAAGAAAGTATATTATCAATTATATTAGAAGACACTCAGGGGTTTGTTGTCACTTGAAATAATAAATCTATCCAGCCGTTCACACACACACACACACACACATGTATATGTATGTGTATGTGTACATATATATATATATTTATGTGGGTATATATATATATATATATATATATATTCTCGCTAAAACAATTTCTATACCTTTCATTTATATATATATATATATATATATATATATATATATATATATATATATAGGAACGAGTAGGACCCCGACGGCTGAGCTCAAGCCGTTTCGACGACTAATTCTGGACTGAATTAGCCGCCGAAACGGCTTGAGCTCAGCCGTCGGGGTCCTACTCGTTCCTATTACCCACTCTACTACCCTAAGTATTGAGTACTTTGGTGCGTTATGGTCCACCTGGTTCCTTACCACATTTCCTTCGTTATATATATATATATATAAATGGAAGTTTAGCAAAATCGAAGTTTTGGCTGTGGCCAAGCTAACTATATAAAATTAGGAATGTACAGCAAAGTACTCGATAAGGTTGTGTCACCTTAGAGGAATAACATACGTTAGATAGCTTAACAAATTGAAAACTGCCGCAGGCAAGCCTAGCCACATAATACCAAAGCAACGAAAAAATAATCAGGATATATATGAAAAAATGGCGAGCTGTCTTGTTGCAAATAGGATATATATAATAAATGAAGAATTAGAAATAGAAGCCAGGAATATCCGTCATCAGTGGTCTTCTAGCCATCATAGGTATTTCTTCGCATTACAGAACATATACCTCAAGCTAAGGCGATACAATAACTAAATTAAGTTATTGGGATAAAAAGAGTTGGTTGGAGATTTTCACCCAACTCTTTGGCTAGTAGACAGATATTCCTGGCTTCTATTTCTAATTCTTCATTTATTATATATATATATATAAATATGTATGTATACACATGTGTACATATATATACATTAGGGTGACCCTTAACAATAGGTAATTTTCCGAACCTTCATCCTGTTTCAATTAACGGAAATACGGGGTGCGCAAAATTTCAGCTCAAAATCCTTGAAGATGGAACATAGTATACACAACGGTTAATTCTGTTTAAAAGCTGTATACTGTTCCCTATCTCGACTATTTTCTCTTTCCTTCTTAGAGTAATTCATGTGGATACATCCAGGCAACCCCAGCAAATCTTCAAAAACGTTCTGAATCAAATTTACCAATAGTTAATTTGAAAAATTCCTGATATAACATGAGAAGCTTAAGAAATATTAGATTTTCTTAATAAAGCACGCAACTTCTATACACAGCTTCTATTTACAACAATAATTTCTATAGAATCAAAAACATGTGAACACTGAATATTGAACATTATTTTTCCATAAGAGAGGATTTAGTGGCAGTTGGGTATGTTCTACGGTTTTCGGTAACGATCTGTAAAACGAATTGTTTCTCAGTTTTATCTTATGTGAGAATGTTATTGTAATCCTGAGTGAGTTTGACACCTCTTTCTGCAACATCATTCACAACAACTGTGTTCTCAAGTTTTTTTCTCAAGTCCACTTTTGTAACCAGGACCATCCTTCCATGTCACGGAAATTGGTGCTGATAGAAAATCTCGTGTAGAAAGTTTTTCTACCAGGCGTTACAAAAGATGTTTGTAAAGGAAGAAAAGTCATTTTGGTGCAGAATCTACCCTTTCAGTTGATTTTTTTTTATTCTTCCTCTCCTTCACCTTTGTCTGCTTCCAGCATAACTTAAGGAATATTTGCTTTAACCTCTCCTTGCTCTCTTTGCTCTCTTTGCTCTCCTTGCTCTCTTTGTTCTCCTTGCTCTCTTTGCTCTCCTTGCTCTCCTTGCTTTCCTTGCTCTCCTTTTATTCTTACTCTCTTTGCTCTCCTATTCTCATTGCTCTCCTTGCTCTCCCTTTATCCTGACTCTCTTTGCTCTCCTTTTCTCATTGCTCTCCTTGCTCTCCCTTTATCCTTACTCTCTTTGCTCTCCTTTTCTGATTGCTATCCTTGCTCTCCTTTTATACTTACTCTCTTGGCTGTCTGTTTATCATTGCTCTCCTTGCTCTCCTTTTATCCTTACTCTCTTTGCTCTCCTTTTCTCATTGCTCTGCTTGCTCTCCTTTTATACTTACTTTCTTTGCTCTCTTTTTCTCATTGCTCTCCTTGCTCTCCTTTTATCCTTACTCTCTTTGCTCTCCTTTCTCCTTGCTCTCCTTGCTCTCCTTTTATACTTACTCTCTTTGCTCTCCTTTTCTCATTGCTCGCCTTGCTCTCCCGTTATCCTTACTCTCTTTGCTCTCCTTTTCTCATTGCTCTCCTTGCTCTCCTTTATCCTTACTCTCTTTGCTCTCCTTTTCTCATTGCTCTCCTTGCTCTCCTTTTATACTTACTCTCTTTGCTCTCCTTTTCTCATTGCCCTCCTTGCTCTCCTTGCTCTCCGTTTATCCTTACTCTCTTTGCTCTCCTTTTCTCATTGCTCTCCTTGCTCTCATTTTATCCTTACTCTCTTTGCTCTCCTTTTCTCATTGCCCTCCTTGCTCTCCTTGCTCTCCTTTTATCCTTACTCTCTTTGCTCTCCTTTTCTCATTGCTCTCCTTGCTCTCCTTTTATCCTTACTCTCTTTGCTCTCCTTTTCTCATTGCTCTCCTTGCTCTCCTTTCATCCTTACTCTCATTTTATCCTTACTCTCTTTGTTCTCCTCTTCTCATTGCTCTCTTTGCTCTCCCTTTCTCCTTCCTCTCCTTGTATCTTGTTTACATACAAATACAATGAGAAAAAGGGAGCAAGGAGAAATATGAAGGCAAGGCTGTATATATACATATATAAATGTATTACTCAATACCGAGTAGTCATTTCCATCAGCTGTCAACCACACACAGATATATGTATATTAGGGTGGCCCTTAGCAATAGGTAATTTTCCAAACGTTAAAATGTTGCTGCTCCCACAGCGAAAAATATATGTTTACCCTAAACCTGCGCTCTACCCCCAGCTTTGCAAGTTGCCTTCCCCATTATATTTCTTATCACTAATCCTTCTAATACCAAAAATAAGTTTTTAATTTAAGACTAAATTTTATAAGAGATAAAAAAATGTTATCTGAAAAAAAGTGACTGTCGAAAGAGCCGTAGCTCAGCCGTCTGGTTCCTGACTTTTTTCTCTCTCTCTCTATATATATATATATATTCTAATGATAGCTAAGATGCTTCCATAGGCGGTAGGCCGGTTGAGCACTCTATGCTCAATTAGGATATGCACCGAAATCAATAGACGTATCCGAGGAACCTGTAAATCCAGAGACAGGTCGATCCACACACAGATCGCACCTCGAGCTGTTCGCCGGGGAAACAATTGTAACACACATTAAATTGAGTTCCGATGCATCACTAATTTTTCGCTTTCCATTCTATATGTATTTATATATATATATATATATATATCGATGCCATATTTTTACAGTAGCATCATAAGTAGATTTATCTCAGTTACATCCTACAACACTACATGTCACACGAAATGAATTCATTGTTTCAGAATAGTAAATATTTCGATTTTGAAAGGGTCACGAACAGGAAACATGGACAATGGTTGTACATCATAGAGAAGACAATGACAGCAAAAACAGTGAAAAAAAAACAACATATTCATCTAATCTGAAGTAGTTTAATTGTACATCGATTGACATTGCTAAAACAAATAAATTTAGTACGTATACATCATCGGGTATTTGCGTCACGGGCTGTCAAGGTACTCTCTAGGTGAACACTTCGCTGCTACTAACTACATAGGGTTTCCCATAGACTAATTAAAACTAAGTAGATTTTCTACCATGTTTTGTGTATTAAGTATAAATATATAAAATATGGATCCAAACCTCAAACACTGGATGAGTACTGTACGTCAATACTCATCTTTTTCCATTTATCTGATGGTTCTAAATCCCATTATCAGGCTAGAAATGTCTTTAGTCAAAAATACGGAGAAAGCTATTCTATTTTCTAATTTCAAACCTGCTCAATGTTTCAAAACATACTTACTTGACATATATATATACATATGTATATATATATATATATATATATATATACATATATATACATATGGGTGAAGGCGTGTGGCTGAGTGGTTAAGAGAATTGGATTCCCAATCTTGAGGTTGTGAGTTCGATTCCTGGACCGGGCGATGCGTTATGTCCTTGAGCAAGACACTTTATTTCACGGTGCTCCTTCTACCTGGAGTTGCGACCGATAGATAGTACTAGCAACTGGAAAGACCAACGGAAACATTGTTTCCTCGGTCCAATTGGACGAAAGTCGATCGAACCTAAAAAAAAAATATATATATATATATATATATATATATATATATATATATATATGTATATATATATATATATATACAGTGACGAAACATAAGTCTATTGCATGAACTAATAATCCTTTATTTGCTGATATATATATTTCAATGATAGTCATTGAATGGCTATGACCTCATCAGGCAGTTGGTCAGTTTTTAGATATGCCAGCTCTGTGTTTATAGTGTTGATGGTAACAGAGCCTTGGGACAT
Organism: Eledone cirrhosa; assembly: GCA_964016885.1. Classification (NCBI taxonomy): domain Eukaryota; kingdom Metazoa; phylum Mollusca; class Cephalopoda; order Octopoda; family Eledonidae; genus Eledone; species Eledone cirrhosa. Next base: position 9,913,458 of record OZ024752.1, on the reverse strand, counting down.
ATATATATATACATATATATATATATATATATATATATATATACATATATATATATATATATATATATATATATATACATATATATATATATATATATACATATATATACATATACATATACATATATATATATACATATACATATATAAATATATATACATATACATATATGCATATACACACACATATATATATATATATGTATATATATATATATATATATATATATATATATATATATATATATTTATATATAAATTTTAGACACAGAATTCACTGTGTTTATTTCTACATATATTATATATATATATATATATAATATATGTAGAAATAAACACAGTGAATTCTGTGTCTAAAATTTCGAGGGTAGAGTATACCACAAATGTTTTATATATTTAACCTGAATCATACGTAAGATATAAGAATGTTTTCATATACAGACCGTATCAATAACCATTTCATCTCTCGGACAGATTAGAGATTTAATCTGTTTCGCTCTGAAAATTGTGTTTGTAACAGATAATCCGTAACTTTCCTCACCGAGAGATGGGATCAAATGAAACGAAACACATGTAGCTACAATTCACAGGGATGAATATCACACCTCGTGCGTTGGACGTTATATGCGGTGTGAGTGGATATGCTAGAAATAATAGCCTTATTACACTCAACGTATAAGCTCACCTAGTTAGGCAGCCGAAATACAAATAAAATATATAAAACAAATGTTGTATTCTCTACCCTCGTAATTTTAGACACAGAATTTACTGTGTTTATTTCTACATATATTATTATATAATTGTTTCTACTTTAGGCACAAGGCCAGCAATTACCAGTGCATTACTGGTACTTTATTTTATCGACCCCGTAAGGATGAAAGGCAAAGTCAACCTCGGCGGGATTTGAACTCAGATGGTAAAGGGACGTAACTATGCTGGAAAGCATGGCGTCCGACCCTCTACCGATACTGCCAATCCACCGCCCTATCTGATGGTATATTATTATATAATGCTCAGTATTTATACTTTGAGTTTGTTAATTGCAGGGTATCAATATGAGTTAGTAACTCTGTATTTTATTTGTATTTCGGCTCCCTAACTAGGTGAGCTTATAAGTTGAGTGTAATAAGGCTATTATTTTTAGCATATCCACTCACACCACGTATAACGTCCAACACACGAGGTGTGATATTCACCCCTGTGATTTGTAGTTACATGGGTTTTGTTTCATTTGATTCCATCTCTCGCTGAGGAAAGCCTACGGATTATCTGTTACAAACACAATTTACAGGGCGAAATCGATTAAATCTCTAATCTGTCAGAGAGATGAAATAGTTATTGATACGGTCTGTATATGAAAACATTTTTATATCTCATGAAAAAATGTGTATGTCTTACGTATGATTCAGGTTAAATATATAAAAGAAATGTGGTATTTTCTACCCTCCTAATTTTAGATACAGAATTCACTGTGTTTATTTCTACATATATTATTATATAATTGTTTCTACTTTTGGCACAAGGCCACCAAATACCCAGTAGTTTACTGGTACTTTATTTTATCGACCCCGAAAGGATGAAAGGCAAAGTTAACCTCGGTATATATTATTATATAATGCTCAGCATTTATACTTTGAGTTTGTTAATTGCAGGGTATCAATATGAGTTAGTAACTCTGTATTTTATTTGTGTATATATATATGTAGGTGTCAACTCTGGATGTCGGTGAGCATGTCCAACTAACCTAAGTCTCCTCTGTGTCACTTTTGAGCTGACTTTTGGGAGGCTCCCGTACAGCTCTGAGTTTTTCATCCCCAGTGTATACTGATTAATGTTCAGAGCCATCCTCAGCATTCTCGTGTAGCACCCATCCACCATCGGAGTGAGTTTCTTGGTCAGTGTCC
>OZ024752.1:9889054-9899054 GCA_964016885.1 Eledone cirrhosa | reverse complement strand
ATATAGTACTAGACTACCATATATTATATAGTACCAGACTACCATATATTATATAGTACTAGACTACCATATATTATATAGTACCAGACTACCATATATTATATAGTACTAGACTACCATATATTATATAGTACCAGACTACCATATATTATATAGTACCAGACTACCATATATTATATAGTACTAGACTACCATATATTATATAGTACTAGACTACCATATATTATATAGTACTAGACTACCATATATTATATAGCACTAGACTACCATATATTATATAGTACTAGACTACCATATATTATATAGTACTAGACTACCATATATTATATAGTACTAGACTACCATATATTATATAGCACTAGACTACTATATATTATATAGTACCAGGCTACCATATATTATATAGCACTAGACCACCATATATTATATAGTACTAGACTACCATATTTTATATAGTACTAGACTACCATATATTATATAGTACTAGACTACCATATATTATATAGAAGTAGACTACCATATATTATATAGTACTAGACTACCATATATTATATAGAACTAGACTACCATATATTATACAGTACTAGACTACCATATATTATATAGAACTAGACTACCATATATTATACAGTACTAGACTACCATATATTATATAGCACTAGACTACCATATATTATATAGTACTAGACCACCATATATTATATAGTACTAGACTACCATATATTATACAGTACTAGACTACCATATATTATATAGTACTAGGCTACCATATATTATATAGTCCTAGAGTACTATATATTATATAGAACTAGACTACCATATATTATATAGTACTAGGCCACCATATATTATATATATATAGTAGACCTCCAAATATTATATAGTACTAGACTACTATATATTATATAGTACTAGACCACCATATATTATATAGTACTAGACTACCATATATTATATAGTACTAGGCTACCATATATTATATAGTACTAGACTACCATATATTATATAGTACTAGACTACCATATATTATATAGTACTAGACTACCATATATTATATAGTACTAGACCACCATATATTATATAGTACTAGACTACCATATATTATATAGTAGTATACCACCATATATTATATAGTACTAGGCTACCATATATTATATAGTACTAGACTACCATATATTATATAGTACTAGGCTACCATATATTATATAGTACTAGACTACCATATATTATATAGTACTAGACTACCATATATTATATAGTACTAGGCCACCATATATTATATAGTACTAGGCCACCATATATTATATAGTACTAGACTACCATATATTATATAGTACTAGACCACCATATATTATATAGTACTAGACTACCATATATTATATAGTACTAGACTACCATATATTATATAGTACTAGACTACCATCTATTATATAGCACTAGACTACCATATATTATATAGTACTAGACCACCATATATTATATAGTACTAGGCCACAATATATTATATAGCACTAGACCACCATATATTATATAGTACTAGACTACCATATATTATATAGTACTAGACCACCATATGTTATATAGTACTAGATCACCATATATTATATAGTACTAGACTACCATATATTATATAGTACTAGACTACCATATATTATATAGTACTAGACTACCATATATTATATAGCACTAGACTACCATATATTATATAGTACTAGACCACCATATATTATATAGTACTAGGCCACAATATATTATATAGTACTAGACTACCATATATTATATAGTACTAGACTACCATATATTATATAGTACTAGACTACCATATATTATATAGCACTAGACTACCATATATTATATAGTACTAGACTACCATATATTATATAGTACTAGACTACCATATATTATATAGTACTAGGCCACCATATATTATATAGTACTAGGCCACCATATATTATATAGTACTAGACTACCATATATTATATAGTACTAGATCACCATATATTATATAGTACTAGACTACCATATATTATATATATATATATATACTAGACTACCATATATTATATAGTACTAGACTACCATATATTATATAGTACTAGACTACCATATATTATATAGCACTAGACTACCATATATTATATAGTACTAGACTACCATATATTATATAGTACTAGACTACCATATATTATATAGTACTATACTACCATATATTATATAGTACTAGGCCACCATATATTATATAGTACTAGGCCACCATATATTACATAGTACTAGACTACCATATATTATATAGTACTAGACCACCATATATTATATAGTACTAGACTACCATATATTATATAGTACTAGACTACCATATATTATATAGTACTAGACTACCATCTATTATATAGTACTAGACTACCATATATTATATAGCACTAGACTACCATATATTATATAGTACTAGACCACCATATATTATATAGTACTAGGCCACCATATATTATATAGCACTAGACTACCATATATAGTACTAGACTACCATATATTATATAGTACTAGACTACCATATATTATATAGTACTAGACTACCATATATTATATAGTACTAGACTACCATATATTATATATATATATACTAGACTACCATATATTATATAGTACTAGACTACCATATATTATATAGTACTAGTCTACCATATATTATATAGTACTAGGGTACCATATATTATATAGTACTAGACTACCATATATTATATAGTACTAGTCTACCATATATTATATAGTACTAGGGTACCATATATTATATAGTACTAGACTACCATATATTATATAGTACTAGTCTACCATATATTATATAGTACTAGGGTACCATATATTATATAGTACTAGACTACCATATATTATACAGTACTAGACTACCATATATTATATAGTACTAGACTACCATATATAGTACTAGACTACCATATATTATATAGTACTAGGCTACCATATATTATATAGTAAGAGGCCACCATATATTATATAGTACTAGACTACCATATATTATATAGTACTAGACCACCATATATTATATAGTACTAGACTACCATATATAGTACTAGACTACCATATATTATATAGTACTAGGCTACCATATATTATATAGTACTAGACTACCATATATTATATAGTACTAGACCACCATATATTATATAGTACTAGACTACCATATATAGTACTAGACTACCATATATTATATAGTACTAGACTACCATATATTATATAGTACTAGACCACCATATATTATATAGTACTAGACTACCATATATAGTACTAGACTACCATATATTATATAGTACTAGGCTACCATATATTATATAGTACTAGACTACCATATATTATATAGTACTAGGCTACCATATATTATATAGTACTAGACTACCATATATTATATATTACTAGGCCACCATATATTATATAGTACTAGACCACCATATATGATATAGTACTAGACTACCATATATAGTACTAGACCACCATATATTATATAGTACTAGACTACCATATAGTATATAGTACTAGACCACCATATATTATATAGTACTAGACTACCATATATTATATAGTACTAGACTACCATATATTATATAGTACTAGACTACCATATATTATATAGTACTAGACTACCATCTATTATATAGTACTAGACTACCTTATATTATATAGTACTAGACTACCATATATTATATAGTACTAGACTACCATATATTATATAGTACTAGGCTACCATATATTATATAGTACTAGACTACCATATATTATATAGTACTAGACCACCATATATTATATAGCACTAGACTACCATATATTATATAGCACTAGACTACCATATATTATATAGTACTAGACCACCATATATTATATAGTACTAGACTACCATATATTATATAGTACTGGACTACCTTATATTATATAGTACTAGACTACCATATATTATATAGTACTAGACTACCTTATATTATATAGTACTAGGCCACCATATATTATATAGTACTAGACTACCATATATTATATAGTACTAGACTACCATATAGTATATAGTACTAGACCACCATATATTATATAGTACTAGACTACCATATATTATATAGTACTAGACTACCATATATTATATAGTACTAGACTACCATATATTATATAGTACTAGACTACCATCTATTATATAGTACTAGACTACCTTATATTATATAGTACTAGACTACCATATATTATATAGTACTAGACTACCATCTATTATATAGTACTAGACTACCATATAGTATATAGTACTAGGCCACCATATATTATATAGTACTAGACTACCATATATTATATAGTACTAGACTACCATATATTATATAGTACTAGACCACCATATATTATATAGTACTAGACTACCATATATTATATAGTACTAGACTACCATATATTATATAGCACTAGACTACCATATATTATATAGTACTAGGCTACCATATATTATATATATAAACTAGACCACCCGAGATCCGTTGGGTCACGTTCATATCAAACTATTTTTAAATAATCTCGTTCACTTAAAAATAATCTTTAAATAATTAAAATATACACAGACATGTATATAATGTGAAATGTAACTGGCAGGCCCATATATATACGTGCGTGTATGTATATATATATATATATATATATATATATATATGTGTGTGTGTCTTTTTATATATGTGTATGTGTTTGTGTGTACATTTATATATGTGTGGGTGACTGTGATCTATATACACTAGTCATACACACACAAACACACACACGCATATATATATAAATATATATATATATATATATATATATATATATATATATATATATCCAGGGGATATACCTTGGAGTTACTGCAGTTACTTATCCTTTCAATATATATATATATATATATATATATATATATATATATATATACACAACAACAACACCAGCTCTCTCTCTCTCTCTTCCATTCTCCTTCTCTGTCTCCTTTCCCTCTCTCTCTGTCTTTCTTTCAATCTACTCTCTCAAAACCACTCTCTCCCTTTCTCTGAAGATACCCTTGAAGCCCAGCTTCGATTTACGCGAAACTTGTGTTAATCCATTTGTATTCCCATTTCAGGGTATTTTCAAAGTATTTTCCCATTATGCGCCCTTTTGGCTGTATTACATTAAAGACAAGCAAGCAAGCAAACAAGCAATCACAGACTTTTAGTAATATATAAAAAATAATATTAATATTTGATTCGTTTGCAAGTAAACAACCTCATGACGCTATGTTTTATAGATAACCACTACCGTCCATTTGTTCTCGCGGTTTCACGAAGTAACAGGATTGTTTCTCTCCCTCACCGCGAGAACAAAAGAATGGCGAGGCTCATCTCTAAAACATAGCGTCATGAGATTGTTTGCTTGCAAACGAATCAAATATTAATATTATTCGATACAAATCTTACAAATTCATTTACGTATCCGCTATGTTAGAGCGAAAAACAAAATTCTAATTTTGTTCTATTATCTATCTTTTGCTCTCTGCCTTTTTTTATTTTAATATACTGTTATATAATTTACTAGACGTTTGTATGTTTTATAAATATTATCCAATAATTATCAATATTAATTAATTCTGTCAGGAACATTTATATATTTTGCTTTATCTACATTCAGAAATACCTTGCAGGAAGTTGAGAACCGCGGCCGATCCTCGTTCGTTTTAGTTTGGACAATATTGTTTCGGTTATTACCCTTAAATATCTATAAACATAATTAAGTTGACGGGATCCTTTCACATATTTCATAAGAAACACTATTCTTACTTGACTTAAAACATAACGTAAAATATTTGGTTCATTAAATATACGTTTGTCAAAGTAGAAAACCTTCTTCAATATTTTGATGTATATTTGAACCTCGTTATCACTCACTTGATATTGAACATTCTCGTTAAGCATTATCAAATATAACCTTACATTTTTCGGCTCTTAAAATACAGTTCGAATATTTCCTTGATTTCAGTAAATTGTTAGAGCAGCAAAATCTCTGTAATAAATAAATGTTTCTGCTTCCGGAAAATTCTCGGAATGAAAATGAAAATAGATTGTCGGACGCTTCCTCATCTTGCCGGTCACTGTCGTGATCACATGCGTATCTGGGCCCCGTACTGCCGAGCTCCTCCGCAAGATCATAACGTCAGAAACCCGTCTCAGTAAGGAGCCCCTACGAGGTGACGTGGCTGTTGCAGCAAGTGTCACTGAAATGCTTTTGCGGTGTTTTCCGCAGGGTGCAACCCCAACTTCGCCGCCCCCTAAGCCTAAAGCCCGTCACCATCCTGACACTAGGACTCTTCATAAGTTTAACCTGTTTATGCTACTCAAGCAGCTGTAATTCGACAAGAACATATGTACAACTGTGTTAACAAACGTAAGAAAGCTGACTCAATGCTATATAAGGTTTATATATAATCTATTTGGCCAGCCAGAGATAGGACTAGTTTTGATCAGAGAAACAATCAATTACATTCCCATGTGCTATGATTCACTTCCACCTTTACTAATACAGTGAATGCAATTTTAACTTACGGGCATAAAGATTACACTCATGTAAGTTATCTCTACGAACACAATGCTCTATTTTTTGAATAATGAAAATACCTATCTGAACCGACAGAGCCTTTGTTAGACAAAGCACTCTCTCCTTGCTTTTTTTAATATTAAGCATTATCAAAAGTAGCTCTCTCCTCACTTGTTTTACCATTAAAATCATTATAATCTCGGTTCCTAAGTACTTAACATTTGGAAATAAACCCGAACAACATCGATCGTAGTTGCGTGACAACATTTGCATTGTTTATTTCTCGTGTGATTGTTGCAGCTCATATCTATTGATGACACGTCAGCATGTATAATCTCACAAACACATTCACATATACAAACACACACACACACTTATACACACAAACTTACACACATATAAGTTATATGTGTATGCTAAATGTAAGATAAGAAAAGGTGAACCATATATATATTGAAAGTTATGTATGTTTGTGCAGTTCTTTGAAGAAAAAAAAGTAAGAATACCTAACAATACTAATTTTAGTAACACTGATATGAACACGAAGACTTACATATAAAAAAATATCATTGGAAAAATATTGTTGTGTTTGCAAAATAGTTTCTTCCAATATAAAAGTATATCTTTACTTTCCACAGTGTTTATTTCTGTCATCTTAGAAACATGCCAAAGTAATTTAAAGTAAAACAACCCATGCCAGATCGAGACAGGTCTTCTTGGTTAATTCGAGTAAATATTGGCAGCAAGGAATGCAACCATTAAAGAAAGCAACGTTTCTTTACATACACACGATGAAGAATTGGAATTATGTAACAGAAATATAAATATCTCTTAAGAGCCGTATGTAACATAGTATTACTTGACATAACTGTCATTAAATTTCAGATCTGAATATATTTCTGCTCGGAATTTACAGGAGGACATGTATATACATTACAATTCTCTAAAGCAAATAACTATCACTCAACTGTGCAGTGCTAATTTGATATTAATAATGGTTGACCGGTTAAAATTATTAAGTTAATTTGATTTGGTGTAAACCGTTAGTGAAATCTACTAACATTTCAGTTATGACATAACTGAATATTAAGCAGTGACAAAAATAAACTTACCTTTTTCGGCTCTTAGAATACAGTTCGAGTATTTTCATGATTTCAGTAAAGTATAAAAAATATAAAAGTGCTTGTATATATATATAGAACCATTAGAACATCTGACTGATGAAATGACAAGTCAGTCAATAATATTGGTGGCCTCCCCACAGCCCCGACGGACAGAATGGAGAAGGCGTTTCCTCGGAGGACGGCAAGGGAGACGCGCTGGAAAAGCCATTCCAGCTCGCGAGGCTCACACCTGCGGCTGGCCATCTCAGCGCCTATGGTGGTGAGTAGGGAGGTAGCCCTAGGGCCAAGGACACCAGAAGTCTCCACTGCCAATAAAATAAAATACCAGTCACGCACTGGGGTAGATTTAATCGAGTTTTCCCCTCCACAATAATTTCTGGCCTTATGCCTATATAAGAAACCATTGATTGACCAACAGTTAAAAATATAGATATAAATATAATTTCTCAGAGATCTTTCGCTACAGAATTGTGACATCATCAGTGATGTTTTGTTTCCTCCCGTTGTATTGCTTATTTATTTATTCTGAATGTAAAATACATCAAAATAAATGACTTAGTCTGAGGATCATTTCCCGACTATTTATCACGGGTACTTTCACATCTATAGATTCACTATTATATCGAAATATTCCTTCAGGTAAATTGTTGTCGGTGTTTGCTTAAGTTCTCTTAGATCATGAAACACATTAATGTACTTCTAGGCTAATCAACAGCCACAGCAGCAGCAGTAGTAGTAGTAGCAGTAGTAGTAGTAGTAGTAGTAGTAGTAGTAGTAGTAGTAGTAGTAGTAGTAGTAGCAACAGTAGTAGTAGCGACGGTAATAGTAGTAGTAGCAACAGTAATAGTAGGAGTAGTAGTAGTGGTAGTGGCCGCAGTAGTAGTAGTAGTAGTAGTAGTAGTAGTAGTAGTAGTAGTGGTAGTAATAATAGTAGTAGTAGTAGTAGCAATAGTAGTAGTAGCAACAGTAGTAGTAGTAGTAGTAGTAGTAGTAGTTGTAGTAGTAGTAGAAGTAGTATAATTTTTCTATCATTGGTATTTCGTGTTATCGTCTGCAATGATCTTTCATTTGAGCCGGAGAGCTATATAGTTAGACTATAGCATCACATCCATCATTCAATTATATATTTTAATAGATACTTTATATAGATCAAGAAAACGACAAACAGGTACAGAATGTCTTATTAGTTTCCCGAAAGGGTAAGTCGGATGTGTTGAGCTTTAGCCCTTGTTCAGGGTTATAAAAATAAGAACAGGTCCACAAAAGATAGATACGGATAATAAAAGGTAGTCCAAGTAAAAAAACATGAAATCTTTATATAGTTTGTTTAGAGAGTACCTTTTGAAAGTACCTAATTTCAGACAAGATATTCTACTGGAACGTGGAGGCACGTGACCTAGTGGTAAGGGTGTTGGAGCTACGATCGTCATGTCGTGGGTTCATTTCCCGGGTTGTGTGTTGTGTTGTGTTGTGTTCTTGAGTAAAACACTTCATTACACGTTGCTCTAGTATACTCAGCTGAAAAACATGAGTGCCAGTAAATAGCAGGGGGTTTAACCCTACGATGGACGGGCGTCCTGTCCAGGGGGGAGTCGTGTATTCTCAGTCGCCTCACGCCATGAAACCGGGATAAGCACCAGTAAATAGATGGGGGTTTAACCCTACGATGGCCGGGCGTCCTGTCCAGGGTGAAGTCGTGTACTCTCAGTCGCTTCACGCCATGAAACCGGAATAAGCGCCAGTAAATAGCTGGGGGTTTAACCCTACGATGGCCGGGCGTCCTGTCCAGGGTGGAGTCGTGTACTCTCAGTCGCTTCACGCCATGAAACCGGGATAAGCACCGGCCCGATGAGCTTTCTGACTTCAGATAGAATTTAGACATTTTTTTTTAGATTCTACTGGAACACTTTCCAGAAAGCTGTTATGGCAATACATTATTGCTAAATATCTCATCACAACGACAAATAGAAATATCAATATTATATTTACCTGGCTTTTACGTATCATTCGATGAATAAACATGTCCAGTCAAGGAAAAGATCTCCACTCATTCGACGAAACTCCTACACATAATAAAATGTCACATCGATCACAACCTGTCATAAATGTATAATTATGCATCGAAATAATGCACCCAACACCCAGATCGATTCTACTTCATCCATCATATGAAATCATTGATCATCTAAAGTTCACGTCACCCCTGCCAACGTGATTTCATACATTCTACTTCTTACCCCTTTATTTTTGAGAGGGTCATGGGGACAGAGTTTGCAAACATGTCTTCTTGCGGGTCCACTAAG
>OZ024752.1:9849054-9884054 GCA_964016885.1 Eledone cirrhosa | reverse complement strand
TTAGTTTTAATTAAATGTTTATCGCCATCCTTTTGTTCTAACATTGTCAATATTGACAATATTGTTTCTGGGTTATTCAGTCGAGGTATACTTTAGGTATACGATCTGCAAGACTTTCTGAATGTACTGGTCAAACATTCGCTAGAGGCTGGCTTACACATCAACATCTCCAAAACAAAGAGTATGACAACTGTGCTAATATCTAACTCACAATCTACCACCAGCAAATTGTTCAAGTTACGGAGTTTGTATATCTCGGTAAGAAACTATAATCAAACAACAATTGAATGGTTGCTGAGCAATATGGAATCGCTCTAGGTTGGGCAGCTTTCAACGAAAACAAGGAAGTACTAACATCAAAACGAGTTTCCTATCATTTGAAGGCTAAAATCTTCGATACTTACATCCTACCAGTTGTGTTATATGGTCTTGACTGTGGTAATTGGACAACAAGGTCACTTCAAAAGCTCTCTACATTCCAGAACCACATCATGAGACTTATGACTGGGAAGTGGCTCAGCGACCGTATCTGTATCAGTGAGCTGCTCAACATTACCAAACATAGACCAATTACATCAATTGTCAAGTCAAGAGTACTCAAACTATATGGTCATATAAAAATATCAACTCGTGGTGTGAGTAAGTTATGCCTGGAAGGAAGGTTGGCTGGTAAGAGAAGCAGAGGCCGGCAGCCAAAACGATGACTTGACAATGTCAACTTATGGACTGGACTTGATCTTTGCTCTTTAATAGTCTGCTGTTGGTGATCGAACTTTGTGGAGAGAGATATCACATGTTGATGCGTAGTCTGCAACTTGCGGTGTTTAGCGTCAAAGAAGTATATTTAGAGAATACTCTATATTCTCAACAGTTCTAACGAGTCAGACAGAAAAAAGATACACAATCTTGAAAAAGTGCAATAACCCACAACAAATATTGTCGATTGTTTCTCTCTCGGTCACCGTTAGAACAAAAGGATGGCAAACATCATCTAAAAACATAACGTAATGAGGCTGTTTGCTTACAAATGAATCGAATATTATTGTTCGATATTTATAGACCCCGTAAGGATGAAAAGCAAAGTTAATCTCGGCGAGTTGAAATCCCGTCGAGGTTAACTTTGCCTTTCATCCTTACGGGGTCGATGAAATAAAGTACCAGTAATGCACTGGGTAATTGCTGGCTTTGTGTCAAAAGTAGAAACAATTGTAATTCGATATAACCCCAGGAATGCATTTACATATCCGCTATGTTTGAGCGAAAAACCAAATTCTAATTTTGTTTTTAATTTTCGGCAAAGCCAACTGTAAAATCGCTCTGTATGCAAATTAGGTTAATCAGCCGATTAATACTTTAGAGAATACATATACTCAAGAGTTGTAGTGAGTGACAGAAGAGAAATATACAATTAAATGTTTGTTTTACTAATATCAGCTGGTGCCATATTATTTTTGATTAATCACTTAGGGAGGTCGATTGGCAGTATCAGTAGAGCATTGGACGCCATGCTTTGCAGCATAGAGTTACGGCCCCTTACGGTCTGAGTTCAAATCCCGGCGAGGTTAGCTTTGCGTTTCATCCTTATGGGGTGGATAAAATAAAGTACCACTAATGCACTGGGATAATTGCTGGCCTTGTGCTCTAAGTATAAACAATTATTTTACTTAATCGTTACCAGTAATTAAAGGAGCTATTCAGCGAGAGTCTTTATAACTTCTCAACTTGCTGGACATAGCAATCACATCTCCTTCATTCCTTCCTTACCGTATTAAGTGAGGAAAGAAATGTTTAGATAATGCTACTCTAACGATCATGATGACGACTAAAGAAAGTTCTATAATTGCTTTGCTCGATCAGGGCCAACTTTATGTAAACTTCAAAAACCCATTAAGAAGTCTCAGCAAAACACATCTGCTCTGTCAACATTGATTCATCCTATATCAGACTATTTACACGTATTTAAGTAATCGATGAATATACACCTTTTGGCGAGATATTAACGAACTGAATAAGAATGACTTTGATCTATGTCTCAAACATCGAATTTTGTATTTCAAATTACATTAGTTTTCTGTGATCAGTGGTCTCATCGATTATGTCCTATGAATAAATATTTGATGTATAAGACTTACTAACTCGAATAGATAACCATTGACATCTGCTATATTAAAATATCTTCGATCCGCCATGAAATTTCGGTTATAATGAACATTGGAGACTTCTGGTGTTCTACACCCTAGGGCCACCTCCTTTCCCACCCCCATCGACTCGGAGTTGAATACCAGCAGATGGATACCTTGTGGTGTCCTACACCCTAGGCCCACCTCTTTTCCCACCCCCATCGACACGGAGTTGAATACCAGCAGATAGATACCTTGTGTCCTACACCCGAGGGCCACCTCCTTTCTCACCCCCATCGACACGGAGTTGAATACCAGCGGATAGATACCTTGTTGTGTCCTACACCCTAGGGCCACCTCCTTTCCCACCCCCATCGACACGGAGTTGAATACCAGCAGATAGATACCTTGTGTCCTACACCCGAGGGCCACCTCCTTTCCCACCCCCATCGACACGGAGTTGAATACCAGCAGATAGATACCTTGTGTCCTACACCCGAGGGCCACCTCCTTTCCCACCCCCATCGACACGGAGTTGAATACCAGCAGATAGATACCTTGTGTCCTACACCCTAGGGCTACCCCCTTTCTCACCCCCATCGACACGGAGTTGAATACCAGCGGATAGATACCTTGTTGTGTCCTACACCCTAGGACAACCTCCTTTCCCACCCCCATCGACACGGAGTTGAATACCAGCGGATAGATACCTTGTTGTGTCCTACACCCTAGGGCCACCTCCTTTCCCACCCCCATCGACACGGAGTTGAATACCAGCGGATAGATACCTTGTTGTGTCCTACACCCTAGGGCCACCTCCTTTCCCACCCCATCCACACGGAGTTGAATACCAGCGGATGTATACCTTGTTGTGTCCTACACCCTAGGGCCACCTCCTTTCCCACCCCATCGACACGGGGTTGAATACCAGCAGATAGATACCTTGTTGTGTCCTACACCCTAGGGCCACCTCCTTTCCCACCCCCATTGACACGGGGTTGAATACCAGCGGATAGATACCTTGTTGTGTCCTACACCCTAGGGCCACCTCCTTTCCCACCCCATCCACACGGAGTTGAATACCAGCGGATGTATACCTTGTTGTGTCCTACACCCTAGGGCCACCTCCTTTCCCACCCCCATCGACACGGGGTTGAATACCAGCAGATAGATACCTTGTTGTGTCCTACACCCTAGGGCCACCTCCTTTCCCACCCCATCCACACGGAGTTGAATACCAGCGGATGTATACCTTGTTGTGTCCTACACCCTAGGGCCACCTCCTTTCCCACCCCCATCGACACGGGGTTGAATACCAGCAGATAGATACCTTGTTGTGTCCTACACCCTAGGGCCACCTCCTTTCCCACCCCATCGACACGGGGTTGAATACCAGCAGATAGATACCTTGTTGTGTCCTACACCCTAGGGCCACCTCCTTTCCCACCCCCATTGACACGGGGTTGAATACCAGCGGATAGATACCTTGTTGTGTCCTACACCCTAGGGCCACCTCCTTTCCCACCCCATCCACACGGAGTTGAATACCAGCGGATGTATACCTTGTTGTGTCCTACACCCTAGGGCCACCTCCTTTCCCACCCCCATCGACACGGGGTTGAATACCAGCAGATAGATACCTTGTTGTGTCCTACACCCTAGGGCCACCTCCTTTCCCACCCCATCGACACGGGGTTGAATACCAGCAGATAGATACCTTGTTGTGTCCTACACCCTAGGGCCACCTCCTTTCCCACCCCCATTGACACGGGGTTGAATACCAGCGGATAGATACCTTGTTGTGTCCTACACCCTAGGGCCACCTCCTTTCCCACCCCCATCGACACGGGGTTGAATACCAGCGGATAGATACCTTGTTGTGTCCTACACCCTAGGGCCACCTCCTTTCCCACCCCCATCGACACGGGGTTGAATACCAGCGGATGGATACCTTGTTGTGTCCTACACCCTAGGGCTACCTCCTTTCCCACCCCATCGACACGGGGTTGAATACCAGCAGATAGATACCTTGTTGTGTCCTACACCCTAGGGCCACCTCCTTTCCCACCCCCATCGACACGGGGTTGAATACCAGCGGATGGATACCTTGTTGTGTCCTACACCCTAGGGCTACCTCCTTTCCCACCCCATCGACACGGGGTTGAATACCAGCAGATAGATACCTTGTTGTGTCCTACACCCTAGGGCCACCTCCTTTCCCACCCCCATCGACACGGGGTTGAATACCAGCGGATGGATACCTTGTTGTGTCCTACACCCTAGGGCTACCTCCTTTCCCACCCCATCGACACGGGGTTGAATACCAGCAGATAGATACCTTGTTGTGTCCTACACCCTAGGGCCACCTCCTTTCCCACCCCATCGACACGGGGTTGAATACCAGCAGATAGATACCTTGTTGTGTCCTACACCCTAGGGCCACCTCCTTTCCCACCCCATCGACACGGGGTTGAATACCAGCGGATAGATACCTTGTTGTGTCCTACACCCTAGGGCTACCTCCTTTCCCACCCCCATTGACACGGGGTTGAATACCAGCGGATAGATACCTTGTTGTGTCCTACACCCTAGGGCTACCTCCTTTCCCACCCCCATTGACACGGGGTTGAATACCAGCGGATAGATACCTTGTTGTGTCCTACACCCTAGGGCCACCTCCTTTCCCACCCCCATCGACACGGAGTTGAATACCAGCGGATAGATACCTTGTTGTGTCCTACACCCTAGGACCACCTCCCTACTCCTCCCACCCCCATCGACACGGAGTTGAATACCAGCGGATGGATACCTTGTTGTGTCCTACACCCTAGGGCCACCTCCTTTCCCACCCCATCGACACGGGGTTGAATACCAGCAGATAGATACCTTGTTGTGTCCTACACCCTAGGGCCACCTCCTTTCCCACCCCCATCGACACGGAGTTGAATACCAGCGGATGGATACCTTGTTGTGTCCTACACCCTAGGGCTACCTCCTTTCCCACCCCCATCGACACGGAGTTGAATACCAGCGGATAGATACCTTGTTGTGTCCTACACCCTAGGGCCACCTCCTTTCCCACCCCCATCGACACGGAGTTGAATACCAGCGGATAGATACCTTGTTGTGTCCTACACCCTAGGGCCACCTCCTTTCCCACCCCCATCGACACGGAGTTGAATACCAGCGGATGGATACCTTGTTGTGTCCTACACCCTAGGACCACCTCCCTACTCCTCCCACACCATTGACACGGGGTTGAATACCAGCGGATAGATACCTTGTTGTGTCCTACACCCTAGGGCCACCTCCTTTCCCACCCCCATCGACACGGAGTTGAATACCAGCGGATAGATACCTTGTTGTGTCCTACACCCTAGGGCCACCTCCTTTCCCACCCCCATCGACACGGGGTTGAATACCAGCAGATAGATACCTTGTTGTGTCCTACACCCTAGGGCCACCTCCTTTCCCACCCCCATCGACACGGAGTTGAATACCAGCAGATAGATACCTTGTTGTGTCCTACACCCTAGGACAACCACCTTTCCCACCCCATCGACACGGAGTTGAATACCAGCAGATAGATACCTTGTTGTGTCCTACACCCGAGGGCCACCTCCTTTCCCACCCCCATCGACACGGAGTTGAATACCAGCGGATGGATACCTTGTTGTGTCCTACACCCTAGGGCCACCTCCCTACTCCTCCCACACCATTGACACGGGGTTGAATACCAGCAGAGGGATACCTTTTTGTGTATTACACCCTAGGACAACCTCCTTTCTCACCCCCATTGGCACGGAGTTGGATACCTCGCGAGCTAGAATGGCTCTTGCAACGCGTCTCAGTCACCATCCTTCGGAGAAGCACTTTTTCTATTCTGTCTTCCAGAGCCGTGGGGCAGCCAGCGCGTGGGCCCCCATTTGCTTAAAATAGTGAGTGATGTGGGGAGCGAAAGAAACAGAGGCAGTGAATGAATGAGAGAGAATATCAATACTTATTTAATTATGTTATTAATAACCAGCTGAAGGGCCGTGGATTGGCAGTATCGGTAGAAGATCGAACGCCATGCTTTGCAGCAAAGAGTTACGGCCCTTTATGATATGATTTCAAAAACCCGCCGAGGTAATCTTTGCCATTCATCCTTACGGGGTCGATAAAATAAAGTACCAGTAACGTATTGGGATAATTGCTGGCCTTGTGCCAAAAGCAGAAACTGTTATTAACAACCAGCTGAGATTCAGATGAGGATTCTGGTGGCGCAGACTACAATATAAACATTTGTGTATGAAGATACGAGCTACGGATTGTTGGTTATTGAAAATGCTCACAACTTAAACTTATTTTACGTTAGGTGTTACATGAATGTTATCATAAGAAGTAATTACTGAAGACATTGCCTTTTATAAGTGACATATAATCACACTTCAAGCCATTTAACGCAGAGGAACAGAAGCAGCCGACAAGCCTTAGCCGATTTGGAATGGCTCTTTCAGCACATCTCCCCCATTTTCCTCCGGGGAAACACATTCTCTGTTATGTCTACCGGAGCCGCGGTGTGACCAGCACGTGCCCCCCCCCTTACTCATAGTAGTGAGAGACGGATGCAGTGACAGTGCGTGTTTGGTTCCTTTGAATTCGGACCTGGTGTTTATGAGAGATGAGGAGAGTGAGAGAGACGGAGGCAGTGACAGTGGGAGATTGGTTCCTTTGTGTTTCGACCTGGTATATATGAGAGATGGGTAGAGCTGGAGAGATGGATGCAGTGGCAGTGGGAGTTTGGTTCCCTTGTGTTCGGAATTGGTGTATATGTGAGAAGGGGAGAGTGAAAGAGATGGAGGCAGTGACATAGGGTGTTTGATTCATTTGTGTTCCAGCCTGATGTTTCACAGAGACACACTTACATCAAAATACTTGCAGCCAAGAATTATATTCTTTAACCCATGTATATCGTTGTGTGTGTTTCTATTCGGAAGTGTTTTGTATGTATTGGCCGTGTGCGCTTTTAATATATATAAACGCAGATCCCAGACATTATTCGCTTGTCGTATGGGGTACAACCTGGCAACCCGGACAAATGATCAATGTTTTCTTTGGTCATTCCAATGCTGATTTAATCTACTGGTCGCAACTCATGGCAGGGGGGAGCAGCATGAAATAAAGTGTCTTCCTGACAGACATAACACAATGCCTGGTCCGGGTATCGAACCCGCAACTTCATGATTGCAAATTCAATTCTCTAACAATTATTTCACAATCTTTAACGCCCAATTTTATCCAAATCTGTAATGAAATGTGTGCATAAAACTGTGAGGAACACGAGTATAAATAGGCTTATATATATGTATGTAAAAGGTAAACAGAAATAACAACAGAATCGGTACAGTATATTGAAGGGATATATTAGATTAACGCTTGATATAGCAGGAAGAGGGTCTTCATCAGAAGAAAGAATGAGAAATAAGATAGATTGAGGGGACGGGCGGGTTGGAATTGGAAAAGAAAATGTCCTCATATCAAAATTACAAGTCCATTCATGTTGACATGTCTTGCAAAACTGTTGGTGCTGGTGTTTTGTGTATGATTTATATTTTAGAAAGGTGGATGATGGAGTGCGTCTTTATCAGATGATTTAAATCGTGTATGATGAATAATCTAAATTCAAATATAATCTTCATTGTGAAATATTTTCAATATCAAAACAAAACAATTGTCATCCCTAGACATAGTAATGATATATTCGACATATTCTAGATTTACCATTGAAAGATAACACCTGGATATCTTATCATTGAAGTAATATATTAGAAAGATAGACTTGTTTAAAATTAAGTTTGGAGCCGATGTAAAGAATTACTTTTTCAATGAAAACTTTACAATGAAAACTTCGTATGAGAATTGTATTTGTTGAAACGCAAATGCATTCCGCATTTGACATTCTATAAAAAAATTATGCTTTGAAAATAATCACGTAATTTTCTAGTTTCATCAATTTCAGAGAACATAACTATTCTTGAACTATCTGTTATTTCTTTATTTTTATTATTTCTTTTAGAATATTTAAAACGATGTTGAAATAATTAATTGTGGCAAAAAATACCAAAACAGAGTAATTTGATATCATTTTTTTCTTTGTATTTATTTGTTTCTCAATTTTACGTATTTTAGTTTCATTCCATCTGATAGTTATTTCCTTGATCAATTCTATATTTTCCTTCTTTGCTTTCTAATTTTCCTCATCAATCCTTTGTGTACATTAAACATTTTTCTCATTCAGAAATTTTATGCATTTTCTTGTAATGTTTCTTTCGAAGTTCTTGAATTTTTTTATATACAATTTATATGATTTATTTTGTTAAATTTTCCGTTATTCAGGCTATTTAGTTTAGTTAAGTTCATTCATTTATCAAAGTGTATAGGCATTGATTTATTTCTTGCTTTCATTTCGTCGTCACATGATACAGTGAAAGAGAAAATATAAGGATTCAACATTCTTTACCTAAAGCTACATAAGCTGGTGAATGTGATGGCAACTGAACAGCTTTTTTTTTTTTTTTTTGTCATAATTCACCTGACAGGAATACCTTCCTCAAATCACAGGCAAGCATCGTAACCTAATGAGGAACACACTGGAGAATAAAGGTCGAAATACCCACCCCACGTAAGGGCAAACCCGGTTTGTTATGGCAGAATGTCTGCAGTAGCAGGACAACCATATATAATAAATTCAATATTAATATTTTTAGAGGTTATAAATACAAACAAGAATATATAGTTTGAAAAATCTTTAAAATCGATTAAATGGTGTGGAATAAGCTGGGACGTAGTCTTTCAATTGTATATACATTATTAGAACTACATTTCTTTTCATTTCCTCCCAGCCATGGTTATAACGAATCATTCAGCTTCTTCCGTATCTTACAAATTCTTTACTATAAGTAAACTTCAAATATGTTTCATAATATTCTAGATATATGCCATGTATGTTATGAATGTACGTAATTAGTGATAACGGATATAAAATCTCAAATAATGTATTTGTATGTCTGAGGAATCTTGTAAAACATAACATTCATATATGATGCTGAATAAACTTTTTGGTAGCATCTCATAGACATTTGCGTGCAATTGAAATCTGTTTACGTCGTATTGAATCTGAAACGAGTTTAGTTTTATTTACACATGTTGTTTAAATATGTTGTTTCGGTGTGGGTGGTGATGGTAGTATTAGTGTATCCTTTGTTTCACACAAAAAGGAAAAACCACCAAAAGTACACCAAATTCCCAGTCATCTCCTCCGTCTCTCGCGCCCTCCACATCTATTAGGAGCAAACGGGGTCCCAAGCACTGGCCGCTTACAATTGTCATAAATAATATGTACATATAAGAAATAGGCATGAAGTTAATATAATAGAGTACTTCCTAAGGAAATCTGTGAATGGTGTAATATATAATGACAAACTAAACATCTGAATATTTGTAAATTATATTGTTTAGGGCTGGGACAGAGACCTCGAGGAACATTCCAGACATGCAGAGACTTACAGTATAAAGTCTATCTTTAATATCCAGACAGTTGTGTGCATTTTAATCAAACCTAATTATTTTGTTACTCTCAAAACTATGTTTGTTTCTAGTTGAATGGGAATTCTTTATAACATACAATAGTCAGGATTGATGTAAGATTTATGATTTCAGAGAAAACAATATATTCTTCTACGTTGGGGGGGGGGGGGGGGGTCATGGTGTCCTAGTGTTACCAAAAATAATATAAAAAACGCTCACTATTTGGTTTGGCTTTCGCTTTACTATGTCTTTATATTCTTATAAATAATTAAGCTGGCAATCAATGTTTATCATTAATTGACCAACAGTTAAATATAATTTCTCAAAATTCTTCGTCACACATTTTTCTGTAACAACGTCAGTGATTTTCTCCCGATGTGTATGCAGTAAATGTCTGGAAGTTTTAGAAATATTCAGATATTTAGATAATATATTTTTCATAGAGGATTATAACAATTAATTCGTTAAATATTGTTGATGTACTTCAATAGATATGTCAAGCCTTGCTTGTCATTGTATTGTATTTCTGACATATTGAGTTCTTGATGTCCCCCAGTTTGCTTCATGTTAAGTCATTCAATTAAGATACTGACATCGCCATATCTCATAAAATTCGTCTCAAATCATAGCGTTAAATATAATATCTCTGATACATTGATTTCTTACAATACCATACATGCTAAACATTTTAACAGCGTTAGACGGCATCTCTTCCAAAAGGCGTGTCTAAGACAGGCTCCTTTTATATTCCTCTTATGGGACAACCAGCGCACTTATGGCTGCTTACCACAAAGTCAATTCAGCTAGAGGTGGCGGATTGACAAGCATTCGACGTTCTTCCATCTGGAGAAAGGTTTTGCCCTTCACTTAGTAGTCTTCACGCTGAGTGGTGCACCTTAACATCCTCACGCTGATCACATCATCTAACTTATCTTCAATGTAAGCTTTGGTCACCGCGCCACCTCAGATCTGGCGCTGTCGACCTACGTATAGACACTTTCCGCCAACCGCAACCTCGTTAGTGAGATCAAACACGTAACACGGACGCCATCGAAGTGCAGGTCAACCTTCTGGTGGATCAAAACTTCTTTCGATCAACACCGACACGTCTACCTCCGTTCCGCCTCACTAACAAATAATTTGGTAACGGCTACCTATCAAAATGATGAGTAAGGTTTTAGAGTCATTGCTGACGAGTTCGGTCTCTATCTGCTTTCTAGCTGCTACACTACAGGTCGGTTCCTTAGACACGCCACTCTCAACGGCACAATCACGTGGAGCCTTAACGCATTGACTTCTCGTCATATCTGGAGCGAGCTGGCCTAGTCCGTAGTGATGGTAAACGCCCAGACCAGTATATACCTCTTCCCTTTCAACGGATGTAAATCCCCAGAATGTGACACCACGTGTTCGTCTAGTTCTCCCTCAAAAATTCCACACCACCCAAAAAAATACGAGGATTCACGTATCATTTCCTTCTCCTACCGAACGCTGTCGAAATCTCAGGTTCTCTTGTTCTCCGAACTGCTGCGTTTCTTGGTAAAATCGGAAAGATAGCAGCCCACCCGAGGAGCAAGCCCCATGACGGTGAGTGGATGATGAAGCAAGTGTCACTGGTCAGGCACTGGTAATTCTTATCTACATTTAATGATAGGGACCTCAGTCCTATCATCTCATTTATACAGCTGAGTAAACTGGAGCAACGTGAAATAAAGGGTCTTGTTCAAGGAAACAACACATCACCCGGTCCGAGAATTGAACTCATAACCTTTCGATTGCAAGCCCAATGCTCTAACAACTAAGCCATGTGCCTTCACATGTTTATATATACGTAAATATATATGACGCGAACGATGCTGACGATGATGATGATGACGAGGATGATCAATATCATGATGGTGATGATGATGATTATCATCATTGTGGTGGTGAACATGATGTTGATAAAGATACACATAATGATAATGGTGACGATAAAAAAAAAGATATCATCATGGCAACGATGAGGTTTCTACTTTTGGCACAAGGCCAGCAATTCCCCCTGTGTATTACTGGTACTTTATTTTATCGACCCCGTAAGGATGAAAGGCAAAGTAACCTCGGCGGGATTTGAACTCAGAATGCCAAGTCCTGGATCTCAATACCAGAATCTCTGGAGATGACATTGGGTCAGGAGAGCTTCGGACCCCTGTTATTAGTGACTGCTTGTGGTTTCCAAAGCACTAATGGGGACACGGCCTCATAGGTGGTAGTGGCCAGTGAATCTTACTCTCCTTTTACGTACAACGACAAATATGCGTGGGAGGCCGGCGTATATCTCTCAAAGTCAGATGTCGCCAGCTTATGATGTAAATGCGTTGAAGCAGGCGAGTGTAGGTGCTACAAGGTAGTAGTGGTGGTGGTGGTAGTAGTAGTAGTAGTAGTAGTAGTAGTAGTGTAGATGCCATCAAGGTGCTTTTGTTACGAAGGAGATTGTAAAGTCAGTCATCAGCTACAAATGGTATCACTGGAATTCGAAACACTGCTTACCAGATCTACAAAGGGAACCGAGGAAAATTTAACAATGCATCACGTGACAAATTTGAAGCATGATGCACGGGCTTTTTTGTGCATTTTACTTGAGGTAGACTATTTAAACTGGTGGAATTACCAATGTAGGGAGTTAGTGTGAGGTTTGCAGCGAGAAAAGTCAGTGGCGCGATATAGTCAGTCGGTGATATGAGTAGTCGGCATGAAGACGGGCGGCGAAGAACAACAGTATACAAGACATCCAGGCTGGTGGGTCTATTTCTTCCGTTCTAAGTAAGTAGCCTAGCTGGGCAGGTTTGTGGTTTACCAGCTGCCTACTGTGGACTGATGGAGCCGTGTTGTAGTTCGAGACCGCATTTTGCTACAATATATATATATATACTCTAAGTATCGAGTACTCTGGTCCGTTATGGTCCACCTGGTATCTTACCACACTTTATTTCTGTTTTATATATATATATATGTATAGTGTGTCCCAAAAAATTATATACACATTTTGATTACCTGTACAGACAATATTTATTAGAATGCTGTGGAAGAGTGTATATAATTTTGGGACACCCTGCGTATATATGATTCTCAAACAACCACAATTAACTTTACTTGAGAAAATTTATCAGGCAACTCGTTCAATATTTTTGGAAACATTGGCAGTATCGGTAGAGGGTCGGACGCTATGCTTTGACGTATAGAGTTGCGGCCGTTGCCATTCTGAGTTCAAATCCTGCCGTGGTTAACTTTGCCTTTCATCATTACGGGGTCGATAAAATAAAGTACCAGTAATGCACTGGATAATTTCTGGCCTTGTGCCAAACGTAGAAACAATTATTTTTATCACGATAATCTACAAAGCAATATTTGATATATAATCTTAGCATTAAAATATCGAAATACATTACTTAGTGTGGCAGTGTGCGCTATGGGTGACATTTCCTTTATCATAATATATACAAAATTCAAATATTGTACAACTATTTTGGAATTCAATGAATAAGATATTTTCATATTGTCGCTCTACCTCGCTTTAAGATTATTGATTCAATTGCTGTCAAATAACTTACGTACATATAACTAACCCCATCCTACATTCTAGCATTAGCTGGCGCCAGTTTCTAAAGTATCGAAGAGAAACGGTGATGCTGGTTGGAATATGATGACTAACCTTCTATATTATGAAATGTAATTGGTTCCACAGTCAGCACAGACAGACTATATACCTTGTGGTGTTCGATTACATTTTAACTTCTTTTCCTTCTGATTTAAAGTCCTACCTGGTTTAACATCTCCATTCCTAATTCTTAGATTAATGCATTAGGTATAAAGAATGTGCTATTGAGAATATAATTTACTGTAAGCTCGTGTTCAAATATGCTAGACGACTTTTAATACTAGAGTCAGGAAAACAGCAACAATCATATAATATCTTGCTTGCGTTTATGTATTTATCTATAAGACATCAATGCGTTATTTTAAATAATTTTGACTACATATATTCTCATGCGACTTAGATAAAACTTCCATGAATAAAATCGAGAATCCACATAAGTTTGATTGATTATACAAAAAGGAAGTAGCAGTATTTAAATATAATACTTAATAATAAAGACAAGGAATTTGCATTTTATATAGTATTACATAAGTTGCAATTATACGAAAGATTCAGTAAAAATACAATGCGGTGTGTCTAAAAACTAACAGGACTTAGTGTGCTATGTGAGCTATGAGTAAGGAAGTGATTAGCGGGTTGCCTGGTCGTGTTTCGTAATAGCCGGGGAGTATGTAACTGCAATCTCAGTTTTCTGCAACCATTGTTTATTTTTTTGGCATGCTTTTGTTAACAGCTACTCAATTTTAGACCGTCGAGAGTTGGGCACAGAGCAACATACCAACCTGAGGTTTCTGGTCTGCTGGGGAAAACTCCGTCAGAAGCACGTAGAATAATGCAGTAGGTGTACGAAGATGAGATGATGTCGAGCTCATGGATTTTCAAGTGGCACAAAAGGTGTAAAGGGACGCAAGGACGTGGAAGACGACCCTAGGAGAGGGAGGGCTTCAACGAGCAGGACTGTGGCCAGAGTTGAGCGTGTCAGGTAGGTGGTGCATGGCGATCATCGGCCGACTATTTGATTAATCGCAGCTGAGTTGTGCATGAACCACGATAGCATTTTGAAAATTATCACCAATGATTTGGGCAAGTGGAGGGTCGCCAGCTCACACCGTCCAAAGCCTCTTAAAGTTCCTAGCCGAGATGAATATCGGCGCACTGGAAAAACTTCCTTATTTACTTGCTCTTGCTACGTGGGACCTTTTTCCTTTTCCCCAAGCTCAAGGAAGTCACCAAAGGGACACGTTTTGAATGTATTGAGGCCAAGAAGAGGGCCATAAAGAAAGAGGGCGGGGCATCTCAGAATCCTTTCTGAACCGCATATAGGCGTAGCAGAGAAGGATGGAAAATTACATTAGACTCGAAAGGGATTACTTTGAAGGGGAAACCATGTAGTTTATTGTTTGGAATTGAAATAAATTGTTTGTGACACCAGTCCTGTTACTTTTAAGACAGACATAGTATGTACTGCAATATATTAATCGTGAATCTTTCACCAATTCGATTGTTTGTTTGTTTTCGTCTATTGAAACATATGCAAGACAAAATGTTTTCATATTATTGCCTATGTATTAGTATGTAAGTGCTCTATGTGAAAACATTTCAAAGTTTAAAACATGCTCAGTTTCTTCGTAAAATTATCATTTTCTTTACATTTCTAGTCAGCCGGTAAATTTTCAATTTTGTTTGTGAATTATCGGTGAGAACACGTTTACTTAGTTATTGTAACTCACTGGCATACAACAGATACGGTATGTGATTACCGCCGGCAAGTTCAATCAAATGACTGCACTCTTCACGGCTAATTTACCCTACGTATGTGAATACATTATAGTTAATATAAAGATTGCGGCAGATTTTCAAAGCAAAAAGAAATGCATTGTAAGTTTTCAAATTCTTAGTAAATGTATCGATTAATTTCCATTTATCGTCAACTGTTAAGACTTCTATTCAGAGAGAAAATGGATAACGCAGTTAATTCTACAATCTGTTCTTATAATATACTAGCAGTGGTACCCGGCGTTGAACGGGATAAGTTATTTTGGAACGCGGGCCGCCAACTGACCTAATAGTGGAAAAACTGCATTCCTGGACAATTTGTGAAGAAAATAAACCGAATACTCTGATGGTTGGATAATCTTTAAGATTTTCCTCGATGAAGCAGGAAAAATTCAGGTTTTCACTTAATGCGGGCCCTAGGGGATCAAGAAAATGGATTTTTTTTAATGTGCATAATATCCCTTGAAATTTCGGAAAATCGGCTTCACGTAACGCTTCAAAAAAGCTGAAGAAATGAAGTTTTTCACCTAATTTAGACCATAACAAGTTGGATTTTTCTTTGCTCACGGTATGAAGAAGAGACTGACTAATACATAGTAACCATTTCAAGGAAATCGGCCTGACGTAACGCCTCAAAAAACCCCTAAAAACTGAAAAAAACGCAGTTTTTCACCTAATGCGAGCCCTAGGGGTCAAACAGTTGAATTTGCTATATGCATAACACTCCCTGAAACATAAGTAATACACATGTAAAGTTTGAAAAATGCCGGTTGGGTACTTCTCGAGTTTTACACACGCACACGCACACACACACACAGTTATATATATATATAGTTATAGATATATAAGGTTTATAAATTTTGTTTAGCACTACTAATAATTTTCACACAGAAGAAATCAATACGCCTAATTTCTACAAAAACAACATGCTATGGCAATTAGGTGTTTAAATATTTATGAGGACTAATTAAAAATAGATATATTTATGGAGGATTTGCATTGTGTGGTTGTGTTTTATTAGACAGGGCTGTGATCTAAAATTGGTGGGTATTCTCTTTTCCCGCAAGATGGAACGTCAGCAGCCCCCTGAAGAACGAGCCCTTCGAGTTGGTGTGGCTATTGCAGCGTGTATCACTGGCCATTGTCCTTGGAAATGCTTTCGCGGTCTTGTCGGCGGAGGGCAGCCCCAACACCGCCGCGCCCTGAGCCAAGAGCCTATCACCCTCCACTACCCTCATTCTTCTGTGACCCAAGAGCCGTTGTCTTTCCCTTCCTTTTCCTTTTTTATATACTTGTAGAGATTTGTGTGTGTATACATCTCTCTCTCTCTCTATAAAGATGTGGTAAGATACCAGGTGGAACATAATTCCCCAGAGTACTCGATACTTAGGGTAGTAGTGTATGTATGTGTGAGTGTGTATGTATACAGTATATGTATGTGTGTGTTCCTATTAATTATACCCCCACCCCCTCTTTTTGTTTTTAGTTAAATAATTATTTTATAGAAGCTTATTTAGTGAGATATTATATGGAATATATATTCTTATGGAACAAATTTTCACATAACACCGACGGTCCAGGTGTCTATGAAAAACAAATGATTAATCTTACAACTGTTCTCGTCAATCACATTTTGTTTAACTTAATTTCGTCTGTTTACTTCCTCAAATCTCTCCCCTATGTAGGTAATTTATCGTAACTTTTATTGATATAAGTATGTCGTTGTTGTCTTTTTATCTGAAACCATATCAGTATAGTATTTTGTTTACATTCCATTCTTTCTTCTCAATCTATTTTTTCTTTCTTTATTAAATTGTTTTTACTATTATAAACATCAATAAAGCTAGATTCATCTTAAAGTATATTTGCCGAATTTGCAATGTTATTTATACAACTGTGTTTAATTGTTTCCTATATTATTTCAGCACCAGTCATTCTGGTAAGGTAAGTGTTGCCTGTTATATTTCTACGCCAATCTGTCTACCAACAATTCACCACCCACACACCACCACTCACCTCAGCCTGCGACCGTCACCACCATCTTATCATCACATCCACCCCCACATGCACTACAGGCGAAAGTCAATCCGCCACCGCCACATCACAGCCCACCTCAGCCTACGACCGTCACCACCATCTTATCATCACCCCCCCCCACATGCACTACAGGCGAAAGTCAATCCGCCACCGCCACATCACAGCCCACCTCAGCCTACGACCGTCACCACCATCTTATCATCACCCCCCCCCCCCCCACATGCACTACAGGCGAAAGTCAATCCGCCACCGCCACATCACAGCCCACCTCAGCCTACGACCGTCACCACCATCTTATCATCACCCCCCCCCATGCACTACAGGCGAAAGTCAATCCGCCACCCCCACACCACAGCCCACCTCAGCCTACGACCGTCACCACCATCTTATCACCCCACATGCACTACAGGCGAAAACATCCCTATCATCTATTCCACCAATCAAAACAATCTTTATTGACCAACATATGAACTTCTGACTTTATCATATAGCATGTTTTCATTTTCTACTAGCATTTTAAGGGGTCCGTCCGTCGAGCCGCAGATTAGAGTCGGGTAAGATCGATACAGATCGAACCTGGAGCTGATCAGTGGCGAAACGCGCGTCACCAACCAATAAATGTTATGAAGGAGTAACCAATCGTCCTTGTTATCTTTTCAATATAATACACTCTGTATAGCTCTACACCTCGACACAGAAGTGAACCTAAACATCGAGTGCTCACCCGGGTGAACCTGCAGTAACTTCAAGTTACACTCCCTGGGTATATATATATATATATATATATATATATATATATATATATAACAAAGTCATTGTGGTAAGGAACCAGATGGACTATAACGCACCAGAGTACTCAATAGTTAGGGTAGTAGAGTTTGAAATAAGAAAAAGTATGACCCCAACGGCAGAGCTCAAGCCGTTTTCGATGGCTATTTCTGGATGCAGGGCGTCATACTTTTTCATATATATATATATATATATATAAATTTCTTATTTCTAAAGAAACACGGTTTTAGGAAGCCGTAGCTATGCAAACAACGGGGCTATCGCCCTCTGGTGGTGTCCAGCAGAAGCAAGGCTGACGACTTTCTGTTCCTTTCAGTCTTGACTGACTTACTCAGGACGGTCCCCCCAACAACGGATTAAAGTTTAAGCGAAGAAACGCTGCTTCACCCTTAACGGGATCTTTCAGAATATCCCGCTAAGGGTGAAAACAGCGTTCTTTTGCTTAAATTTTAATCTGTTATTTTAATAAATATTTGCTCTACGGTTCTTATATATTTGATATATATTTATCCTTATCAAGCCCTCTTTTGAATTTAGTCTTCACATTTATTATTATTACTATATATATATATATATATATATATATATTGTTATACTTGGGGAGGGTCATATTTGTGTAATATTGCCAGAATTAATAACAGAACACACTCACTGTTTGGTTGGTTTTCACTTTTCGCTTCTGTGTCTTTTATATCGGTAATCTAATTTATTCGGTCCTCAATGTTGAGAAAAGATGGCGTAGAAAATGCAATGCAACGGGAGGAAACAATAGCACCACTGACGATGTTGCAGATGTGCAACGAAAGAACTTTGATAAACTATATATATATATGTGTTTGTGTCTATATTGTATCTGTATTATTTTTGACCGTTGGTCAGTCAATAGCAACATTGAGGATCGAATAAATTAGATTACCGATATAAAAGACACAGAAGCGAAAAGCGAAAACCAACCAAACAGTGAGTGTGTTCTGTTATTAATTCTGGCAATATTACACAAATATGACCCTCCCCAAGTATAACAATATTTGTTTCGACACACGATTTCATATCAAAAACCTCGCAAAGCTAAATCATCGCCGTTATATATATATATATATATATATATATATATATATATATATATTATATTATAATAAATAACACAATATAATTATTCCATTACTCAAGTTTTCACGAGATTAGACGATTCTAACAGAAATGTCCAGTTCGTTCACCAGATGAAATATCTGTCATGGATAACATGGATATTTCATCTGATGAACGAACTGGATCCTTCGTTTAGAATCGCATAGTTTCATGAAACCTTGAGTAATGGAATAATTATATTGTGTTGTTTATTATATAAAGATCTGTACTATTCATAGAGCATTCTTCTTTCCTTTACCTTTCCTACGGAAATACATAACATATATATATATATATATATACATATAACCATATGTGTATATATATATATATAAATATATATATATATATGTATACATGTATGTATATATGTGCATATGTGTGTGTGTATGTCTATATATATGTGTATGTGTATATATATATATATATATATATATATATAACGAAGGAAATGTGGTAAGGAACCAGGTGGACCATAACGCACCAAAGTACTCAATACTTGAGGTAGTAGAGTGGGTAATAGGAACCAGTAAGACCCCGACAGCTGAGCTCAAGCCGTTTCGACGGCTAGCCGTCGAAACGGCTTGAGCTCAGCTGTCGGGGTCTTACTGGTTCCTATATATATATATATATATATATGCATGCATGTGTCTCTATATATGTGTATATATATATGTGTGTGTATGTCTATATATATGTGTATATATATATGTATGTATATATATATATGTGCATATATGTGTGGGTGTGTGTGTGTGTGCATATATATATATATATGCATATATGTGTGTATGTTTATATATATATATATATATGTGTGTGTGTATATATATATATATATATATATATATATATATATATGCATGTATATATGTGCTATATGTGTGTGTGTTTATATGCTTAAGTACATATATTAAATTTTGTATGACAAACGTTTATAATACAGAAACTATTTGGTATTGTATGAAAACAATTTTACTTATTATCCACATTGAATGTATTATATGTGATTTGTTTCTATATATTTAGAAACCTACCTGTTAAACAGTTCATTTACAGTTTTTCAGCAGAGCATTTCTACCTGAGATTGCTAATCTCGTGTTAGTTAATTAATAAATATCTTGTTATGAATTGTCACGTAAGAGATGTGTTGGTGTTATATAAGACGCCAATACGTCTATGAGAATTATGTGAAGAGAGCTTCAATATAATCGAAATTCATTGCAACTGTAATTACCCCTGTTCCACAACAATTAAATCTATTAAAATCTCACTGATATAACATGGATAAATAATTTTGTCAAGCATCATTCATGTACTCTCTTCTAATATTATACAGCAAGATGAGAAAAACAATTAAAAAACATAAAATAATTGCAAAAGTAATTAAGGTGTAGATAAAGTCTGTCACAGTTTCTCTTGAAGAATAACATATCGAAATCTTACAACCTGATATTTTAAAATGAATAGAAACAGCAATCAGGATCACCTGAAATAATATCCATATTGATTGAAAACTTGTAATTAAAACAGAACTAGCTTTTGTATACTAGTGGAAACGGATAATTGAGAAGAAAAAAATCACTAAATTTAACTTCTCCTAAAACAATAAGATTAGCTTACTATTGTGACAAAATAATTATATAGTTTATATTCCAGGAGTATGCAGAGTTTAGTATTATTTCATTTACAAACTAATTAAAGTGAAAAGTTGAAATGATTAGACTGGACCAGTAATTAAAATAGCATGTGGCACCAGATTCTTAATTAATAAAAAATGTGGCACAAAGAAATTTCGAAACATTATTTTGAATATCTCTCTCAAACCAAAATATTCCTTTCCGCTTATATTCATTAATATATAGTTGAAATTTGGAGGAAGTTTATGAAAATGATTGCAAACAAATTTTAGAATAATCTCTAATTTTATTATTACAGAATGACTAGGATATTTCAGAGCGACGCCGGCAACAATTTTAATGTTAAAATAGGCGCTAACATTTTTCACGTAATAATCTTACATTATGGAAGTTGTAATCGACTGTTTATCAATATTTGAGAATGAGTTGGAGACAAATATCCAGTGGCGCCATTTGCATCAAATAGTGATTGTAATGCAAACGAAAGAATAATTGAAATAGTAATCCGAGAATTTTCATTAAATAATATTAAATTTTTAGTGATGGGAACAAATCGTCTTTTATGGCGTTTTCTCTCATAACAAAAATACAGATTAAATAATTTCAAAATTTCAAATATAGACTAGAGTGGTGTGTTACTCTATCTAATGTTTAGCTATCGAATAACTGACCCGATCTGCGAAGTTAGGGGACATTTTAAATAAATAGTGAATAAGGATTTATAGTATAGGCAATCGGACAGTAATATAGGGGAGAGGAATGTTAATTAAATCGACCCAATATGTTACTGGTACTTTATTTTATAGACCAGGTTAGGCTGAAAGGCAAAGTTAATCTTGGCGCGATTAGAAATCAGGCCGTAAAGGGCCGTAATTCTATGCTGCAAAGCATGGCGTCCAACTCTCTACCAATACTGCCAATCCACCGCATGAAGAAGGGTTTCTAGTATAGGCATAAGGACAGTAATTTTGGGGGGATGAGAAAGTCGATTAAATCGACCCCAGTACGTTATTGGTACCTTATTTTATCGACCAGGTTAGGATGAAAGGCAAAGTTAACCTCGCTGGGATTTGAAATCAGACCGTAAGGGGACGTAACTCTACGCTGAAAAGCATGGCGTCCGACTCTGTAATGATACTGTCCATCCACCACCCTAAATAAATAAATGGAATAATAGAAACGATTTGTGAATAAACTATTCGTAGTCTCACAAGGAATGACTTTGAAAATATACATTGTGACGGATGCTGCATGGAAATTTAATTAATTGCAATTATTACACGTAGTGATGAGAAGTATCATTATTTAAATGGCTTCTCCTGTTCCAGATTAGTAGGGTTAGCAAACTCCAACTATTGGTGAATTATAATTAATTAAATAAATACACTTTTGACTTGAAATTACACATATGGCAGCACCAATTTCGAAATTATTCTTCCGTATGGCAGACATCTTGGAGTAGATGACACAATATACATTATCATTTGAGCACACTGAAATTAAGATCTAAGGACTCCGAAATGTATACGAAGGTTCGAACGTACTGCTCTTCAAGTTCACATCACTAAAGAGAGATTTTAATGTTATTGGCCCTTTAAGCTCAGTTCATATACCCCCCCCCCCCCCCATTGTGATCTGAGTATAATATCTGGTATAATGGCATTGATCACCCAGTCTGTGTGTTTGGCCTATCGCAGAATATGTTTTTTACTGCTTCTTTTATATTGGTATTTGTGTTTCTTTGTGTTAGTATAACTTCTTGTGTATATCGACCGCAGTTCTATAAAAAGCCTGTCTAAAATCTGTCTTAAGCCAGAAGGCTCGTTAAACCGGTGCTTATCTTATCCTCATAGTGTGAAGCAATTGAGAGTACATGACTCCCCACTGGACAGGATGTCAGTCCATCGCAGGGTTAAACTCCCAGCTATTGCTGGTACTCATTTTCAGCTGAATATATTGAAGCAAATGAAATGAAGTGTTTTGCTCAATAACACAACACACAAACCAGTCCAGAAATCGAACCCACGACATTATGGATATATTCATTTTTAACTGGGCAGCCAGAAATAATGTGTTTAAGTATTTCAGCTACCATCAACATTATATTCTGCAGTTACACACTGTTCTAATCCCTTTTGTATTCTTGTTTTCCTGTGGCGAGGCTTTAATGTTGAGCTATAATTATGAAGCCTTCACTCACGGCCTTGCGTCCAGTGCTTCTTAATCAGTTTTCCTTTAACTTTGATTGCCCAATTCTTCTCTTTTCAATTGTGTTTGGCTCTTGGCCATGTAAGGTTATTTTCTTGACCATCGTTCTAGTATAACTTTCTGGAGATGTTTTCAATTTGGATATTATCTTTTCCCACGGTTTTTGTATTCTTATCATTATCTGACAATTCAGCTTCTGTTTTGAAGTTATTGACACCTCTGGTGTACTTGGACCCCGTACTGCCGAGCTCCTCCGCAAGATCGTAGCAACGTTGGCGGCCTGTCTGAGGAGGGAGCCCCGCGAAGTTGGGTGACTGTTGCAGCGAGTGTTACTGGCCATCGTCCAGGGGAATGCGTTTGCCGTCTTGACAGCGGGAAGCAGCATTTCTGCCCTCTTGCTCAAGGCCCAAAGCCAATCACCCTCCCCATTCACCCCTCCCCTCTCTTCTGCGATACCAGAGCTGTTGCCATCCCCTCTCCTTCCCATTCTTTTTTTTTTTCTTTCTCATTTTTTTCTGATTAAAATTATCCTTAACATTTGTTGACTATTTTAACTTTCCATAAATTTTCATTGTATATATTTGTAGTTCTATAGTGTTTGTTTTATAATAGAGTTCTAGTTGTATATGATCTCTGCCTCCCTCTGTTTGTGCTATAATCCTTCTACATCTGATTTTGTGTTGTGATTTATGAATACAGTCATACGGTCGCTCTCAGACAGATTTGCGCTCGAGCTCGTAGCAATGGAGAATTCCGGTGTCCTTGGCACTAGGACCACCTCCATCCTCACCACCATCGGCACAGGCGTGGCTACCCGCAGGCATGAGCCTCACGAGCTGCAAAGGCTCTTCCAGCGCATCTCCCTCGCCATCTTCCGGGGAAATGCCTTCTCTGTTCTATCCGCTGGGGCCGCGGTCAGCCAGCGCGTGGGCCTTCATTTGCTCATAATTGTGAGTGATAGACAAGCGGGAGAGTCGGAGGCAGTGGGAATGTGGTTCCATGGTGTGCGGATCTGTTGTATATGTATATATTTATTTACCACACCATATGTTGCATACACACACATGTAGAATGTGTTAATTTTTTTTATAAAGTTTCTTTTTGTTACCCATTCAATACTAACTTCATGTAAAATTGTGTGTAATTTCATTGTCTAACACGTGGTGTGAAATTTTCTTGGTTTTCTTCTGCCTACTCTTCCTTGATATTTTATTGTCCAGTTCCGAATGTTGAGACTGGAGTCGCTAGAGTATTCATCACTATTAACTTATTATGGTTGTTCTTGGCTTAAACTAATAAGTTTATAGTATTCCTGCCTAATCTTCCCATTTGTGTGTATTGAAACATGTCTACTTCCTTGATTCCTAAGTATTTATTTGCTATTCTTCCATCTAATTATCTTATATAAGTTACTTTACCTAGCACGATATTAGAAATTCTCTCTAGATTTACTCTCTTCAGATTTGCCTCGACCCACTTTTCCTGTCCAAATTTCATGTATATACATTTTGTGAATTCATGTAGTGTCTGCATTTGTGTATCTGTCCGTTTCTCATCTGCAGCTTATAGCTTAATATCGTCCATATACAGGAGAGGGATACTTTTCTTGCTATAACATTTATAGCCCACTGAATTCCAGTTTAGAATCTCAAACAGGAATCCACTTGAAATATCTCTCTTTAAATTATCTATGGTTTAGTTTTATGCATCCATTTTCTGTTTGTCGTTGACACATAGCATAATATTTAGTTTGTAATTATTATTTTCTGTATAAGTGTATAATAAGTGTTCCATGAATATAGTTTACTGAATGACTTGTCTAGTGAGTCTGAAAATACATTGTTACAGTGGCAAGGTTTTGTTTTACACAATGTAATTTATCATACACACTCTACTGGATATTTGTGAGTTCCACGTAGATTATTTATTACATTCTCTCTTTCACATCCATCTTCTTATGGTTTATTCACAATTGCAATCGAGAGGTTTCTCGATTGCAATTCAAACGACTAATCCATATCACTTTACTAATGTATATATAAATATATAAAACAAATTTAATAAAAAATGTTTTCTACAGGTCTAGTTGTACACACTCTACTAATGAATTGAGTACCATACTTCCTGGGTTTACCCCCGATTGAACCCGGGACTCATATATATATATAAATTTATATTAGCGAGGATATCAATATATGTAGCATCTTCAGAAAATGCACAATTGTACATAACCCGAAGAGATATCTGCATCTTTACCTCGACAGTCAGCTTGCTAGTAGTGCAGTTTCCCGCCTTACGGTTTGCACAACTCTTTCTCTGTTGCCCTCTCTTCCATTCTCTCCATGTTTCTTACACTATCACCTGCTTGTCTAGTCTCATGGAGCCAAGTCAATCCGACGTTCTTTCCCTTATATATGCAGTAGGAAGCAGAATGTTCTTCTTCAGCTCCATAAGCCTATGATAACTAATCTAGGAAAAGAAGATGCTCCTTCTTTCCAGCGCTAATTGTTTGCGAAGGGTTGTTATTTAAGAGCAGATGTCTGGCCACGCCCTCTTATATATTACTATCAGGAAAACTTGCATGCCATCTGCTCTACTGTCTAATATCTTCCCATCCATATTAAGAGACTAGAGTGGGCTCGCGACAGAGCGGGAAACGTTTCATCATTGGAAACATGCTGATCATCACGATAATTAGATAATTAGTCATGTATCTACTGTATGCTAAGGATTGTGTTCTGAGAGCTCACACACAGGAATTCCCATATACCACCATCTCAGTAAGTATCATAGCTAAATCTTTAATAGATTAATATTGTCCTGACGATTGATAGTTTTCTTCAGTGGCTTAATGAGCGGCTGATTAAACGGCCACTCGACCAGATACACAAGCGAGGATTAATTTGTCATTTATTCATAAGTTGCAGCATCTGTACCGGATACACTTTCGACAAGTAAATTCTAAACCAAGTCATTCATCCTTATGTAGCTATTGGGGTGCTAAAAAAGTGGCGAATACTACAAAAATGAATAACTATTCTGGTAATGCATTACTTTTCTTAACAAATTTACAAACCACGCCTGTAGAACAAAGCTACACATTAAGGATTGAAATGTACAATTATTCTTCTTCTTTGCCCACTTATTCCTGAAATGCTCATAGAGGCATAGTCCTCAAACACTCCTTCCAGAGGGGCCTGTCAGAAGCCATCGTCTCCAACTGATTCAGTTGGATTCCCAAGCGAGACCAGCCAAACTCTTGGATGTTATCCGACCACTAACTCGAGTCTAACCCCCCCCCCCCCTCCCCCATTTGTTTCTGCCAGTAAAATGTGTCCGGCGATTCATTCCTGAGACATTCTATCTTCATAGTATCGCAGCTATGATCTCTGTTATGGTGGAACTGCAGTTACCAAAGAAAAATGTGTCACCTGCAATCTATATAGCTAACAAGAGAAATCAAATTTCAGTGAAGATATGTAACCTTCTGGTAAATTCTTACCTATTTAAATAGAGAAAATGTTATAAATTATCTGGCATTCCACTCTAAGCAAACCACTCTTGTCGTAGATACGATATAAATTCATCATTTATTCACGTCAGATTCGAATTTATTAAATAACGTGAACTACATCCTTGGAAAGACTACTCATTTTTTAATTCACTGTGTATTTTTGAAAATAGCATATATTTTCACTAGCTTTGAGAGTTTGGCAGGTGAACAGTGAGCTGTACTGATGAAGGGTGATACCCAGAAACATTAGTGTCTGCAGTTCTGTTCACATGCCAACACAAGAGCAAGAATGAAGGGTTCATTCTACTGACATGGCTATAAAATTGAGGCTTGTTTGCATAATTGCCTTATCTAACGTCTCTGGTTCACGATTTAATAAGAAATCGACATTGGGAAATGGAGATTAGCCTGTTTTTTCTAACAAGTCGAGTAATCTTGCAAATACTATTTTGTTGGCAGCATCTATCGTTCTTCGAATCATGACATTTTGCTCGGCAACGGGCAGTAGTTTACCTTTTCTGCTTACGAGGTCGATAAAATGATTTCTAGTATAGGCAGAGTGCCAGTAATTTGGGGGGAGGGGAAAGTCGATTAAAACGACCCCAGCACGTTACTGATGCTTTATTTTACCGCCCCGTAAGGATGAAAGGCAAATTTAACCTCGGCGGGATTTGAACTCAGACCATAAAGGACCGTAACTCTATGTTGCAAAGCATGGCCTCCGACTCTACCGATACTGCCAATCCACCACCCTTACAAGGTCGATAAAGTAAGGTACCAGTAATGCACTGGAGATGATTTAATCGACGTGCTCCTTCATTTTAAATTGCTGGCTTTATTTCTGTAGTAGAAATCATTATATTTTGTTCGGCAATGAAACTTGGAAGTAAGTTGTATAGAAAGAGGCAACCACATAACATATTAAAACAATGTAAATCATAGAATATTAATAAGTATCGGATAACAAAAGATTCTTTATAATAATCTATTAAATATAAGTGACAATATATTATACAATTACTCGACTGAAGGCCTATTGTCTTTAGAATTATTATGACTTCTTCGAGAATGCCGGAAGCCGCTTAATTTACTTCATTGTTAAATTCCTCTGATACCATAAATAAAACCCGGATGATAATTACAATAAGAATTCGTGTTCATATATTTATGTTGTCTGGGATTTTATGAAATTCTAGGAAAATTCTCAAGTTTTATACTAGGAATTAATAAAGTATAGCGTAGCTCTTGAACGTAAATCATGAAGAAAGTAATGATGCCATAATGGTAAATGTGATTATTACAATTTGATGATGATAATCTAAATTTGGTGAAGAAAACCGCATTGTAATGTCCATCACGGTGGTTGTAATGATGATTATGATGGCGACAAAACGATGATTGTGATGGTGGTGACGATGATGGTGTTGTGATGATAATGATGATGATCATCATCATTATTAGTCTTATGAAAAATATCTATCTGAAGCCTCATATTTAAATGGAAGAAAATAAGTAATTTATAGACATTAATATTTGACCACCTTGTTTTCAGGTCTGAAATAATTTCAGCGCCAAGAATTACCTGTCCAGATTTTCAGTGCGATATTGTAACATTCTCAAATATATATCAAAATGCCGCCTTGTGAATCCATATGTCCTCTTTAACTCTGACATGATATATTATATTCGTTAGATAAAGGTTGTGTGGATGAGTGTGTAGGTGGGCGGAGACTGCATGTACGTGAGTGTGCTTTTATGTATATCCATACGTGGCTTGTGTGTGCCAGTGAGTATGGTATGGTGGTATGGTATGGACCTGTAACTGCTTTGGAGTCGTAGAGGCGCCATATTGACAACGGCGTTTCTCGAGAATTTTTGTTTAAACCGGCGGTATCCATCTTCTCACGAGGCCTGAATACAGTAGATCTTTTTCAGAGTAAGATAGAAAGAATGATAGACTGGAGGTGAGAAGGAAATATAGAGGAAGAATCGACCTCAGTACTTGACTGGTACTTTTTATCGAACAGAAATGGATGAAAGACAAAGTTGACCAGCGTGGGATTTGGACTCGGAGACCCGGAACGAATACCATAAAGCATTCTATCCGAGGTTCTAACGACTCTGTAAATTCGCCGTCTGTAAGAGTGTGTACTGAACATTAAGAAATGTAATGAGATGGATGTTAAGTTAAAGATGTTAGAATTAAAGAGTTAACCTGCAACAATGCAATGCATTACAGTAGAGTATTTAACCTAGTGCTGTGGCCTTTCTGAATATTCTCCTCCCTTCAACTTGAAGTTACTTTTGAAGTTCAAGAGTAACTTAACGGTTTCTTATTTGACATTAAACATTTAACCATAATATAATAAAGGTAGGAGTGCGGGACTGTGTCCTAAATATATATTTTTATCCCGTTAGAAAAATAAGTTGGATTACTTTGAATAAATGATGAATGAATATTACATAATTTATCTACTAAATTTCGTAGCTGTTGATTAAACATAAATATTCTTATATATAATTGTTTCTACGTTTGGCACAAGGCCAGCAATTACTCAGTGCATTACTGGTACTGTATTTTATCGACCCTGTAGGGATCAAAGGCAAAGTTAACCTCGGCGGGATTTGAACTCACATCATAAAGGGAGGTAACTCTATGCTTCAAACCATGGCGTCCGACCCTCTACCGATACTGCCAATCCAAAAGATTGCTTATTTTTTTAGATTCACTTCTTTACAAAGTTCAAACGTCTACACATATGGTTAGCTTCCGTTCGCTATATTATATCGCTTATATAAACGTTTATATATTTGCATCGTTATATAAGGCTTATATTTCTGTCGCTAATTTTCTCCTTTTTCGTTTTCATTACATTTCACCGTAATGCAGTTTATATATAATATCCTCTTTTTTAAATGTACCATGGATTACTTTACTGATTACACAAGACACACTACCTCTTCAATTTCTGCGCATATTGTCAATTACGATGTTATTTGATATATCATATCTATATGCCTATATATTTGCATATAATATGAATATGCACACCACATATGCTATCAGTTTCATTAATATAGAAACCATTTAAGATCTGTTGATGATTCTAGCAATGATTAAATTACATTTTAAAATAAAGGATACAAGCTTAAGATAGAAATTGGTAGTTAATTTTTATGTGAAGAACTGATATAATTTGATTACTGTTTTCTCATCATTCGCATTTTACTAAAGATTAGGACGATGTATTGGTAGATATTGGTAGAGCGTCGGAAACCATGCTTCGCGACAGAGTTACGGCGATTTACAGTCTGGGTTCATATCTCGCCGAGGTTAGCTTTCCGTTTCATCCTTACGGGGTCGATAATATAAAGTAAGTAGTGGTGTCGATTTAATCGACTTTCCCCTCCACTATAATTTGCTGGACTTGTGTCTATAGTACTTCTATTAGTAGAGACCATTGTTAGATGTATGATATCAGAATTACGAATGACAGAACTTATTAGTTAATGGACGAATTTGACGAATTTACCTTACTTTACACTCAGGCTGAACGTCGACCATGGTTGATTTACCTTGCATGATTCCACTGTCGATAACGGTTATACCAGACTTATAAGACGTGTGATTCAGGCATGTATAATGTCGAATTACCTATAGAAGTGTAGACTTGTATCAGGTCAATATATCAATACTCTGAGTTCAAATTCTGACAAGTATAACTGTGCCTTTTCTCCTTACGAATTCAATATAATAAAGTATCTGTAATGAACTGGTGAGATTTAATCGTCTTTCTCCTCCCCTAACATTGATGGCCTGGAAATCGATAAATATCGTCGTACACATCTGTCGCTGCGGAAACACCGTGAACTCTTTCAGCCTCCACCCGCTTTCCTGTCGCTACATTGCCGGGCGCCCTCAACGCGGTCATAAAGCATGGTTTGGACGCTGCAGGCCACCCCTCCCTGCTCGAGCTGGTGGAGCTGGCCCAAAGGGACAGCAACAGGCCAGACGGTATGAACATCTTCCCCTTCCGCGGTGGCAAACCCCTCGTCTGAGATGCCACTTGCACGGAAATTTCTCCAGCCGCAACCTGGTGCAGTCTGTGACAATCCCAGGTTCCGCTACACTTCGGGCTGAGGACAGCAAACTCTCGAAATACCGGTCGCTCTCCGACATGTTTGCGGTCGTGCCCTTGGCAATAGAGACTTCTGGTGTCCTAGGCCCTAGGATACCTCTCTACTCACGACCATAGGCGCTGAGCTGGCCAGCGCATCTACCTTACCATCCTCCGGGGAAACGCCTTCTCCTTTCTGTCGCCGGGGCTGTGGGGCGGCCAGCACGTGGGACCACATTTGCTCACTATAAAAATAGATGGGGAGGGCGAGAGAGATAGAAGTGATGACGGTGGGTGTTTGGCTCTTCCGTGTTCGGACACTTTGCACCTGTCATGAGTGTATTTTCATACTTGTAACAAACATTGTGAATTCCTATTTATGCATATGTAAGCGTATCCCGAGTATAAGACCGTAAACTGATAGTGAACTATAATCGTACTGTATATTAGATATACTTTCGGAATGTGTATAACTTTATGGAAATTGTGATATGAGGGTTTAGTATTATAGTTACGCTTGTGAGGGCGGTGGATTGGCCGTATCGGTAGATGGTCGGACGCCATGCTTTGCAGCATAGAGTTACGCTCTTTTACTGTATGAGTTCAAATCCCGCCAAGGTTCACTTTGCCTCTCATCCTTACGAGGTCGATAAAATGAAGTAGCAGTCACGCACTGGGGTTGATTAAATCAACTTTCCCCTCCCCAAAAATTGCTGGCCTTGAGCCTATATAAAAAACCATTATAGTTATGCTGATAAAACTATCTATAAAAACCAAATTACCAAGATTGCCAACTTTCCTCTAAATAGAAGTTGAAGAAAATCTGTTCCGTAGGATTTACTACTTGCTTCTACGAATAGGTTAGTATTCAGTAGATTTATATCAATAAATAAATTTACAATAGATACATGAAAGTATATATAGAAAAAGTGTTTCGAAAATATATCACATTTGATGTATTTAGTTATTTTATTTTCAATGTGTTTATATGTATATTTGACATTTTTTGATATTTTTGATATATTTTTATTGATATTTTTTGATATTTTGTTTGCCAAATTACATTCCGATTCAGAATATTAATTCATTATACGATATTTTTCAATTTATAAAATTATAATATCTTTTCTTTTCTTATAATGTATTTCTTTTTACATTTGTGTAATACAATTGAGTTCATTCCAATATATATAGAAGGGTCACGCAACTCTACGTCGCTACTTCCGAAGATTCACATTGTTGTCTTTTCATTGAAAATTAATTTGAAAAGCGCTTACCGTGACAAAGATTGTTATGTCTTTCCAATGAAAACTAGTACAAGTTATTTGCTCTTTTTTTTTATACTTCAATTTTTTTAAATACGCTGACGCGTATGTGTATATGTACGTGTGTATATGTATGTGTGTATGTGAATATGTATACATTTATATGTATGAGTATATAAATATAAACACGTAAACATAGACACACAAACATACATTCAAACAAATAGACATACATTCACACAAACGCACACATACACACACATACACACACATACAGACATACGCATACACATACTCAGACACAACGTAGCAAATGGAAAGTCAACCGCTTTTTTGAATTTTTTAATGTTTTTTTTCACCATCCCCTTACTTCCCCTTACACACACATAGTCACACACATAAGTCACACACACATATACAGTCACACACACACATAGTCACATACACACACATATACACGCAAAGAAATACACATGCACACACATACATGCACACATACATGCACACACATACATACACGCACACAGATATACACGCACACAGATATACACACG
This sequence comes from Eledone cirrhosa, assembly GCA_964016885.1. NCBI lineage: Eukaryota > Metazoa > Mollusca > Cephalopoda > Octopoda > Eledonidae > Eledone > Eledone cirrhosa. Next base: position 9,851,699 of record OZ024752.1, on the reverse strand, counting down.
CACACAGATATACACACGCACACAGATATACACACGCACACACATACACACATACACGTATACAGATATACACGCACGCACATACACACGTACAGATATACACGCACAGATACATACACACACACATAGATGCGTGCACACAGATACGCGTGCACACAGATACGCGCACACAAATACACGTGCACACGAACGCATACATACACGCACACACACTCACTCACACTCACACACACTCACACTCGCACACTCATACACTCACACACTCACACTCACACACTCACACTCTCACTCTTACACTCTCACACTCGCGCGCACTCGCACACTCCTGCGCACCCGCACACACGCTCAGACACATACACACACATACAGTGACACACACACTTACACTCACACACTCACACACTCACATACACTCACACTCCCTCACACACACACACTCACACACCAGCATTGTGTGACGGACGGAAGTCACACAAATTTATATATAGATTCTTTTGGAAATAAATCATAAATCAGAAAATATTAAGACAAAAGTAGTCATCTCGCCTGTTGTTTCGTTGACCTCATTCTTCAAGTTAACATTGTATTTAGAATTATTGTCCTTCTTCTTCAACTTTGTCTACTTCATTTTCTTCGTCTTCTTCATCTTTGTCTTCTTCATCTTTGTCTTCTTCATCTTTGTCTTCTTCGTCTTCATCTTTGTCTTCTTGGTCTTCTTCCTCTTTGTCTACTTCATTTTCCTCTTCGTCGTCTTCCTCTTTGATTCTTCATTTTCTTCTTCTCCGCCTCCTTCTTCTCCCTCTTCCTGCCCAGTTTACCTCTCTAGCCACTGCTGTACCTCCCAACTTAATGGCTTACCAATCCAGTCTTATGTCCTTTATAAATACCTAGTAAGATCTGTGGTCTGTCATATTCAGGAAATAAGCACTCAGCATTGTTCAGGAGTCGTCTTGGAATCATGACAAAAGTAGTCGTCTTGGAATCATGACAAAAGTAGTCGTCTCGTCTGGTGTTTCGTTGTCCTCGTTCTTCATGTTAACATTGTATTTAGAATTATTATTCTACTTCATCTTCGTCTTCTTCATCTTCGTCTTCTTCATCTTCGTCTTCTTCATCTTCGCCTTCTTCATCTTCGTCTTCTCTTCTTCACCTTCGTCTTTGCTTTTTCTTCTTTTCGTTTTTTTTCTTTTTTTCTTTTTTTCTTTTTTTCTTTTTTTCTTTTTTTCTTTTTTTCTTTTTTTCTTTTTTTCTTTTTTTTTCTTTTTTCTTTTTACTTATTTTTTCTTTTTTTCTTTTTTCTTTTTTCTTTTTTCTTTTTTCTTTTTTCTTTTTTCTTTTTTCTTTTTTCTTTTTTCTTTTTTCTTTTTTCTTTTTTCTTTTTTCTTTTTTCTTTTTTCTCTTTTTCTTTTTTTTTATTTTTTCTCTTTTTCTTTTTTTTATTTTTTATTTTTTTATTTTTTTTTATTTTTTTTTATTTTTTTTTTATTTTTTTATTTTTTTATTTTTTTATTTTTTTTTTTTTTTCGTTTTTTTCGTTTTTTACTTTTTATTTTTTTACTTTTTCTTTCCTTCTTCGCTTCCATTTTCTTTCCTTCGCTTCCATTTTCTTTCCTTCGCTTCCATTTTCTTTCCTTCTTTCCTTCCTTTCTCTTTTATTTTCTTTTTTTATTTTCTTCATTTCTTTGCATCTGTTATTTTTTCTCTTATCTTTTCTTTTCTTTTTTCTTTTCTTTTCTTCTTTCTTTTCTTTTCTTTTCTTTTCTTCTTTCTTTTCTTTTCTTTTCTTTTTTATTTTCTTTTTTATTTTATTTTTTATTTTCTATTTTTCTTTTCTATTTTTCTTTTCTATTTTTCTTTTCTATTTTTCTTTTCTATTTTTCTTTTCTATTTTTTTCTTATTTTCTTTTCTTTTCTTCTTTTCGTATTTTCTTCTTTTCTTATTTTCTTCTTTACTTTTCTACTTTTCTTTTCTACTTTTCTTCTTTTCTTCTTTTTTTGTTCTTTTCTTTTATTTTAATTTATTTTATTTTCTTCTTTTCTTTTCTTTTCTTTTCTTCTTTTATTTTATTTCTTTACTTCTTTTCTTCTTTTATTTTATTTCTTTACTTCTTTTCTTTCTTCTTTTCTTTCTTCTTTTCTTTCTTCTTTTCTTTCTTCTTTTCTTTCTTCTTTTCTTTCTTCTTTTCTTTCTTCTTTTCTGCTCTTTTCTTTTTTGTTCTTTTTTTTCTTTTCTTTTTTCTTTTCTTTTCTTCTTTTTTTCTTTTTTCTTTTTTCTTTTTTTTTTCTTTTTTTTCTTTTTTTTATTTTTTTATTTTATTTTTTTATTTTCTCTCGGCTACGTCTTCTTCAAGTAACAATATCTATTGTATTAAACATTCATTAGTTCATTTACAAAGCTTCTAATATAATATTTATTCTAATCAAATTATTAATATAATAGACAAAGTGATTAAGCCTTGTTGTATGAAATTCCGTAAACAATAAAACATATTTGAACCAATTGAAATTATATTTTAATTGGAAATTAAAGAAAGAAATCCAAGTAGGAGACAACAGATTTACCTAGCTTAACCCCTATATCTAATATAAATATGTTCCCATACAAACAAGTCCATCCGATCGAAATTACGTCTCTTATAAGGCCA
>OZ024752.1:9778444-9835944 GCA_964016885.1 Eledone cirrhosa | reverse complement strand
CACAGTTCCGCTCCCTTTATTATATCGGTAGAGGGTCGGACGCTATGCTTTGACGCATAGAGTTACGGCCCTTTATGGTCTGAGTTCAAATCCCGCCGAGGTTAACTTTGACTTTCATCCTTACGGGGTCGATAAAATAAAGTACCAGTAATGCTCTGTTAATTGCTGGCCTTGTGCCAAAAATAGAAACAGTTATATTATGATTGTTGTCATACTATATTATGGACTATCACACCGGAACGGAATTGGAAATGTAGATATGACGCTGTGTGTTTGTTCCTAATTCGCCATTGTTACTTGACTGAGGTATTGCAAACGATACTCTAGAAATATATTCGCAGATTTCGTCCAGAGAAGGATAGAGAAGAAATAGAATAGAAGTGAGAAAGTGATATAAAAGAAGAATTGACGCCAGTGTTTGACTGGTAAATGTTTATCGACTTCGGAAGGATATAAGGCAAACTTGGAGCTGGGATTTGAACTCAGAGAAGAGAGAGCTGAAACGAATGCCAAAACAGATTCTATCGGTCGTTCTAACGATTTTATCAATTTGCAGCCTCGTTATTGTAAATGTTGTTCTTTGATCCAAAGTCTATTCTGTTTAACCAGGATTATTTTACCAGTAATGCACTGGGTAATTGCTGGCCTTGTGCCTAAAGTAGAAACAATTATTGTACATGTGAACTAGCTCTAGTAGATATAGTAATGTGATTGTCACTACTGCGGCCTGTACCGGTAGCAAATCAAGCTACTGAAAAAATTCAGTCAACAATCCCTTCACTCTATCTTGGGTATCTTTTAGTAGGACTATGTAAGAAACAAGAAAGTGCTCAAGACGGCCGACATCACATGCACTGAGAGCCTGCTGATTCTGAGACAGCTTTGCTGGGTAGCGTATGAATGACTCTAGGATGCCAAAGGTATTTTTCCATACAAACTACGTCAAGGCAAGTGAAATCAGCCCCTCCCCCCTAAAACGCTTCAAGGATCAGCTCAAGCGCCAGCTCCTCCAACGCAATATTGATCAGAGGGAATGGGAACACCTGGCAGAAGACAGAGAGAAATGGAGGGGGAACACTACAGCACCTGAAGCTAGCTCTGAGGAGGACAGGAAGGCGGCAGCTGAAGACAAACATCAAAGAAGAAAGCTGTCCACCACCCAATTACCAACTAACTAAGTACACAATTGCCCCAAATGTGCCAGAGCCTCCTGGTCCAGGATTAGACTCTACAGTCACCTCATGGAATAGGACAATTCTTCCCTGTGATCTTCACAAGCGAAGAATTAGCCAAGTGTCACTACTGTGACTGTTAATTCACCAATAAACCGTCATTTATTGACCTACAGAGAATCGAAATGTATTTATTATTGGTGCACAATTGCAATGGAATATCTTGTGATGGTGCATGGTTATGATGATATCAAAGTCTTATGTAGGTTATTTGTGATACCACAAAATAAGTTATTAGTATAATTGGCGTTGTATTGCCTTGCTATATGTAATTATTCCTCAGTGTATTCAGAAATGTTTGCTGCGAGGTAACAACATGTCGGCTTAGAATAATTACTATCATAAAATACATTAACGTATATTTACGCGCTGGCGAACCACTCCACTTCTTTTAATCTATTTTAGACTTTCTTCAGAAATAAGATTGTATATGAAATATGTTAGTAGTATATTCCATTAATATGAATATGTCTAATATATGAATAACAAACATCTACACTCTAACATTTGCCATATATTCGACATTGTGTATTTCAATAGCGTCTTGTTATTATATCACTTATAATCAAATGTGTATATCCATTAAATTATTATAAGATGCTCTTGAAATAAAAAAGAAACATCCAATCAGCACTGGAACGAATTCTGTAATTTGCAGTTAAATATTTCGCAGATTGTCAGTTTTAATTCATTAGTAGCTATATAATCGTTTTCTGAAAAACAGGAAGCAAATCTTCACCAGAAAATTATACACTTGGTACAGAGAATTAATGAACACTACCCGTCAATACACTGTTACATATTTTAATTATTGCTATTATAATCACAGACCTGACAACCGCTAAACACCCAAAGGGAGACTACCATGAAGAAAAGTACCCCGAAACAATATTGCATATTGTTTCCTTCTGCCACCAGTTGAACAAAATAATGGCGATGGTCAGCCAAAAAACAAAGGCTAATGAGGCTATTTGCTTGTAAACGAATCGAAAAACCCAATTCTAATCTTATTTGTGAATCTTTGCGTTTATTTCCTGACAGGTCTCTACTCAGCAGCATCAATATAGAAACATTTTCCATCTTTCATCCGCAAATTTTACGGCAAAGTGATATAATTCTTTCTACCTTTGGCACAAGACCAGCAATTATCTCAGTGTATTACTGGTACTTTATTTTATCGACCCCCCCCCCCCTCCCCGTAATGATAAAAGGCATAGCTAACCTCGGCGGGATTTAAAAACATAATTGTTTCTACTTTAGGCATAAAGCCAGCAATTACCCAGTGCATTACTGGTACTTTATTTTATCGACCCCGTAAGGATGAAAGGCAAAGTTAACCTCGACAGGATTTGAACTCAGACCGCAAAGGGACGTAACTCTATGCTGAAAAGCATTTGGTCCGACCCTCCACCGATACTGCCAAACCACCTCCCTGTGTAACATAATTGTTTCTACTTTTGGCACAGGCCAGCAATTTTGGGGGAGGGGTAAGTCGATTAAATTGGCCCCAGTGCATGAATGGTACTTTATTTTATCGACCCCCTCCCGTAAAGATGAAAGGCAAAGTTAACCTCGGCGGGATTTTAACTCAGATCATAAAGGGCGTAACTCTATGCTGCAAAGCATGGCGTCCGACCCTCTACCGATAATGCCAATTCACCGCCATGATAAAGATAATAATTATTTCTATTATGGGCACAGTGCCAGTTATTTGAAGGGGAGAGAAAAGTCGATTAAATCAACTCCAGTGAATTACTGGTACTTTATTTTATCGACCCCGTAATGATAAAAGGCAAAGCCAACCTCGGCGGGATTTAAAAACATAATAATTGTTTCTACTTTAGGCACAAAGCCAGCAATTACCCAGTGCATTACTGGTACTTTATTTTATCGACCCCGTAAGGATGAAAAGCAAAGTCAACCTCGGCGGGATTTGAACTCAGATCGTAAAGGGACGTAACTATGCTGGAAAGCATGGCGTCCGACCATCTACCGATACTGCCAATCCACCAACATAATAATATTTACTAGCTTTGCCGAAGTTTTTAATGGCAATTATATATATTAATTCAAAACGTCACTATATACTCACACATAATAAACTGCTTTTTCAAATTCTTATAAGACTTGCATACAATTATCCTTATTCCAGGGATTCTTGTTATTCTAATGTCCATAAAGGAACAGCAATTTCTATAGAAATATCTTTCCCATTATTTGACAGTATATTAAACTGCACTGTATTTCATGAAATATATGTGCAACAGTATATTTTAGATAAGTTATTACATATCCTTAGAGGTGTGTATCTAGTAGTTTCTATTTAGATTGTTTATTTACATCCGTGTTCTGAGTTAACTTAGAATAAGTTAGATGTAAATTACCGATGGTGAAAACATTGACAAATATTCCCAGTGTTTTTCAATGAAAGCTAGATATATATTTATTTATTTTTATTTCATGATGTATAGCAATTCGTTGCAAGCTTAAACAATTTCGTATTACTTTTTTTATACATGTTAGTTGAAGATAATCTTAACAGATATACCAGCCAAGTTTTACACTGGCTTTCTATCCTACCGGGATCGATTTTGGATATCCTAGCCAAATACCAAATTCGGTGTAATCAACCATATCCTTCAATCCAAATGGAAACTGCTTCGGTATGCACACATCAATATGGCTTCTGATAACTGAGTGACTGATACACAAATCTGTATATAGAGAGACGAAAATTGTTCTAAGCATTTAATCTCGAGCTTCACAGAAACTTCTCCCCCACAAGTCCACGGTGTATTATATAATACAACTTGTATATGTGTAGTTATTATTATATATTTTTTGCTCTAAGTTTTGGTTGAACAGATTGTGGTGTGACAAATCCAATACAACCAACTGTTTCCTGTATTCGGATTTGCATTCAGAAATCTAATAAGAGTAAAGGGCAGATATAAATCTCACAAAACATATATACAAACATTCTATTCTGCGGATATATTTTCTATTGTAATCTCCTGATTTCAAATCAATTGATTCAATAATGTGAATGAGTGTGTAAGGGTATTTGTGATAACAAATATACAGGTGTGGATTCGTAGTTTTATATCAAATAATAGTAATATTCGATTCGTTTGCATGCAAGGGGAGTGATACTCAATCTTGACAAAGGGGAAATAACCCAGAAATAATATTATTGTTGATTATTTCTTTCTGTCACCGCTAGGACAAAAGGATGGCAATGGACATCTAAAATACATAGCGTAATGAGGCTATTTGCTTGCAAACGAATCACATATGGTTATTATTCGATATAAAAGGGAGGTGGATTGGCAGTATTGGTAGCGCGACAGACACCATGCTTTGCAGCATAGAGTTACGGCCCTTTACGGGCTGAGTTCAAATCTCGCTGAGGTTAACTTTGCCTTTTATCCTTACGGGATCGATAAAATAAAGTACCAGTAATACACTGCGATAATTGCTAACCTTGTGGCAAAAGTAGAAAGAATTATTATTCGATATAAAAGGGCGAGCGAGTCTAAATTCCGGCAAGGTTAACTTTGCCTTTCATCTTCACGGGGTGGATAAATACAGCACCTGTAATGCATTGGGGTCTACTTAATCCAGTTTACTCTACCTCCTTATAGTAGAAAGCATTATTACTAGATGTAATACTGGGCGGTGCATTAGCAGTATCGGTAGAGGATCGAACGCCATGATTTGCAGCATAGTTGAGGCCCTTTATGGTCCGAGTTCAAATCCTGCCGTGGTCAACTTTGCCTTTCATCCTTACGGGGTCGATAAAATAAAGTACCAGTAATGCCCAGTAATGCACTGGGGTAATTGCTGACCTTATGCCAAAAGTATTTAGGGCGGTGGATTGACAGTATCGGCGGAAGATGATTTGCGATAATGAGTTACGGCCCTTTAAATTCTGAGTTCAAATCTCACCATGGTTAGATTTGCTTTACATCCTTAGGGGTCGATAAATAAAGTAATAATCACGTAATAAAGTAATAATTACTGTGGTCGATGTAATCAACTTTCCTCCTCTGCCAAAATTACTGGCCTTGTGCTTATCGTAGAAACCATCATTATTAGACGGTGGATTGGCAGTACCGGTAGAGGGTCAGACCCCATGCTTTGATGTATAGAGTTACGGACCTTGCCATTCTGAGTTCAAATACCGCCGAGTATAACTTTGTCTTTCATCCTTACGGGGTCGATAAAATAAAGTACCAGTAATGCACTGGGTAATTGCTGGCCTTGTGCCAAACGTAGAAACACTTATTATTAGATATAAATCTCACAAAAACTCACGAACGCATTTACGTATCCATTATGTTAGAGTAAAAACTAAACGATGCTATAATATGCGTCATATATCTTTTGTTACAATATTATTTTTATGGTTTGATACTTCATAATTTTAATGTAACGTTCTTATATAGTTTCCAGATTTCCTTGATTCTCCAAACATTTTTACTATATAATGTATTTACTACACATTTTTTAGAATATCAATTGTTTATGAATAATATTTCCTAATAGGTCTTTAAAATAAATTTCAAATTTTCTATTTATCTAGAAACACAGATTTATCTTTTATACATATTACGTAATCTATAGATCTTTACATACGTCAAATGTATATTCACACACACACACACATGTATATAATTATATACATATATAAATTCCTTAAAAAATATATATATATAAAATTATATACATATATATATATACATTTATAAAAATATATACATGAATATATATATATATTTATAAATATATATATTCATGTATACCTATATACATATTTATAAAAATGTGTATGTGTATATATATATATATAATGTGTGTGTGTATATATATATATATAATGTATGTATATATATATATATAATGTATGTATATAAAAATATCTATCTATCTATCGTGTTTAGAATTCCCGAGATCCATGGAAAAGTTCTCTCCAGCAACATCTGCTCTTCATCGCCGCCATGTCCTACTTCTCCCAGAGACCAATGTCTGTCCTTAGGCCATCAATATATGTCACCCTCGGTCTCCCTAGTGTGTCCGTGTAGGGGCTCCCACAGGAGCACTGAGTGCAGTGTCAACTCTGAATATCGGTGCTAACCTCAGTCTGCTCTGTGTTACTTTCGAGCTGATGTTTGGGAGGTTCCCGTAAAGCTGTGAATATTTCATCCTCAGTGTATACTGATTAATGTTCAGAGCCATCCTGAGCATTCTCGTGTAGCACCCATCCACCATGTGAGAGTGTTTCTTGGTCAGTGACCAAATCTCAGACCCGTACAGTAGCACAAACTCCACTGTAGCAATGAAGAGACGGATCTTTTAGGTCTTTACGAAGGTCCGACTTCCACACTAATCTCAAACTGTGGCACGCCGCCCAGGCTTTGCTCTTCCTCTCCTTTACATTATTCTCTGTGTTCCCAATCTTTGCTCCCAAATACAGGAAGTCCTCAACCAATTCTAGCGGTTTCCCTCCTACATTAGTAATCTTCTCTGGCTTCTTAATGTTGTCTACCTGATATTTAGTCTTAATCTCATTCATTCTCAGCCCCACTATCTTCGACACAGTCTCAACCTCCCGCATCAAATCCTCTGCCTCCTTCACTGTGTTTATCACCAGAACGATGTCGTCGGCAAATTCAGCATCCGATATCTTTTTAGCCTTAACTGTCCTGTTCTGAGCCGGTGCTACAGTAAAGCCAGATTCATGGTATTTATCGAGTGCAAGGCGCATACAATAGTCCACTGCGATGATAAAAATGTAGGGGGCCAGTGTATCTCCCCAGAGCACTGTAGTCAATATCTCAAAGAACTCCGCCAACCCGTTAAGTGTAATGACTTGGGCTTGCAGTTGGTGTAGAGCAGTGATATCAGGTCCACTATCTTCTTGGGGATTCCATAAACCTGTAAGATCTTCATCAGGCAGTGATGGTCCACAGAATCAAATGCCTTCCTAAAGTCAATTAAAACTATGACAGCAGGAAGGCACTTTGCTCTAGCTCCTTCTAATATCCTCCTCAGCATCAGGATGTGACTGGTGGTTGATATTCCCTCTCTGAAGCCATTCTGGTTGTCCCAGAGCTTCTTCTTCCATCGCCGACTGATTCCTGTTAAGAATCATCCTGTGAGGATCTTTGCCATACGTATACACAAATATATACATGTATATATAAAAATATGTACATGTATATATAAAAATATGTACATGTATATACAAAAATATATACATGTATATATAAAAATATGTATATGTCAAAATATAAACATGTATATATAGATATATACATGTATAAATATATATATATATATATATATATATAAAAAAAAGTATGCATGTATATATAAATAAATATGAATATATATATATATATAATAATAAAAATGTATGCATGTGTATATATATATATAGACAGAGGAGGAGGGGGTGGTTAATATATATTATTTGAAAATTATGAATTAGAATTATCTCTGCCTGACGCCTTGAAGAAGCCGTCTACGACTGTGATCTGATACAAAGACAGAAGCCAATTACTTCTCGTCATTATCATCGATTAGGATATAATGGAACTATTACTAATACAGCAACTAATATATATATATATATATATATATATATATATATATATGTGCGTGTGTATATATATATATATATATATATAAATGCGAGTGTGTATATACATGTGTATGTATATATATATATATATATATATATGAGTGTATATATATATATATATATATATATATATATGTATATATGCTCGTGAGTATATAGCCGTGCGTATGGGTGTAAGTATTCTTTTTTCTGGTTATATCTATGAGATACGTCGGCGGTAATTTGACTTTTAGGCTGATTCTCTCATAAATATATTTTTTTTAAATAATCTAATAAGATTTATAAGTAATATATTTAATGGGATTATTTTATTTTTTTACGTGCTCAATATATTGTTATGGTGCCTGGGTGTGTTTCCTGCCATTGTGCTATATTTTATTACTTTTTTTTAATTATTTCACCGAAACTGAACTTATCATACGTATTACTACTAATTTCCTTGGTGGGGTTTGTCTGGGAGAATAGTTTGGCAACTAAGATTTATATGCTGCATCGTTTTGTTTCATCCCATAATATTGTGAATTTAAATCTCAAATGGATTTGAAGTTTCCTACTCAAAGTCGTTAAAACGAGTTTCAATAATTTATCGAAGCATTTCAAACGTATACAGCAAATAATTCCCAATACAAATTAAAACATAAATATAATACAATATTGAATATTAGCGTAGTTTATTGCGGAAGTGAATTAGACACAAATGAAGCTAAATATCAGCCTATAATAAATATATCAACATAGAACCATTATAGGTGTCTCGGTTGCCATTATTATTTACTGTAGGTTATCAGGACGTGGTGGTATTTTTTCTAGCCATGCTCTCTAGCCCACACGCACACAGACACACAAATACACAGACACACAAGTACACAGACACACACACACAAACAAACACGTTTCATTCGATTAGTATCTGCTATAATTCGGCTACAACGTTTATATATATAGTGAAAGAGTGAAGAATAACACGGTCAACAGTACAAAAAGGGTTTTATATACAGTATTAACAATTGTTTCATTGATTAGGGTGTCTAAAAATTGCTAATCACTTGAAGTTGTGTCAGTCAATTTTAAATACAATGTATGCTTAACCAAATCATCAGAATAACTGATTAAAATTATACACAGCGTTTGTAATATACTAGGAAAATTCAATTCACAACATCAATAATAAAGAAAAAGATAAAAGTAAATGCGAGAGAGAAAAAAAGAAAAAATAATAAATAAATAATAATAATTAAGTTAGAATGAAGATGATAAAAAATAAGTAAAAAAATATACATGTGTGAAAAAAAGTGAACATAATATGATTGTTGAAAATAGTTGTGGCTGTGGTGGTGGTGGTTAAAGTTATAGTGGTGTGTAAGTATAAAGATATGATAGTATAAATATGAAAATATTAAATATATACAAATGTATTGGTTAAATTACAGAGGGTTATATTTTGAAGAAATAATACAGTGATAAATAAAGGATAAATTAATGAACTGGAAGTTACGTGAGAGGTGAAGAGAACATGATAGGATATAATGGAAGATGTTTTAGGGAAAGAGAGTGAAATAAAGAAAGGTTAGGAGGTTATGATGTTGATTCAGTGATTAGATTATCTATTGACAGTTAATAATTATTTCTACTTTTAGCACAAGGCCAGCAAATACCAGTGCATTACTGGTACTTTATTTTATCGACCCCCGTAAGGATGAAAGGCAAAGTTAACCTCGGCGGGACTTGAACTCAGATCGTAAAGGGACGTAACTATGCTGCAAAGCATGTCCGACCCTCTACCGATACTGCCAATTCACCGCCCTTGACAGTTAATAATAATGGGTTATTATAATAGACTCTAAGTGGCTCATTTTGAATAATATATATATATATATATATAATATATATTATATATATATTATATATATAATATATATATATAATATATATATATTATATATATTATATATATATATAATATATATTATATATATATTATATATATAATATATATTATATATATATTATATATATAATATATAATATATATAATATATATATATAGATAAATCTACCAAAATGTGCGGTAGTGTCCAATCCGTATGAAGAACTCAATGTAATCCGAATATCATGAAAAGAGAAGATGTATTCAAAAATTTTTTTCGATGAAAAATACAGGAAAACAGAGTCAAGATAAATTAATAAAAATAATGAATAAACAAAGAAACAGTTCCTTATATTAAAAAATTCATCATTTTACGATCGTTTCTAGGATATATATGTTAGTGTTGGTATGCATATCCTATAGATCTATGTAAAATGTTTACAAACTATCAGAGGGAATATACATACCTACACATATATATGCTGTCTTCAGAAATAATGATATTTGTTTATTGAAAAAAACCAACAAAGATTTAATACAATAGGTCTGTTTGGGAACAGGTTTTGAATTGACCAATAGAAAGATAGTGCAGGTCAAGATGGTAAAATAGTAGTAAAAGAACCTTAATTTAGGGGTAGAGGAAGGTAGATTTCAGTTTTGGATGGAAAGAATATTATGAATGAAAGATTATTTTAGGGATGAAAATAGGTCATATGCTGTCTTCAGAAATAATTATATTTGTTCATTGAATAAAACCAACAAAGATTTAATATAATAGGTATTTATATATATATATATATATATATATATATATGTGTGTGTGTGTGTGTATATCCAGGGAGTTTAATGCGATGTCATTGCAGGTTCAACCGGGTGTGCACTCGATATTTAGGTTCACGTCGGTACCAGTGCAGTCTAACAAAAACAAGACAAGGACGAATGGTTACTCCTTCATTACGTTTATTGGTTGGTGACGTGCATTCCGCTATTGATCAACTCAAGGTTCGATCTGTATCAATCTAGCCCCACTCTGTAATCAATGGCTCGTCGGACCTCTGTGGTAGTAATGGCTGAATGAATATATACATGGCGTACGTAAAATTCTAACGTTCGTATGCTGGTCAGTTTAAGTTGTTTTGATTGGTGGGCTAAACACGAGGGATGTTTCTCCGATATATATATGATTTGTGTGAAGGAAAAATGTGCTGAAGCCACACCCGATAGTTGTCTTCACCTCTAGACACGGAGTCGCAATGAAAAACCTAGCAGTAAGAATATAAACACCAATTGAGAAAAGTTCAAATTCAGAGAAAGAAAGATAAATTGTTTTTAATGGTATAGCACCATGTCGTATCTCCTCATTTTCCAGTGCATCTCCCTTACCATTCTCCGGGGAAACACCTTCTCCATTCTGTCCGCTGGGGCCATGGGGAGGCCAGCACGTGGGACCCCATTTGCTCACCATAGAGAGAGATGGGGAAGGCGAGAGAGATGGAGGCGATGACAGTGGGGGTTCGGCTCTTCCACGTTCGGACCATATCCTTGTGGTTGTGTTCATTATCTCTAGATAACTATATAGTTACAAGAGATATCATAGGTAATACTTTATGATGATATTATACATACAAGAGCTCAAATAAATAGGTAGAGGTGTTTTACATAGTCAAATTCAATACTAAAACTGATTGTGTGTGCACTGGTGAAGGGCGCAACACACACAAAAGCCAAGAAGCACTAAATACAATTGCATCTACCGGACATCAGAGTCACCAAGAATAATGATTTCTTATATAGGCACAAGGCCAGCAATTTTGGGGGAGGGGAAAGTCGACGAAATCGACCCAGTTTGTGACTGGTACTTTATTTTATCGACACCGTAAGGATGAAAGGCAAGGTTAACCACGGCGGTATTTGAACTCAGATCATAAAGCGCCGTAACTCTGTGCTGCAAAGCATGGCGTTCGACCCTCTACCTATACTGCCAATCCACAGGACGTCTGAGCCACTAACAATAATGATTTCTGATATAGACACAAGTTGAACAATGTTGAGGAGGGGAAAAGTCAGTTAGATCGAACGCAGTACATTACTGGTACTTTATTTTATCAACTGCTTAAGGATGAAAGGCAAAGCTAATATCGGCGGAATTTGAACTCAGAACGTAAAGAGCCATCACTCTATGCCGCGAAGAATGTTGTCCGATGCTCTACCGATTCTGCCAATCCACCGATCTAGAGCCAGCAAGAATCATGAAATGAAAAGGGGAAATATAAATAACGAAATAAACGAAATATATGTTGCTTAAAGAAATAAGGAGCATAAAAAGAAACTAACGTTGAAAAGATTTCTATAATTACTTTTGAGAAGGTAACAATGAAAACCTGCCGTATATGTAAATATAGACATGTACTGTTTTGGTAATATTTGTGTATAGACCAATATTCATGGGAGAGAATTATTTATGAAGGCGTCCTTGAACTTGATCAATGGTATTTTGTTAAAACGCAATGTCAGGAGCAAGATCTGTATCATGAAATACAGTTGGTGGGTTTCGCTTACTTTTCCTTTGTGAACATATAAAGCCAAGATCTTGTTCATTGACAGGGGCTTCCCTAAAGCTATATTCCAGAGCGATTATGAAAAGATAGAATACCAACGTATGATAAATGACAGTTTATAGAGAAACATGGTCAAGTTGATAACTACAGGGTGGGCCAGAATTCATGACTCACTTGTTAGTAATATTTCTTAACATGCTTATTTTATTGTTATTGTATTATGTTCAATGTGTGAGATTATGTAATAAATCAGACAACATCACTGAAGTCTGCAGAGTAATGGAAGCAACTAATGGGCTACCGGCACCTACGAGAAAGATGTATAAATAATCAAGTGAGTCATGAATTGTGGCGCACACTGTACAATTACCCAAAGACTGTTACAGTTTACAGGTGATTGTTGGAGAAGTCAACAAGAAGGTATACACATGTTACTATTGTAGAAACCAGCTTAGGGGAGACACAGTAGAGTAAGACCTGCTCGAACAATCATCGCTCAACTCTCAGATGATACAAACCTAAGTCGAGATTAGTTGCTAGGGGCAATTGAAAATAGTGAATTAGGGAGAGCCATTGTCGTGGTTGTTTGACTCTCGTCGCAATCATGAGAATATATAAAACCTACTGGGACCATATAGGTACAAATATTTTGGTCAAACCTGCATCTGTAAAGTGTTCAGTAAATGGAATGTTTACCCCGGGTAATCTTCGTGAGAATCTAAAATATTTTAAACGAGGGTTGCATGAATAATCTAGCGTTGTGCGAAGTAAGAAAAGAAATGCAATTGCAATACTTGAATGCATCTACCATTACAATCCCTTTGATGGGACCTTATACAAACATGAAATATATATATATATATATATATATATATATATATATATATATATATATATATATAAAGAAAATTTCGTTCTACATGGCTGAATACAATAAATGTAATCTGAGTTTTTCGAATATTAATAACATTTGATTCGTTTGCAATTTTGCAAACAAGCCTCAATTTTATAGCCATGTCAGTAGAATGAACCCTTCATTCTTGCTCTTGTGTTGGCATGCGAACAGAACTGCAGACACCAATGTTTCTTAGTATTACCCTTCATCAGTGCAGCTCACTGTTCACCTGCCAAACTGTCAGAGCTAGTGAAAATATATGCTATTTTCAAAAATACACAGTGACTGTTCGGCCTGGTTTGCATATTAGTAGATCCACTGATCAGCCAGATTTGCATATCAGCAGACTGGCCAGTTAGTTTCCTGTATACGAGCGATAAATGGACGGCTTTCTCAAATTCAAATAAAGAAAATTTCGCTCTACATGGCTGAATACAATAAATGTAATCTGAGTTTTTCGAATATTAATAATTGTTTCTACTTTTGGCACAAGGCCAGCAATTACCCAGTACATTACTGGTACTTTATTTTATCGACCCCCGTAGGGATGAAAGGCAAAGTTAACCTCGGCGAGATTTGAACTCAGAATGGAAAGGGCCGTAACTCTATGCGTCAAAGCATAGCGTCTGACCCTCTACCGATACTGCCAACCCACCGCCCTATATTTTCGAATATTAATAACATCATTCGATTCGTTTGCAATTTTACAAACAAGCCTCAATTTTAGAAACATTAGTGTCTGCAGTTCTGTTCGCATGACAACACAAGAGCCAGAATGAAGGGTTCATTCTACTGACATGGCTATAAAATGGTGAGTTCAAATCCCGCCGAGGTTTACTTTGCCTTTCATCCTTACGGGGTCGATAAAATAAAGTACCAGTAATGCACTGGTTAATTGCTGGCCTTGTGCCTAAAGTAGAAACAATTATTAATATTCGAAAAATTCAGATTACATTTATTATATATATATATATATATATATATATAATATATATAATTGTTTCTACTTTAGGCACAAGGCCAGCAATTACCCAGTGCATTACTGGTACTTTATTTTATCGACCCCGTAAGGATGAAAGGCAAAGTCAACCTCGGCGGGATTTGAACTCAGATCGTAAAGGGACGTAACTATGTTGGAAAGCATGGCGTCCGACCCTCTACCGATACTGCCAATCCACCACTGGATATATATGTGTGTGTGTGTCACTACTGCGTTTGAAAAGAAATAAAATGCCTGGGACCCTAGAAAAATATGTGTGTGTGTGTGTGTGTGTGTGTGTGTGTGTGTGTGTGTCACTACTTCAATTATTACTTTTCAATTATTGTATTGAAAAGAAATACAATAATTGAATCCCTCTGCCATTACAGTTCCTTGAATGGCACCCTGGATACCATTCAATTCTGCATAAGACGTTATAGTATGAGAGAGCAATAGCAGTTAACAAAAGATATGCAATGGCAATGTTTTACACCTGATTAGATAGCACAATAGCAATGCTAGATATAACAATAAACTATATAAGTACACATATTTAACTTAACTGATAACTTAGTACATCAACTCACATCTAATATATTTGTGTATAATAAACATACATGGGTATTGTTGTATCCCGAAATATTAGTATTTGGTAAATGTATGTGTGTGTATATATATATATATATGTCAGGTCACCAGTTGGTGCTACTGGTAACATGTATCCCAGTACAACCTGTCTCATGGTCGTTGGCGACTAAACTGGCAACCCCACCAAGGTTTCTTGGCGAGGAGGGTGACTTTGGACATCCTGCAGGACTAAGAACAAAACCTGTCAAAGGGCAAAGGAACTCTTAAGAGTCAACGGCCATCCAAAATCACCGGTAGAGATGACCCCTTAGCCTTTGTCAAGGCAGAATTCTAGGCGAAAGAAAACTCTGATATAACATCTGCAACCCTGATGGTATCCAATGATGTTGACTTGTTCTTCTTTTTGGTAAATATCATCTTGGTTAAGAGAGTGGGACTGGCTTTGTGCAGTGCCTTTGCTCACTATAAAAGCTTCACGGCACAGGCATTGCTTTATATCTGGAGATCTCTCTGCACTTGTCGTCACATGGTACCATGGGCCCAGCACTATGTGTCAATAATTGTCACAAGTGTAGTGTTTGTCCCAGAGTTTCCAAGTCACTGGCGGGACTAAAAAGTCACATTCGTTCAGCGCATCGGTAGGGGTCTCCTACATGGATATAAAGTAGTGGCCGTACTCGAAAACGAGGAAGCAGCCACCATATATATATATATATATATAGGTAAATAGTCAGGACCCCGACGGCTGAGCTCCGTTTCGAGTGCTAGATACGAACTATATCGAGCTGTCGAAACGGCCGGAGCTCAGGCGTCGGGATCCTGACTCTTTTCTCATTACCACTCTACTACCCTAAGTATCAATTCTCTGGTGCGTTGTGATCCGCCTGGTTTCCTACTACACTTCATTCGTTATATATATATAGGTAGAGAGATATAGATATATAGACATATATATATATAGAGAGAGAGATAGATATTATATATATATATTATAAAATAACAGGAGGCTCGACTGGTGTAATTCCTTAAAGGTGTATTATACTATGATCATTGCAATGACCGGGTTCAGTATGAATCCGGTGACATCATCAGGTATTCCTTTGTTATATTTCGAATACCTGATGATGTCACCGAATTCATACTGAACCCGGTCATTGAAATGATCATAGTATAATAAACCTTTAAGGAATTACACCAGTCCAGCCTCCTGTTATTTTATAATAATTAACTCCGTACTCGCACCACCAACAACACAAACGAAGACGGGTGAGTTGCATTACATCAAGTTCTCTCCATAATATTATATCGAGGTTGACCATACGGAATAACCAGTTCTATCCAGTGGTGAACCAACAAACCTAAATAAATATTATATATATATAGATATATAATATGACAGGAATTGTGGTAAGGAACCAGATGGACCATAACGCACCAGAGTACTCAATACTTAGGGTATTAGAGTGGGAAATAGGAAAAAGTATGACCCCGACGGCAGAGCTCAAGACTTTTCGATGGCTATTCCTGGACTAGAAACGGCTTGAGCTCTGCCGTCGGGGTCATACTTTTTCCTATATATAATATATATATGTGTGTGTATATATATATAATGACACTACTTCTTCGTTTGAATTCAAATTTAGGCTCATCAAAGTCATCCTAATGTATCTTTCGGACATTCTCTAGTCCATCACCATCTCCATAGACGGAAATATTTACACCTATGTTAACGTTCCGACATGTCGCGAGACGGCGTTCAATTTCGTTACCTCGGCAACCAGTTTCGATTCATTTAAAATGTGATTATTTTCCACGTACATCGTCAGGACCATTGAAGAGCGATTGTAGAGGTGAAACCCTCTCTCACACTACATCATCCCTTTCATGAATCATCTTACTTTTGGTGTTTATCTGTAGGAGAATGTTACGTTACATCATTGAAATAAAGATTCAAATGATGTATGGCATGGCTTTCATTACATCCATTGAATTCATTAATTGATTTACGTGTGTCGGTGAGAGATAGAAGTGCCTTCATTAGAAATTGAATTCCAGTATGATTTGCAGAAAGCAGGCTGACATCTGATCACGTGAATACATGACAAAATTTGAATGTGTTCAACCAAACGTTTATCGATGAATGGAAGAAACAAAAGAAAAAAAGTAAAATGTCTGCAGTATTTCATGCAATATGTTGCGAATTGTACCTCACATCTCTCCTTGGAAGGAAAATGCAAAATATCTGCAAAATAATTTCTCAACAGGTATGTGTTGTTGGAATAATGTGAATGGGCAGAGTCGTTAGAGCGTCGAATAGAAGGCTTTGTGGTGTTTGTTCCGGCTCTCTGCTCGCTGTGCTCAAATCCCACCGAGGTTAAATTTTGCTTTTCATCCATTCAAAGTCAATAAAAAGTACCAGTCTAGTACTGGGGTAGATTCTTCCTCTATATTTGTTTCCTCATTAACTCTCTCTCACTTTCTATCTTTCTCTCGAAGAAGTCTCGTGTATGCAAACCTGGAGAGGAAATGAACCCCTCCAAGTTTTTAATGAAATGTCCCGGAAATGTCGTATCTCGATACAGTGTAACTACGACACCCCCTAGATCTTACGGGACTAAGATAAGATAATATAATGTTTTGTTGGAGACTATAGTACAAAACACAGAATGTTAGGTTTGTTTTGACGAAGTGGTTGATAAATGTCCTTCTTTCTGTGGGCCTCAAATTGATATACCGGCTAAACCACTCTCATATAGAACCTATATGTTATTTTCTATTCTACATATTTATTTACATATATGACGATGCATCGAAAATATTCGTTTTTACAGATTATTAAAGCGATATCTTTCCTTTGACAAGAAGGGCAACCTTTTAATTTAATAGCGCTAATTATATCTGAGTTCCCTTCTTGGGATATTGTTTATGCTATTGCCGAGTTTTAAACAACAAATAACTCAGCATGATTTGGTAATAAAGAATTAATAAGGATTTCGGGGGATATTTCACGTGTCATATAGTTGACGGACGCGGCTTCCACGTGGTCTTATGACTTGCTAGAAATAGCAGTAAATTGTTACTCAAATCTACCACCAATTGTCCTATATATGTGAAAGATACATTAGATATTTGTTTCTACTTTAGGCACAAGGCCAGAAATTACCCAGTTCATTACTGGTACTTTATTTTATCGACCCCGTAAGGATGAAAGGCAAAGTCAACCTCGGCGAGATTTGAACTCAGATCGTAAAGGGACATAACTATGCTGGAAAGCATGGCGTCCGACCCTCTACCGATACTGCCAATCCACCGCCTGTGGATACATTAGATATTGTCGTCCAACATACCTTTAAAATACGGGATGGCCATGACCAGAATAACTTCGATAATGTATACTTGATGAAGGACGATCTCTGACTATACAAAATCATGAACTTCGACGCACATTTTTATATATGACTAGACCACCCGAAAACCGTTGGGTCACGCTTCAAACTATTTTTAAACAATCATGTTCACTTAAAAATGATTTTTATATAATTAAAATATGCACAGACATGTAAATAATGTGAAATGAAACTGGAAGGCCCATATAATATATACATGTGTGTGTGTGTATATATATAAATGTGTGTGTTTGTATATATATATATATGTAAATGTGTGTGTTTGTATATATGTATGTGTGTTTGTATATATGTATGTGTGTGTATATATATATATATATGTGTGTCTTTGGGCTATATACACTGATCATAGACACACACACATATACACATACATGCATACACACACACACACACACATATATATATATATATACACACACCCACACATATATACACACCACCACCAGCTCTCTCTCTCTCTTCCATTCTCCGTCTCTGTCTCTTCTCCCTTTCTCTATATCTCTCTTTCAATCTACTCTCTCACAACCACTACAACGATATTAACAAATGGAAACTATATTTATAAAACCATATTTATTTCATTATACATATTTCAAGGACACCAAGTTAAATTATGGTGTGCTTTCATCAGATAAAATATAATATAGAGCAGTTTTATAAATAGATATTGACATACCCTTAAAGAATGCAACCATTATTGTTATGAAGGCACCCAGAAAACCCCATATCTCGATAACCCTTACTCCGATTAACGCGAAATTTGTTTTATTCTATTTGTATTCCCATTTCAGGGGCAACTTCCTTTCAAAGTATTTTCCCATTTTGCGCCCTTTAGACTGTATTACATTACAGACAAGCAAGCAATCACAGTAATATATAGATATTACATATTTTTTTGAAATGTCCGCAATATCTTACTTCACGCATGCCTCCCTAGCCATTTGTATAAATATCAACCATTACTTCAACCACTTTAAATACATGTAAACTTATTCTAATATAGTTGACAACATATATGGCCTACAGTCAGGGGAACAAAACGTCACCACGAAATCTTATATTACTCTTTACTGAGCTAGTGAAAGAGAAAGCCTATAATTGCCCACTGCATTCAAATAAATTGGATTAAAATACGTCATTGAAATATGTAAATTAGGTTTAGAACGAGGACATATTTATTTTAAAGGTTATTAATAGAGTTGTTTGATTTTCCTTGCATTTCTAAAGCAATATAATAAATATAATGAAATTCTATTTCAGATTAGAAATGTTATTTTCAACATCTTATCTCACATGACTATATCTTGACGGTTTTCACAAGATAACACACGTTGACTGGCATCTCAGTCAATTGTTATCTGACGTTGAAAATATATGTAAATCCTTTCTCATCTTCCTTATTAATGTGTGTCACTTTCTTTTTATTTGTATTCTTCATGTAATAAGACTAGTTTTTATTTCATTTGAGAAGTATCGTATAACGAATATTGGCGATTTAATAGTAGTAAACCTGGTGCAGTCTGTGACTAACCCAGGTTCTACTCTACATCGAAGGAGAGCAAACTCTCCAAGTACCGGTGCGCTCTCCGACAGATTTGAGTCGTGCTCTTGGCAGTGGAGACTTCTGGTGTCCTTGGCCCTAGGGCTACGTTCCTACTTACCACCATAGGCCCTGAGATGGCTACCCCTAGCAGTGGAGACTTCTAGTGTCCTTGGCCCTAGAGCTACGTTCCTACTTACCACCATAGGCCCTGAGATGGCTACCCCTAGCAGTGGAGACTTCTGGTGTCCTTGGCCCTAGAGCTACGTTCCTACTTACCACCATAGGCTCTGAGTTGGCTACCCCTAGCAGTGGAGACTTCTAGTGTCCTTGGCCCTAGAGCTACGTTCCTACTTACCACAACAGTCGCTGAGCTGGCTACCACTAGCAGTGGAGACATCTGGTATCCTGACTCTAGGGCCACCTCACTACTTACCACCATAGGCGCTGAGCTGGCCAGCCGCAGGTGAGCCTCGTGAGATGGAATGGCTTTTCCAGCGCATCTCCCTAACCATCCTCTGGGGAAACACCTTTTCCATTCTGTCCGCCGGGCTGTAGGGTGGCCAGCACGTGGGGCCCCATTTTCTCATAATAAGAAAGATGGGGAGGATGAGAGAGATGGAGGTGATGACAGTGGGTGTTCGGCTCTTCCGTGTTCGCACACATAGCACCAGTCATGTGGATCATGCGATATTTTTCTAGAAATATTTCACTATTGACATTCAATGAATCCGGTAAATTGAACTACTTCCAACATTATCTGTTGTAAAGCCGAATTGTCACTGCAAGGAAGATCATGTGTTTGTCTCCTCTTCACATTTAACATCGCAACCAGAGAATATGTGCAGCTCGGATATCAGAGAGCCACTCCAGGTAGAGGCACTACGTCTCTGAATCGAGAGTTCACAGCTTCGATACTATGAACATGTGATTAAATTGTCTCAGGAAAGAATCATTGGACAGATTTTACGGGCAAAACCAACAGGTAGCATACCCAGGGCTAAATCCCGAACAAGATGGTTTGATAATATCCATGAGCTTGGTTGGACTCGTTTGGGGATCATCAAATTTCGACGTGAATTATAATGATGTAGCAAACACTTCCAATGCATTTGCAGATAAATATTAATATTTAGTTCTTAACCAATATAGTTACAGTTGCATGAGGTTAGAATGTCTCGAGAAAGAATCGCTGCACAGATGTTACGGGCAAAACCAACTAGCAGGAGACCAAGTGGTAGAACCCGAGCAAGATGGTTAGATAACATCCATGAGCTTTGCAGGTTACGCTTGGGGATCCAACGGAGCAGGTGGAGAAGGTTGCTTGTGATATGACCCGCCAGGAGGAGTGTTTTTAGGACTCTTCCCCCACGACGAAATTGTTTTGTTTTAAATCATAATATAATAATTGTACATGGTAGTTTAACTTAGTATATATGACACAATATATTTATGGTGTCAATGGGTTGGACAGTATGGTGAGTCATTTTTTTCATATTTTTCTTTTACTGTGTATCTGTATAGAGGAGGAGAAGAAGAGTGTAAATGAACATTACAAATAATTTACTTTGGTTACAGTCATGTTATTTCAGAAAATACGTGTCATTTCAGTTTGGAGTAGGTGTGGCAAAAACAAAGATTTTTTAATTTTCGTTTCGAAACATGTAAAATTGTAAAATTAGTTCTGGTCTAATTTTCTTTATAAGATTATTAATTTTTGTTTTAGAAAAAAATATTGATTCTCAATTATAATTTTCAATTTTTATGATTTTGAATTGGAATCAAATTTGAGATCCTTAAACTTTAGTAATAGCAGTGTTTTATTTTACATAGTTTTTAGGACTGTTAAAGCGAAATAATCGCATTTGTTTTAATAATAACACGTGTATTAATTTATGATAATTATAAAATTATGAGATTGTGGTATTATCTAATAAAAGTATAAACGCCATTTTGAAAATGACATTTAATTCAATAGGAAAAATCAATAATTGCTCTTGAGCTTTAGTTGTAATGCAGGCGAATAAATCTTGCCTCAGTTTCATATTCATTTAATTTATATTGTCAATGCTCAGCAGATATTTTATTAATTGTTTCTAATTTAGGCACAAGGCCAGCAAATACCCAGTGCATTACTGGTACTTTATTTTATCGACCTCGTAAGGATGAAAGGTAAAGTCAACCTCGGCGGGATTTGAACTCAGATCGTAAAGGGACTTAACTATGCTGGAAAGCATTGTGTCCGACCCTCTACCGATACTGCCAATCCACCACCCTATATTTTATTAATACTTGTAGAAAACATTCCGAACTCTGTTTTTGTATTTTGTTTAAGTTTTATTGTTGCTTTGTTTCTTTTTTTTCTGGTTTTTGTCGGTTTTTTTATGGTCATTTTTTGTGTCGTTTTTTGTCGGTTTTTTGTCGTTTTTTTTTTTTTGTGGGGTGAGGTCAGAAGGTATACAGTAAACATACTAACCGAAATACGAAACAGTTTAGTATATATAATGAATTGGAAAATTCTAGTCATTGTATATATATTTGGAAAACACACAATTGGATTTATTCATGGTTGAACAACTGCCCTTTTTAAAAATTGAAACACTTAATTGCCAAGAAAGATAATTTTTATTTCATAGCCAGGCTGACTCCGTGTTTCATTTTATATCTAAGTTTTAATAATTGTATTAATGTATTGAAGAATTGTACAGTGGTGGTTGTGGTGATATGGTGGCTATTGTTTTGAAGAATTCTGAGCATTGAATTATGCTGCACACCTTCAAAACCGAACAAAAATATCAAATGTATATATAAATTCGCGTGACATCCGTTCGTTTGACCGTACATGAAACAATGTGTGGGTGGGTGGGTGAGTGTGTAAAAAGAAGGAAAGGGATGGTGATAAAAATATAGCAAAATAGTGGCTGGCTTTACATTTGGTACGCTGTGTGTGAGTTTATGTATATGTGTTTGTGTAAATGTATGTGGGTGTGTGTGTTTGTGTGAATTGATGTGTATTCGTGTGAATATGTCTGTGGGTGTATTTTTTTATACGTGTGTCTGTTGGCGTATTTATATATCTATACTCATTCATATGAGTGTACACATACACACACATATACATATTGGCGTCAGCGTGTTGAAAAAGTTCTAGTACAAGAAATGACCCTCATATTACATTTCTTTAGATTATCACATGTTTGAAAGAAAGATTCATCAAATTTCGACGTGGATTATAATAATGTAACAAACACTTTCAATGCATTTGCAGATAAATAGTAATATTTAGTTCTTTACTGATATAGTTACAGTTGCATGAGGTTAGAATGTCTCGAGAAAGAATCAGTGAACAGAATTTACGAGCAAATTCAACCGGCAGGAGACCTAGGGGTAGACCCTGGGAAAGGTGGTTGGATAGCATCTATGAGCTTGGCTGGTCTCGCTTGGGATCCATCCGGATCAACTTGGGATAGTTGCTTCTGACTGGACGCGCTGGGAGGAGTGATTGACGAATCTGCTCTCAGGAGCCTCTCGGGAATAAGTGAGCAAAGAAGAAGAGAATACTGATATAGTTTGTGTAATATAGTCTGAAAAATCTGAGTTTGTTTCCTTAAATTCGTTTTAGAAGAATTGAATTCGTGTTGGGTAACTAAACCCCTGGTTCAATTTTGTTATACTTTGAAATACAATACCATACCGCTCGTTGGTATACCAATGAAACAATATTCTCTGTAAAAATCTAATACTCCGTCAAACAAATATGTTAAGCCAGCAGTTTTATAGTAGTTTTTAAAACTGATTATATTAAGAAAAGTTAATGTTACATTTAGAGTCGCTTTGATACTCAACGAAAAAATGTATATCAATTTTACAAATTAATATAAAAGAACTGATGCAGTTCCGCAAAACGTGAAAATTGCCAAACAGACATATGTATTTGGAATATATTCTATACACTTGTGAGTTTATATTTAGTACTGATTTGTGTTGTTTTTGACGTATTGTATCCAATTAATGCCATGATATATTTAATATGATATACATTTTGATTCAGTTATTGTTTATTCACCTGAAGGCATTTCATTAAATATTATGAATTCCTGTGAATGAATGGAGTAAATTACGTCAGCAATTCCAACAACAGAAACAGCTCAATATTATTAAAGAGATTTAGCATAGATTTTCTTCTCGAAATTTCCTATTTCTTCTGAAGTGTTTATATTATTTGAAAAATGACGGTGGAACAATGTAACGGTATTGTAAAAACAGAAAATGGTATTTTTAAATCAAAAATGATGAAAGCAATACTTATTCAATGCCTCACATAATAAAATCTTGACAGTTTAGTTTTCAATGTATTATTGATTCTAAATGTTTCAACAATTATCGCTGTTTTTTGTGTTTATATCAGAAAAATCACGATATCATCGATGCCTTTAAGGAGATCTAAATTATATTTTATATTACAATTGATCAGCACTGAATGACTACGGAACAAAATGGAAGTGTATTATCGTTATTAAAATATAATTTTCAGGAATTCTAACCTCCTATTCTGGAATAAGACACTTGATTAATGGCGACTAACAAATTGATCAGAAATGTAAGTAGAAGCAAGTATAAATATGGCAAATATATACACTAATTGTTTCTACATTTAAGCAATTACCCAGTGCATTACTGGTACTTTATTTTATCGACCCCGTAAGGATGAAAGGCAAAGTTAACCCCGGTGAGATTTGAACTCAGAATGGCAAGGGCCGTAACTCCATGCGTCAAGGCATGGTGTCCGACCCTCTACCGATACTGCCAATCCACCGCCATATATATACACTAATGATATCTAAATGGCCTCCATAGTTAAAATATTATCGGTGATGTATTTGTTTTGCATGGTTTTTGACATGAAATCGTGTGTTGAAACACGTATTGTTATATTCGGGGAGGGTAATATTGTTATAATATTGCCAACAAATATTAAAGCACGCTCAAAAGTTTGGTTTGGTTTTCGCTTCAGCATGTATTTATATTTTATAAATATGTTAGCTGGTAACAAATGATTATCATTGATTGACTTAATTCACTAAAACAGTTAAAAATATAAATATAAAAATAATTTCTCAAAGTTCTTTCGTCACGCATATCTGTGACATCTTCAGCGATTATCGTTGTTTCATCCCATTGTGTTCTGTACGGTGTATGCTCGTGTCTGAGTCTGCTTTTATGTTTTTATTCTATCTTTGATCACTAGTCTGTGTCTGGTTGTTGTTATTCCTTTCAGGTTTTCTGTTCAGCCTAGGTTTTCTTAATTCTATTTCTGTAGCCTCATTTATCTGTCTAACTGTCGAGTCATTTCTATGTTTCGATATTATTTTAACTTCTTTGTTGTTTATTTTACCATCATGTTTTAGTCTGGCGTGTTCATATAGTACTGAATTGTCTTTTTGTCCTTTTAGTTCACTCCAGTGTTCATCAATCTCTCCTATGCTACGGCCTGTCTCTCTTATGTATATCGTTATCATGTTTCTGCAGGCTCCCTCTCTACATCCTATGCTAGAGACTGTTTCTAGTTTTACAATTTATCTATAACCTTACTCTATATATTACACAATTCTTGTTCGTACAGTGGGTTTTCTTAAAAGGGTCAGTTTTCCTGATCAGGGATTTTATGGTAGTTCCTGGTCTTTCTACCACTTTAATATTTAAATAGCTTTTAATTAGGGCCCTTCTAAATCGACAAGCTAGTTCACCTACAGGGGTTGCATCCACGAAACTTACTCACAGCTATCTCTGGTTGTCGTACCATGAGTTGGCTTTCGCTATCTTTTGCCTAGTCCTATCTCTGTTATTCCATGATTTACTCCTCTACAGCGGACAAATCCATTCCATGTCCAATATTAGGATAACATGACCCTCCCCAAATATAACAATAGCATATTATCACATGTGATCTTCTATATTGCTATTACCAAATTATATGACATCTTAATTCAGCAATTCTTAACCTTAGACATTTCATTTAACATTTTCGATTGTATGTTTTATTCCCAAATACTGCTGTAAGGTGGATTTATAAAATAGTATCACTCTTGGTCTTTTATATGTTACCCAATTCTATGACTTCTTAATTCACTAATCCTTAATTTTGAATATTTCCCTAATTCTTAACCTTAGATATTTTATTTAACATTTTTGAGAGGTATGACACCATGCATGCATACGTCACCTGTATATGTAGCAGCATAGCCTGGGTATGGAAGGAGTACTCCATTGGAGAGCTTTTCTAGGTTTTGTAGTTGTATAGAAATTTCTAGAGGTTGAAATATTTTGTACTTTGTGATGCAGACTTTACTAATTTGTTGTTGTGCACACGTGATTAGGGGTCCAGTTAAGTGCAACATAAGGGAACCTAAGTTATTTTATTCCATCCCTTTTTTTTATAATATCTGTGAGTTAATTTCCGTATGATCATATATCGGGTTATATCTTCAACAGAAATGTGTATAACGAGTCAGATTAAAGCAGACCGCATATGATTCCAATTATACTATCCATTGGCAGATATTGAACTCTCGCAACAGATTGCCTGTCTTCAAATTGTCCTATATCGATGCAAATCAGCTCCCTATTGCATTAAATATCATATGGAACAATTTCCAATGTAATTCCTGATATACAAAAGAATAGAATTTACAGCTGAAATATTATTAAAAATATAGAATCGTAAATTCTTCTAGAATGGAATATTGGTGCTACAAACATTTTATTTACATATACAGAATGTCACAAAAAATGAATATACACTTTGATTACCTGTACAGGCATTATTTATTAGAATTCTGTTGAAGTGTGTATACAATCTTTGGGGACACCCTATATATTCAGTTAATCTAGCAGCCTACACTGTCTCGAGTATTACAAGTGAAATATTACCCTTTACTCGAGATAAATTCTTCTGTTGCCTTAACGTAAAAATGGTTCAACGAAATATTTAGTTTTAATAAATAAACTCAGAACACCGTCAATCTTAATTGTGGCGATTGTTACACCAATTCTGAATTATGTAAGAATTGTTCTGGTTACAACTATGACTTTTTATAGATGTTATTTTTGAAGAAGATTTAAATGTGTAATAAAAGACATCCAAGGGAGGCTGTCTTATCCTAACAT
Source organism: Eledone cirrhosa (assembly GCA_964016885.1). Classification (NCBI taxonomy): domain Eukaryota; kingdom Metazoa; phylum Mollusca; class Cephalopoda; order Octopoda; family Eledonidae; genus Eledone; species Eledone cirrhosa. Next base: position 9,809,062 of record OZ024752.1, on the reverse strand, counting down.
GTTTGCATCTCGTATTATAGAAGATGAGATGAATTGAAAATCTCAGAACGTATATGTTTTAAGATATAATCTCATAATGGTTTTGCTGATGTAAAAACTGCCATCTCAATGAAGGAGCTGGACGACAATATGAAAAGGACGAGAGGACAACTCTAGATTGTAACATGTTCAAGTGTCATGCAGTATATCCCAAGTCCTGTTAAGTTTCCGTATTGTGACTTTCTCAATATTATGATCAAATCGTATTTATATCGAAGTCATCTTTCATATTTGCACAGGCTTTATGATGCCGGCGGTATTCAGTTTCTATTTAATCAAATACACAAATTCTTGTGTATGAGTAATCAAATAGAGTATACTTTTCAATATTGCAGCATAGAGGTGTGAGGCAATGCAGGAATTCAGGCTTTATAATATAATAGATTGCGGTGTTTGTTCATTATTTCTATGATGTGAAGTCAAATTCCCTAAGGATGACGTTGCCATACATCATTCCGTGTGATTAAAATAAGTTCAAATCATTTTCTTGTGTTGATATAATTTTCTAAACCATAAGTGGAGATATTCGGCAGTGCTAGTGTGAGAAATCAATATCTCAGTGTAGCATATGAAACCTATACTCAGTTCTGATTAATGTCATCTCACTATAACATGCTACTTTCTTTCTAGTTCTTGTCAAACTTTAGATCACATTGCATATATTTCGGGTGTGAATAAAACGAATTCGTTTTCCATAAATGTGCATAAGAAGTCAAACCTCTATTTTACATCATTCAATATTTGTATCGATATTAAGGCCTTGTTCTGGAAAAAACAATGAAGCGTTTTATTTAAAAGCCCTACAATATTCAATTTGGCTATTTTAGCTCTCTGCTTAGATGCATCCAGCTTCGACTGGCATTTTTTAAAATATAGGAATAGGTGCATGTAGTACGCTAGATTCGATTCAATCGAAGTACGTCTCTCAGCTATAAGATTTGGCCATATTCCAATATTTATTGTAGCATATTTCAAATGTCCAATATCGATTTACTCCTGATAGTTCAGAAACATTTGTTTTAAGGTGGAAATAAATGATGTTGTTTATGAAAGAATGATTTCACTTAACACTATTAAGAAATTGTAGCTCAGTGGAATGGTTTTTTTTCTTTTTATTTCTAAAATGTAAATACGGTGTGAATACAGTATTTCTCTATGGCTATCGGGTTTCCTCAGTGGTTGTCAATTAAAAGTTGCCAAGTTATAATAACCCTGCTTTTGTACACTGTTTACTTGTTTTACTATTAATTTTTTACACACCAACTCTCTCGGTACAGGTTAATGTACATGTATGTACACACACACGCACACACACAAATATACACACAAAGCTACACATACACGCACACACACAAAAATAAACACAAATCTATACACATGCACACACACACATACCAACTGACACATACAAACACACGCGCAGCATTTGCACCCACACACATATATACAAACACACCGATACAGCCTCACACACACACACAAATACCAACTGACACATACAAACACACGCGCGCGCATTTGCCCCCACACACACATATACAAACACACCGATACAGCCTCACACACACACACACTCACACACACATGCACAGCTAACACACACACAAACACACACACAAATACAGACACACTCACACACACATGTGCACGGCCACACACACAGCCAGGCTCTCTCTCTCTCACACACACGTAAGTACAGGCAAGCCTGATTATCACGTGACGCCTGAGAAGCCATTCTTATTATCTAGATCAATATTTGTCTTAGGTGGAGTCAGTTGACATTAGAAGTGTAATACTGGAGAACTTCAAACATGGCAAGATGGTGATGAGAAATAACTGGAGTGTTGATGATTGGTGTGGGCAGGAGGGTGTCCCTTCTTACCAAACATTGATTGATCCTCGCAGATAGAGGAAGAGAGGCGGAGAGAAAGATTATATATATATATATATATATGTATATATATATATATATATATATATAGTGAAAGCAGCGATTTTTTTGCTTAAACTTTAATCTGTTATTTTAATATAAATATTTATGGGTTCGGTTCTAGCTGTCGCACGGCCGGAGCTCAGCCGACGGAGTCCTGACTCTTTCCATATATATAAATATATATATATATATATATATATATATATATATATATATATATATATTTCTTTATGGGTTCGGTTCTAGCTGTCGAAACGGCCGGCGCTCAGCCGTCGGAGTCCTGACTCTTTCCATATATATATATATATAGCTAGAACCGAACCCATAAAGAAATATATATATATATATATTTTTATTTTATAGAAGGAGCTTCTACAGGACTAGTACTGTTTCATTCAGAAAGCTCCTTCTATAAAATAAAAAATGTTTACTCTGCCATGTATTGAGTACCGACTCAACCCGGGACCTACGTATATATATATATATATATATATATATATAAGATCAAAAGATGGTTAAAAGAGTTCCATGTATATTATTATGCGCATTTCAAAAACAAATATCATCATGAGATGACATTTGCGATTTCGTCAGATAAAATAGGGAGACATGATATTAAGTTTAAAAAACACTTGTGAATAGTGCAGTTTTAAATTAACATATCCTATATCATATATATATATATATATATAAAGTAATTCCGTCGGAAAGGTACAGGAAAAAAAGAGTGCTCTGTGTAGGTTACAGAGCTTATTAGTTAACCACTGGTAAATGAAATAATTATCTTATGTTGTTTATTAAATAACTATAGATATATATATTAAAATAAGAGATTAAAGTTTAAGTAAAGAATCGCTGTTTTCATCCTTAACGGGATCTTCAGAAGAGTTTCTTTCCGAGGCACACGGCTGGGAGAGGTTTGTTTTGTGGGAGACCAGCAGTCACCCATACATACCAGTCTCCCTTCTCCACGCCACAGTTGTGCCAGTGACGTCGGACTCATTTTTACACCTGAGTAACCTGGAGCAACGTGAAATAAAGTGTCTTGCTCAAGGACACAACGCATCACTCGGTCCGAGAATCGAATTCACAGCACCTCATTAGCAAGCTCAATGCTCTAACCACTCTTTAAATACCTACACGTGTGAGGCTATGGATGTTGACTGAATGGAGAATGTGGAGAGATATACTTAATGCCAGGATTTCAGGCATTTACTTGTCTCTAATCGATTAGGTGTGAATTACTTCTGTCAGGTATAGTTAGATAGAACTGATGGAACGTGGATGGAGGATATGTGATGTGGATGGTGATAAAGCTTAGGATCTCGTAATTTCACTGCTATGAAAATAACTAAAATGGTTTTCCATTAACTTCAGCCACAAGATACGAGAAGTTTAGTTAAAATATGTTATCTACAGCTACTTAAATATCTTAAATAAGGACAAGCGTATAATCGGCTTTTTATATTCACATAAATATATACACGAAACCGATCCCGATCCAGTTATATAATTCAAGCCTCTGCAACATATTCCATTGGCGAGCCACCTTTGAACTTTGGAACAACTATTAGGGCCAGTCACTGTCAAAAATATGTAATTTAATGAAAACCAGTGAATTTAATCATAAATATATTGTGAATATATTTTAAAACAAAGACAAATAAAATATAATTTAGTTTTATTAATGTGAGACTTGGTATTTGGTATAGGTCAACTAACAGAAAATTGTATTACAGTTACGAAAAAAATTCTAAATAAGCCTCCAAGGTAAAAATTAAAAACGGTCATCGGGGGCCACTCTGACTGGTCTGGCGGAGTGGATTGTGGACGGCGGGCCGCTTGTTACACGCCTCTGATATAATTCAATCTTTTGTGAAGAGAAATAATTGTTTCTACTTTTGGCACAAGGCCAGCAATAACCCCTGCGTATTACTAGTACTTTATTTTATCGACCCCGTAAGGATGAAAGGCAAAGTTAACCTCGCCGGGATTTGAAGTCAAGAAATAATATCCAAATATAGACCTGCCAACTCTGCCCGTCCGATGGGGGGGGGGATATCTCCCATTTGGATTTTTAGAGGTTGGCAGGTCTGCAGTTACAAGAGATATCTATTGCTATCTACTGGAATATTCCATTTATAATGAACTACACCTTTCACCAAAATCGCTGGTTTTATGCTAATCTTCAAATAATTACTATGTACGAGTTACAAACTCAAGCTACTAAATTTAAAATAAATGGCATTACAATGTTTAGCAATTCGTAATGATGAAATAAACGCAAAGTTTCAGAAATAAGACTAGAGTTTGGTTTTTCGATTCGTTTACAAGCAAACAACCTCATTACCTTTTGTTTTTTGGTTGACCATCGCCATTATTTTGTTCAACCGGTGAAAGAAGGAAATAATCGACAATATTGTTTCTAGGTTATTGCCCTTTGTCAACATTGTGAATCTCTCTTCTATCACTTATAAGAATTATTGAAAATATATAACATTCTCTAAAGTATATATCGGCTGATTAGCCTGATTAGCAAACAAAGAGATTATATGGCTGACTTTACCGGAAATTAAAAACAAAATTAGAATTTGATTTTTCGCTCTAACATAGCGGATACATAAATGTATTCGTGCGTCTTATATCGAATAATAATTGTTTCTACTTTTGGAACAAGGCCAATAATTACCCAGTGCATTACTGGTACTTTATTTTATCGACCCCGTAAGGATGAAAAGCAAAGTTAACCTCGGCGGGATTTGAACTCAGAATGGGAATATCGAATAATAATAAAACCATAGCGTTTTGAGTTCAAATCCCGCCGGGGTTAGCTTTGTCTTTCGTCCTTACGGGGGTCGATTAAGTTAAGCACAAGTACTGCACTCATGTTGATGCACAGTCTGCAACTGGTGGAGTTTAGCGTCACAAAGAAAAACTGCCTGGGGTTGATTTAAACGACTTTCCCCTCCCCTTCAAATTGCTGCTTTTGTACGAAAAATAGAAATAATTAATAATCCTTACAAAATTCACGAATCAGTCATAAGATATTCTAAATATGGAATACTATAGCCTGTCACGAGAGACCTAGTTACACTAAATAATTATCTAATTAAGATAAATATGGAAACAGATTACAAATTTATAGTTTTCGGTTTCCGATGAAATAGCTACCAATTACAATATTACACCTTCAAGAAATGTTAGAATTTCTTAATAGATTCATTAAAATATAGAACGACTCCTACATAGTAATGATTTGAAAATTAGTAGAAAACCAACGATTTGGGTGAAAGGTGTAGTTCATTATAAATGGAATATTTCAATATATAGATAGCAATAGATAGTTGTTGAGTCGACTAGACTACTGCTTTCACTTATCAACATTTAACGCCAGTTTCTCTATCTACCTAATCTATTGTCGAGTTAAAGGAAACGGTTGAAATTGATACATCGTATAATATCAATCAATGAAGGTGGGAATGAAACGTCTAAAGATCCCACCTTCGGTCAAGAATGACCGTGGGGTTGTACCTAGAAAGTTCCCTTCCGAGGTGCAAATCCAGACAAGGTTGTTTGTGGAAGACCATGCAAATCAGTGTGCCCTCTCCACGCTCTAATGTTGTCCAAGGGAAAGGCAATGGCGAATACAGCTTGGCACCAGTGACATCACAAGTTATTTCTACAGCAGAGTGAACTGGAGCAACGGGAGATAAAGTGTCTTGCTCAAGGATACAACGCAAAGCCCAGTCTGAGAATCGAACTCACGATTGTGAGCCCCATGCTCTAACCACTAAGCCATTCTATGGAGCGGTATCTACAAAGGAAATATGTATTATGCAACGAAATATTGTGTCGCATTCTCCGTCTCCATGTTAGTCACTTCGGCCACAAACCCTGGTATTGCAGACCGCAATGTAGTGGAAAGGAAGACAGACAAAATAAGGGGACTGTGCAGATATTTCCTCTACTCGCCAGTCGCCTTCGAGACCTCGGGCGTACTCGAAGCCCGTACTGCCGAGCTCTTCTGTAAGATCGGAACGTTGGCAGCCTGTCTGAGGAAGGATCACCGTGAGGTGGGCTGGCTGTAGCAGCGCTTGTCGCTGACCATTGTCCGAGGAAATGCTTTTGCGGTTACGTCCGAGGGGCGCAGCACCAACACCACCGCGACCTTGACCCACAGTCCATTACCACTTCTACTTCCCACTTATGGCCAAACATGTGTACATGTAATATGTGTGTATGTAGATAGTCTTTTACTAATTTCAATAGACTCGAAATAGTGAGACATACATACAGACATACATAGAAACATACATAGACATACATAGACATACATAGACATACATAGACATATACACACTGAGGCATACATTCAGACATACATACACGCAGACAGACATACACACAGACAGACACACAGAGACATACACACAGATATATATATTTGGATGTGGCATTGAAGAAGATGCACGAAGAGTGTTAGGGCAAGCTGGCTACATGAAATATATGGTTTTATATTACATTAGTTGAGCTCAGAAATTGTACAAGAACAGGAAATATATTTTTTTAAATGTTAAGTACCCCTTAGTACATTTTGTATAGAATTGTTTCTACTTTTGGCACAAGGCCAGCAATTTCCCTAGTGTATTACTGGTACTTTATTTTATCGACCCTGTAGGGCCGCAACTCTATACTGCAAAGCATGGCGCCCGACCCACTACCGATACTGGCCATTCACCGCTGAAATATATAATGCCCATATGAGGGAATTCCATTAATGATTGGAGGACTGCGAGACTGTGCTGGGATATTATGGATGGCTTATGAAAGGGGTCCCTCAAATGTTCTATCCACCGCTTTATAATACCTACAGTATAACTACTGAAGGTGAATCGATCTTTTGAGCTGAAAGGACAACAGTTGTTAAGTGAGGTTAAAATGCTTGTTTGAGCAAGTTTAGATCTCTTTTCATCAATGAATAGTTGAAGATCAGTGGATGTATTCGACCAACCCACGTTCTTCATTTTCTGCAACTGTCTTTTCACTAATGACGTATGATCTATCGGTTCTAATATCTTCAGATGTTCTTTTCAACATAAATCGGGTTTCAGCAATTTCTCCTACAATTTATGTTTGATATCCGAAATCTTAGATATTTATTAATTATTTTCATAACCCCAGAATATCACCAGCTGTGGTACAAAACTTTACATGAGATGTGGCTGTGTATCATCATGTAGTGACTTCAGAATGGCTTTGTGAAAGGACAGAGTTTAGCAACATTCAAACAATTTGGACCCTTCACTTTATATGGGGTGAATTTATTTGTAAGAAATAGCTTCCACCCTGATCGGAGAAAATACACATCCGCAAAATGTTAGCACTAGAAATATTACGAAGGACATGTTTGCTTATGATGATAAGATGTCTCCGATTTTATCGAGGGTTCGTCCTAGTGAACCTTTACTTAAATGCTGATATATGAGTGTTCTTTAAGACAAGGTCAAATTCAGAGTGCAGCTATGACAGGCGAAGTCCACTATTTATCTCTGTAATATAGACGTACCGTAAGCTAGGCTACATTACAATGATCTTCAGAAGATCCCGTTAAGGGTGAAAGCAGCGATTTTTTGCTTAAACTTTAATCTGTTATTTTAATATATATATTTATGGGTTCGGTTCTAGCTGTCGAAACGGCCGGCGCTCAGCCGTCGGAGTTCTGACTCTTTTCATATATATATATATATATATATATATATATAATCTTTCTCTCCACCTCTCCTCCTCTATCTGCGAGGATCAATCAATGTTTGGTAAGAAGGGACACCCTCCTGCCCACACCAACCATCAACACTCCAGTTATTTCTCATCACCATCTTGCCATGTTTGAAGTTCTCCAGTATTACACTTCTAATGTCAACTGACTCCACCTAAGACAAATATTGACCTAGATAATAAGAATGGCTTCTCAGGCGTCACGTGATAATTAACCTGTTATTTTAATAAATATATATACATATATATATACATATACATATAAATACATATAAATATATATATATATATATATATACACACACACATATATATATATATATATATATATATATATATATGAAAAAGTATGACGTCGACGGCAGAGCTCAAGCCGTTTCGACGGCTATTTCTGAGTCCAGAAATAGCCGTCGAAACGGCTTGAGCTGTGCCGTCGGGGTCATACTTTTTCCTTATACCCAATCTACTACACTAAGTATTGAGTACTTTGGTGCGTTATGGTCCATCTGGTTCCTTACCACAATTCCTTCGTTATATATATATATATATATATATATATATATATATACATATAAATATATATATATAAACAAAGAAAGTGTGGTAAGAAACCAGGTGGACCATAACGCACCAGAGTACTCAATACTTAGGATAGTTCGGATGTACCTGTCGAAACGGCTGGAGCTCAGCCGTCGAGATCCTGACTCTTTTCCCATATATATATATTTCGCTTCGGAATTTGTTTAGCAAGATTCTTTATCTGAAAACGTGTGTTGAAACAGATATTGTTATGAAGAGGTCACAGAATGTGTGACGAAAGAACTTTGACAATATATGAACAATTGTCTGGTTGTGGAACCAACCAAATCAACCGGAAATTTATAAATTCTTAAATTTATAAATTTAATTTATAATAAATTGAAGTGAAAGCAACTGGTGCGTGTGTTTCTTATTGGCAACATGACCCTCCCAAAGCATAACAATATATATATATTAGTGTCTCAACCTTTATTATATACCCCGATGATTCCGGCCTTGTGCCGATCGTAAGTGATTATGTGTGTTAATCACTCTTTGTTTGGTGTTTATAAAAGTATATATATATATATATATATATATATATATATATATATACATATATATATATACTGTAAATATACGCACACTCTCGTATATTTTGATTCCTTTTTAATGAAGCAGTTCTAATCCTATAAAATCCATTTCTATATTTAAAATGTTACATATATATGTAGATTACCAACACTAAGCTATCTCATTCGCTAATCAACGTATGTGTGCACTCTAACCCGTTGGGATTGTATTTTAATAAAACGAACCTTGAGTGAGTGAGGAAACGACCAAAGCTGTCTTTTCTATTGGATAAGCTTCGTCTCTTAATTATCTTAACTCCCAGGGAACTATACTGCACTGCATCTCAATTATAAGTTGAACTTTCTCACTCTGCTTTTCTACTTCTATTTATTTATTATATTTATTATATATATATATATATATATATATATATATATATATATATATATATATATATATATATATATATATATAACGAAGGAAATGTGGTAAGGAACCAGATGGACCATAACGCACCAAAGTACTCAATACTTAGGGTAGTAGAGTGGGTAATAGGAACGTTCCTATATATATATATGTGTGTGTGTGTGTGTGTGTGTGTGTGTGTAAAAGGTAAACAGAAATAACAACACAATCGGTAGAGTATATGGAAGGAATATATTAGTTTAACTCTTGAAATAGCAGGAAGATTGTCTTAACGTTTCGGACATTAGTCTTTCGTCAGAAGAAAGAATGAGAAATTAGGAAAATTTGGAAAAAGTGTTTTTACAGAAAAATAACAGGTCCATTCATGTTGGCATCGCTTGGAAAACTCGTACACACAATTTCACTTACATAAATATTTAGTTTCTTATATGTTTGAAATAATTGTTTGTACTTTTGGCACAAGGCCAGCAATTAAATCAGTGTATTACTGGTATTTTATCGAGCCCGTAAGTATGAAAGGCAATGTTAACCTCGACGGGATTTGAACTCATACCATAAATGTACGTAACTATGCCTCAAAGCATGGCGTCCGACCCTCTACCGATAGTGCCAATCCACCGCCCTTGTTTGAAATAATAATTGTTTCTTATATAGGCACAAGGACAGCAATTTTGCCGGAGTGGGAAGTCGATTAAATCGACCCCAGTGCGTGACTGGTACTTTATTTTATCGACCCCGTAAGGATGAAAGGCAAAGTAAACCTCGGCGGGATTTGAACTCAGAATGGCAAGGACCATAACTCTATGCCTCAAAGCATGGCGTCCGACCCTCTACCGATACTGCCAATCCACCGCCTTGTTTTAAATAATAATGATAGATTTGTTTAAATATTATGTATATTATATAAAACATGGCGGGGGGTGAAAGGGAATGGCAGACACGATAATGAAACTGTGAAACATGAAATTTTTAAAATATTCAATTGTTTTTGTTTTGCTGTTAGTGAATGGGTTAACCAATCAATGAGTATTATTAAATATATACATATATGTAACTAATGATAGGAACAAAACATATTGAATAAATCAAACAGCATGTGCGGAAACATTATATTTGCCGTTTATAAAATTTAAAATATTTTAAACATTGTTTAGAAAGACGAAAACAAACTCGTTGCACAAGCAGTATTAGCTGTGGTATAAAAGTCACTAATATTTTAAAAACAACTATTCCAAAACACGTGATGGCTATCCAGTGGCAGATTAACGCGAATAACCCGGATTCGATTCCTCACCGAAGCCGGTAATCGTAAATAATTTGACACAAGCAAACCCCAGATTACCAAATGAAATGCTGAAAAGAATAGGCTGATTCAGATAGATTCTGCTGGGGTTACGGGGTTGCCAGTGCGTGGGACCCTATTTTCTTGCAATAGTGAGAACTATTTGTTTGTAATAGTGAGAAACGAGGAGAGAATGAGAGACGGAGTCAGTGACTATACCAGCTTGCTGAAGTATTTCGTAGTCAAAGGTTAAGTAATTATTATATTACTGATCCATTATTTTGTCGTCTTAACTACAATAAGGAGCCACAGGTCACCACTTACCAGAATAAGAATTGTCCCCAGTACTAGACTGTTACTTTTTTTTTTTTTTTTTTTTTTTAATCCTGAATGGATGAAATGCGAAATTGACCTCGGCTATATTTGAACTCAGTGTAGAGAATCGAACCGAATACCACAAAGCATCTATCCGCCATTCTGACCACTCTGCCAATTCGCTGAATTATACTCAAATTATTAAAACTTAACCATATATCTTCATATAGACACGTGTTGACTCATTTTGAGAAAATAACATTTTTGGAGAAACCTCTTTTCTCTCTTTATCATTTCTCAGTATCGGTAGAGCGTCGGATCCACGTTTTGCAGCATAGAGTTACGGCCCTTTGTCTGTATATAAAGAGTTATATATAAGTTTTAATAATTTGACTATATTTCGGCGAAGGCAGGAGGGAGTCTGCGGTGCTGATCCCGGGAGATCACTAATCATGTAAGAGTAGGTATAGAGATAGGTAAATCCCGACCGCGGTACCAAGTGGTTTCGGCTTATGTGTGTATATACACAAACACACCCGTCGGGCCGGAGGGCTCAACTCTTGTCGTTTCAACAGCTAGTTCATGCTGGAACTAGCTGTTGAAACGCAAAGTGCTCAGCCGTCGAGGTCCGACTCTTCATAATATAAACATACTCTGCTACCCCAAGTATCGAGTATTCTTCTGAGTAATGGTCTAACCAGTTTCAAACTGAATACATCCCGATATATTATATATATATATATACACACTGATTGCGTATATATATATATATATATATATATATATATATATATATATATACACACTGATTTTGTTGTTATTTCTGTTTACCTTTTACATACACACACACACATATATATATATATATATATATATATATATATATATATATATATATATATATATATCAACGCTTACGTGGACCTCTCAAATTCGTTGGATTTTGCACCAGGAAAGCTTTTCGTATCACTGATAATGTCTTTACATCTTGAAGTATTTAAATACACCTCGACTCTCTCTCACCTTTCCTCCACTATACTCTCTTACTTCCACCTTCTTCTTCTCATCCGCCTATTTCTCTCTTACCCCAGTACCTTCATCCTAAAAAAAAATTCTTTCAGTTTCACCCCGCTCGTCTCTTCAATCTTTCTAATTTCTCATTCCTTCTTATGACCAAGAACTAGCCGTCCGAAACATTAATACAGTCTTCCTGCTATTTCAAGTGTTAAGCTAATATATTCCTGCCATATACTGTACCGATTGTGTTGTTATTTCTGTTTACCATTTAGATACATACATGTGTATATCTATCTATCTAGGGCGGGTAAAATTCCCGAGATCCATGATCAAGTTCTCTCCAGCGGTCCCTGTCCCTCATTATCACTGCCATGTCCTGCGTCTCCAAGAGACCAGTGTCTGTCCTTAGGGCATCAACATATGTTAGCCTTGGTCTTTCTCTTCCAGTGCGTCCATACAGGGGCTCCCACAGGAGCACTGAGTGTAGTGTCAACTCTGGATGTCGGTATCTGTATCTGGGAGCAAAGATTGGGAACACAGAAAATGATGTGATCGAGAGGACGAGCAGAATTGGGCGGCGTGCCACAGTTTGAGATCGGTGTAGAAGTCGGACCTTCGTGAAGACCTGAAGATCCGTCTCTTCGTTGCTGTATTGGAGTCTGTGCTGCTGTACGGGTCTGAGATTTGGACACTGACCAACAAACTCACTCAGATGATGGATGGGTGCTACACGAGAATGCTGAGGATTGTGCCGAACCTTAATCAGTATACACTGAGGATGAAGAACTCAGAGCTGTACAGGAGCCTCCCAAGGGTCAGCTCGAGAGTAGCACAGAGGAGACTGAGGTTAGCTGGATATATCTATATATATATATAACATTAATAAAGATGCTGATGTTACATAAATCGTTTTAGGTAACATCAGCATCATTATTAATGTTATATATATATATATATACTGAACGTCCATCGTAACTACAAACTACGAATGTTGAGAGCTTTCTCCTGCTTGCTTCTGTTTTTGCCAAAAAAAATTTCTTCGGAACAAGAGATGTCAACATGAATGGACCTGTTATTTTTATCTAAAGACATTTTTTTTTCCAATTCCAACCAGCCCGTCCCCTCAATCTATCTTATTTCTCATTCTTTCTTCTGATGAAAGACTATCGTCCGAAACGTTATGAGCCTCTATATCAAGCGTTAACCTAATATATCCCGTCCATATACTGTACCGATTGTGGTGTTATTTCTGTTTACCTTTTACATATATATGTATTATTGATGCTGGAGTGTGTTGCTCAGATTAAAAATATATATTTAGGTTAGTCGGATTACTTGAGCGGTTACCAATTTTAAAGAACACGAGTTAATGTAAAATTATGAATACATTAGCAAAATTTGAGCTTAATTTTACGGGGTGGCTAGAAATATGGTAATCTTTAAGTAAAGTACGTTGAAATTATTTTGTAGCCTCATAACTGACGTCCATCACTATAATATAACAAAATATAATATAATATAATATAATAACATAATATAATATATAATATAAATGAATATAAACATTAGCTGTAAGTTGGTGAATATTTTTGAATAAAAAAAATCCGATAAAGTGCCTGAATATGATTTTCGTTTGCTACCGAAATGTACTAAGAATAGCTCACTATTTTGGCTGGTGAAATATAATAATTTAAAACACAACACAATATTGTTGTCAATTAGTGATTATTATTTAAGCGATATTTTTTTTTTCATATATTGAAAAGTAAAAAGTTTAAGAATAATCTAGAACTTTCTTGTAAAATCTATTTTCTATAAAGTCTATTAATAGCAAAGAGAAAATTAAAGAAAAGCAAATTACACTCCTCGAGATATTTAGTTTAAATTTCAAACAAATACACACATACACACCCACATACATACCCACATACATACCCACATGTATATGCGTGTGTATATATGTATGTATATACGTATGCATATATGTATGTATATACGTATGCATATAATTTTTTTCATACATAAATATATATGTATTTGAATGTATTATGTGTGTGTATATATATATGTGTGTGTGTGTGTGTGTATTTATTCATATACATATATGTATATATTTATACATATATGTATATATTTATATATATATACATACATATGTATGTATATATATATATATATATATATATATAGGTATATATACATATACATACTTACATAAATACATAGGTATATATACATATATATACTTACACACATACATAGGTATATATACACACATATATATATATATACGTACACACAAACACAGGTATATATACATATATATACTTACAGATACATAGATATATATATACATACTTACATAAATACATAGGTATATAAACATACTTACATAAGTACATAGGTATATATACATACTTACATAAATACATAGGTATATATACATACTTACATAAATACATAGGTATATATACATATACATACTTACATAAGTACATAGGTATATATACATACTTACATAAATACATAGGTATATATACATACTTACATAAATACATAGGTATATATACATACTTACATAAATACATAGGTATATATACATACTTACATAAGTACATAGGTATATATACATATACATACTTACATAAATACATAGGTATATATACATATACATACTTACATAAGTACATAGGTATATATACATATACATACTTACATAAGTACATAGGTATATATACATATACATACTTACATAAGTACATAGGTATATATACATATACAAACGTAGAAAATATATAAAAATTAACGCCAAATTTATGGAGGTGTCTATGGCGTCTTTCTTTTTTATTTCAGTTTTCTCTATCTAGTCTTTATACGAAATAGTCTGTACAGGAATGTTTGACATTATTCTTCGTCTTTTTTCTCATTCAATATTTACAAAAATAATATCTATTAAAAAATATTGGATTATTTCCATAAATTCATATTGATGAAAAGCCGAGTATAGCCCATTACCGGTTAAATCCTCTCTAGAATTCATTCCTTTTTACCAAAGTTGAGTTTAATGACCGTATTTTCAGTTCCTTGATTTCTAGAAATAAACATATTTAATGATGTAAAACAGTATATACATATATATATAAATGATTACTAAAACTTATTTATGAAAGACAATACATTTAGTACCAGTTGTAACTGGACGCATGATTTACGATTAACTGCTCCGATACTATGGACATATGGTTAGAATGTCTCTGGAAAGAATCACTGAAAAGTCACTCCAGGTGGAGCCACTACTTCTCTGAATTGAGATATCACAGCTCCGATACTATGGGCATGGGGTTAGAATGTCTCAGGAAAGAATCTCTGAATTGAGAGATCACAGCTCCGATACTATGGACATGGGGTTAGAATGTCTCAGGAAAGAATCTCTGAATTGAGAGATCACAGCTCCGATACTATGGACATGTGGTTAGAATGTCTCGGGAAAGAATTACTGGAGAGTCATTCCAGGTAGAGCCACTATTTCTCCGAATTGTGAGATGACAGCTCTGATACTATAGGCATGTGGGGTTAATATCTCAGGAAAGAATCACTGGAGAGTCACTCCAGGTAGAGCTGCTATTTCTCTGAATTTAGAGATCACAGCTCCGATACTATGGGCATGTGGTAGAATGACTCTAGAAAGAATCACTGAAAAGTCACTGCAGGTAGAGCCACTACTTCTCTGAAATGAGAGATCACAGCCTCGATACTACGGCCATGTGGTTAGAATGTCTCAGGAAAGAATTACTGGAGATTTACTCCAGGTAGAGCCACTACTTCTCTGAATTGAGAAATCACAGCTCCGATACTACGGCCATGTGGTTAGAATGTCTCAGGAAAGAATTACTGGAGATTTACTCCAGGTAGAGCCACTACTTCTCTGGATTGAGAGATCACAGATCCGATACTATGGGCATGTGGTTAGAATGTCTCAGGAAAGAATTACTGGAGATTTACTCCAGGAAGAGCCACTACTTTTCTGGATTGAGAGATCACAGATCCGATACTATGGGCATGTGGTTAGAATGTCTCAGGAAAGAATTACTGGAGATTTACTCCAGGAAGAGCCACTACTTTTCTGGATTGAGAGATCACAGATCCGATACTATGGGCATGTGGTTAGAATGTCTCAGGAAAGAATTACTGGAGATTTACTCCAGGTAGAGCCACTACTTCTCTGGATTGAGAGATCACAGATCCGATACTATGGGCATGTGGTTAGAATGTCTCAGGAAAGAATTACTGGAGATTTACTCCAGGAAGAGCCACTACTTTTCTGAATTGAGAGATCACAGATCCGATACTATGGGCATGTGGTTAGAATGTCTCAGGAAAGAATTACTGGAGATTTACTCCAGGTAGAGCCACTACTTCTCTGAATTGAGAGATCACAGATCCGATACTATGGGCATGTGGTTAGAATGTCTCAGGAAAGAATTACTGGAGATTTACTCCAGGTAGAGCCACTACTTCTCTGAATTGAGAGATCACAGATCCGATACTATGGGCATGTGGTTAGAATGTCTCAGGAAAGAATTACTGGAGATTTACTCCAGGTAGAGCCACTACTTCTCTGAATTGAGAGATCACAGATCCGATACTACGGCCATGTGGTTAGAATGTCTCAGGAAAGAATTACTGGAGATTTACTCCAGGTAGAGCCACTACTTCTCTGAATTGAGAGATCACAGATCCGATACTATGGGCATGTGGTTAGAATGTCTCAGGAAAGAATTACTGGAGATTTACTCCAGGTAGAGCCACTACTTCTCTGAATTGAGAGATCACAGATCCGATACTATGGGCATGTGGTTAGAATGTCTCAGGAAAGAATTACTGGAGATTTACTCCAGGAAGAGCCACTACTTTTCTGGATTGAGAGATCACAGATCCGATACTATGGGCATGTGGTTAGAATGTCTCAGGAAAGAATTACTGGAGAGTCACTCCAGGTAGAGCCACTACTTCTCTGAATTGAGAGATCACAGATCCGATACTATGGGCATGTGGTTAGAATGTCTCTAGAACAAATCGGTGGAAAGATTTAACGGGCAAAACGAACTGGCAGGAGAGCCAGGCGTTGTCTCCGAGCAAGATGGTTGGATAACATCCTTGATCTTGCTGGTCTCATTTGGAGATCCAGTCGGATCAGTTGGAGATGGTTGCTTCTGACAGGACCCTCTGGAAGGAGTGTTTGAGGACTCTGCACCCCACGACCCTCTCAGAAATAAGTGGGCGAAGAAGAAGAAGAAGAAGAAGAATTATGTTTTGTTTTGTCGAATTTAAGACAGGTTACAGAAACTCTAAACGTGCAGCAATAATGAACACTCCCGAAAATGGTGAAACATTAAACAAATAAAGAGTTGATACTGAACACACACATACACACAAGTGATATGTATATATGCATATATATATATGTATATATATATATATATATATATATATATATGTATATAATTGTTTCTACTCTCGGCACAAGGCCAGCAATTACCTAGTACATTACTGGTACTTTATTTTATCGACCTCGTCAGGATGAAAGGCAAAGTTCACATTGGCGGGATTTGAACTCATCTCGTAAAGGGACGTAACTATGCTGGAAAGCATGTCCAACCCTCTACCAATTCTGCCAATCCACCGCCCATATATATATATATAATAATATAGGGGTGGTGTTAATTTTTCGTTACATTTATTGAGGTGTGAAGCGTGTTTAGCGATTGCTTATCTCAAGGGTCGGTCTGTATCGATCGGTTCTGACTCCGGAATCAAAACCTCATCAAACATCGTAATATTTGTTTGAACTATTATACATATGTCTGGGTATGCGCACACACACACACACACACACATGTTTGAACTGTTATACATACATATGTCAGTGTGTAACCATACATACACGTTCACAAACATACACACATATATATATATATATATAAATATGTCCGTGTGTGACACAGATATTTGTATGTGTATGCATACACACATACACATACACACGCACACATTCACACACATTCACACACACCCACACACTATATATATAAACAGTTATTGTTAATTGATCGGAATATAGAGTATAGACACTACAAAAGACTTCAAACACGAATGAAATGTGCAATGGCATTTTAGCATGTATCCCATCATAATTTGGTTTTGAAAGAAAGGAGATTAATTAGCATTGAGTTAGTTAATTATTCACTACTTTGACAACTAACTAACTTTGAACATAAATCTCCAACCTCGTGACGTCATCTTACTGTTATTCTCTGATTGGACGGAAATAGTATCCTCCAGGGACGTCGTTATAATGAGCAATAGAACAATATATTAGTATTATACAACTAGTCATTGTTAACAATCATCTATCTGCCGTCTTAGAAGATTTTCAGTTTAGGATTCTACGGTTATATATTATGCATAGAGCAAGAAAAATGAAATATTTATGAGTCTACTGCCAGCATGTGGGTTATGGTTTTCTATAGAATATTTGCTCATATATATATATATGGTTATGGTGGAGATTAAATGAAATATAATATACAGTATTTAGCATCCAAGTTGTATAGAAGGTGAAGCAGAGGTGGAAATATATGCACATTAAAAGGCCATTACAAATAAACGGTGATATATATATATATATATATATATATATATATATATATATATGCACATGCACACATATATGGGTATTCGTGTGTGTGTATATATATAAATATATATATAGTATAATACAATGACGATTTGTTAAACTTTCATTGCGCTTATTGATTGGTGACTCTTTGTATATATATATATATATATATATATATATATAGTGTGTGTGTATACAATGAAAGAAAGATGGAATGAGAGAAAGTGCTTGGCCAAGAAATTACACATGTATACTATTCCTTACAACAAAGAAAAGAGAAACTCGATTTAATAATAAATATAACGTCCTTAGTAAAACTAATTATTGGAGTTATTTAAAACGCAAATTAAGATTATCAAAGACTCCAATATTATATTTCGGCAGTCGGGAAGACCACCACTAATTCATATCAAACAACTATTCCACACGCCATATTGTTTCGTCTAGCAATACTATAATCGCAAAAAGAACTGCTTTTTTTTTAATGGTTCTCCTTTTTTCCATAATATCACTTTGACGGATTAAAAAGAGATTCTTTAAATATATTTCCGTGCTGGTTCCATTCTTACTTTTTTTTCTATAACCTCTGTTTTGTATAGAACCTTACCCCAATTTTCAAATATATATATATATATATATATATATATATATATATATATATATATTAATAATAGTATTCCTAAACTATTCTTTAGGGCCTTAGATAAATGTTTCCCTCCCTCACATATCTATAGTAAAATCTTTAACAAACACACAATTAAAGTTTCTTATTCCACCACTTCCAACATCTCTAAACACAACAATAAAATATTAAATAATAAATTACATCCTTCCAACACTGAGCGTCATAATAATAGCAGTTGTATACCCGACGTCATAGTTAACTGTAGGCTAGATTCTGTAAATTTAAATACGACGTCAAACGTTACCTCGTTGAATGTTCATAACACCAATCTAAATCAGGAAACTATTGTTCCTATCGTAAATAACTTCTCCAATCCAATTCCTTCTATAAATAATACTAGGTCACTTGTTAATAACTCTGTTAATTTCTCTAATCGTAATTGTATTTGCTCTATTAAAACTAAATGTCCTCTTAATAACCATTGTCTTGATAAAAACTTAGTCTATGAATGTAAGGTTATAACTGATACTAATTCTTTTACCTATTTCGGTTCCACTTCCACTTCCTTCAAAATTAGATTTTATAATCCCAAATCGGCTTTCAAATACCAACTTAAAAGAACTAACACGGCACTCTCGGAACTCATATGGTCCTTAAAAGACAAAAATATTAACTATAACATCTCTTGGAGGAAGGTTTGTTCCACCTTTCCCTACCTGAATTCTTCCCTATCCAGAATATGTAATCTCTGCCTAGCCGAGAAATTTACCATTATATCTAATTTCAATTCTATAATAAATAGACGCACAGATTTATTTTCGCTCTGCTTGCATAAATTCCATAGAACATTCCATAAAGTATACAGCTAATATCTCAATACCTTATTAGTTTAAAATCATCTTTTCACAAAGGCTTATATATATTTTATAAATATACCCATCTTTCTACCTTATTTCAGTATTATATATTATATAATACAATTCACTCATTCTAAGTCATTCTTCTTTATCATTATCCTTTCTTCCCTTTTTTTTCTAATCTCTAACCTGTACTTTTTCTTCCCAATTACTTCTCAATTCATATTATTACTCACTACAGCATTATCCATTCTTCCATCTTTCCTCATATTATTGGCCATTAAAACTGTATTTTTTTAATACATTATAATATTACCATTAGAAGATTTCCGTAAACATATAAACTTTTTTGACGTTAGATATTTTTTTCTTCCTTAAATTTTTCTCTCTGTTCTCTCCTTCCCTGCTCGTTTTAAACCCATTACTAACTTTTACTTTTACACATTACAATACATAAAAACAAACTTAAACCCCAACTAATTTCTTAATATATTATAATATTACCATTAGAAAATATTTCGTAAACATATATACTTTTTGACGTTAGATATTTTCTTCCTTAAACATTCTTTTTTCTTCTCTCCTTCCATGCTCATTTTAAACATTCTATTTACGTATACATATTACAATACATAAAAACAAACTTAAACCCTAACTAATTCCTCTAAATTCATAACTTATTTATTCTTCTCCTTCTTTTTACATATCCTTAATATCATTAATATTTTTATCTTAATAATACATATTAATAGATTCTTTTCTTCGCACATATGATTAAACCCTTCAATATACAAACCTTAAATTAATACTATTCTTAATTCCTCTTTCTTCATGCATAAACCTCATTAACTTTTAACTTAAAAATCTTTTAAATTATCTATTATCTTCCAACGATTTTTTCTCTCTGTGAGACAATATTTTCTCAATTGTAAAGGCTATCTCACCCTCTCTACCACCCATTTCTCCTCCTCTCTCATACTTCCTTCTTATACTCCTCCCCCACCATCCTTTACTCTTATTTATTTCTCTTCCTTACCCCCCACCCGCACTTTTTCCCAATCTCATACATCCATCTTAATTTATTTTTCATATGTTGATTTAAAACTTCACTGCTCACAAGTGTTTTTTAAGCTTCATATCATGTCTCCCTATTTTATCTGATGAGAACGCAGATATCATCCCATGATGATATTTGTATTTGAAATGCGCATAATAAAATACTTGGAACTCTTTTAACCATCTTTTGATCTTATATTATATATATATATATATGTATATGTATGTATGTATGCATTTCTATAATACGAAGAGGGTGTTTAACTCCAACACGCTCCAGTATTCTAATCCTATGTATTCATATATATATATACTTATTTGTTTTTTTTCATTTATTTTGTTTTGTTATCACGAAGTCACAACCAGTGACCTCAAGAGATAACAAGGTCTACCATCCACTATGTTCAAGAAAAAACACATAAACAGATGCATGTATCTTTAAGTGTTTAGACCTGTGATGAATTTATATTGACAGAATCTTGCTTAGCATATGGGCAGTTCCCATTAGTACTATCTTTTGTATTTCTTCTATTATCATTGTGAGTTCAAATCCCGCCGAGGTTAACTGTGCCTTTCATCCTTACGGGGCCGATAAAATAAAGTACCAGTAATACACTGGTTAATTGCTGGCCTTGTACCAAAAGTAGAAACAATTATTATTATCGTTATTTTCCTGAAAGGAAGTCATCGGATAAGACAGAAAAAACTTCGATCGTTTTCCCACTCACTCAATAATGCTATATCAGTATCATTAACACACCAACCCAAAGAAAACAGAGTGCACACACACATATATATATATATATATATATATATATATATATATATATATATATATATATATATATATATATTTGTTTTATGACGTTTTTGATATGAAATCGTGTGTCGAAATAAATATTGTTATACTTGGGAAGTGTCATAGTGTTGTAATAATATTGCCAGAAATAATAACAGAACACACTCACTGTTTGGTGGGTTTTCGCTTCTGTATCTTTTATCAGTTAATTCATTTGGTCCTCAATGTTTACCATTGACTGACCAACAGATAGAATAAAGATGGCGTAGATATACAATACCACAGGAGGAACATAATAGTACCACTGACTATGTTGCAGATGTGCAACGAAAGAACTTTGTTAGACTATATATATATGTGTTTATATCTATATTATTTCTGTGTTTTTGACCGTTAGTCAGTCAATGGTAAACATTGAGGACCGAATAAATTAACTATGGAGATATAAAAGATACAGAAGCGAAAACCAACCAAACAGTGAGTGTGTTCTGTTATTATTACAACAATATGACCCTCCCTAAGTATAACAATATATATATAAATATATATATATATATATATAATTATAATCCATATATATATAGAGCCAGAGAGAGATAGAGAGATTATAAATGTTAAAGCGATTGACCTTTTAACCTTACGTAAACTTTCCCAGTCTTTTAGAGCCATTAACTATTTTGTTGGCAAGTATTCTACGAGTTATCAATAATGTGTGCAAAATAAAATACTTCCCAACGTATCCTTATGAAAAAAATGTATTTGATTTATCAAGTGGTTTAGTAGTTTTAACAATATATGACAATATACATGCAATTAGTTTTACACGTCAAATGCATTAATTGGTTAGAGAACATGATATTAAAATCTTCATACTTGCGGAAAATTCTTCTTCTTCAAGACAGAGAGTTACATTTGGATGTGACTTACCTAACGCCCTTCTACCTTAATTTGTACTTACATCTTTCAGATTTTCGTTATATATATTTCGACCTTACTCTATATGACAATATTAAAACCCTGTTTATAATGATCAGCTATTGATACATTTAGGGAAGTATATTCAATTTATTTAGAGCCCTGAAATTGAAATCTTCAGTTTACTCTTGTTGTTAATCCGTCAATTCTCTTGCGAATTCCTTCAGCTTAGATGTATTCTAATGGGCAACAACATTCGTAATATGAAGTCGTAGAAATGATGTTATGATCTGTGGAAACGGGACTTTAATTTCAAGCCGATATAAGATGAAAGCTTCTATCAGCAATATTGTAGAAACTCATTTCTATAGTTAATGGAATGTTTCGCTTTGGCAACAGTTGTTGCCTCCATTTTTAATATATTCAAAGATATCTCTATTTGAAGATGTCACAATATGTTATATTTCACAATAAAGAAACATGAATAGATCTAGTAGTTTATTCTTCTCTGTGAAATAACTGTGTATTTCTATGACACACACATGTATGTGTGTATGTATGTATATATATGTGTGTGAGTGTGTGTGCGTGTGTGTGTATATTTGTGTGTGAGCGTATGTGTATATATATATATATATATATATATATATATATATATATATGCATGCACGCATGCATGCATGTGTGTAAGTGTGAGTATGTCTGCGGTTAGTGATATATATTTAGATAGATACACACATACATATATATATATATATGTGTGCATATATATGTATGTGTATATATATATATATGTATGTGTATATATATATATATGTATGTGTATATATATATATATGTATGTGTATATATATATATATGTATGTGTGTATATATATATATATGTATGTATGTGTATATATATATATGTATGTGTATGTGTATATATATGTATGTGTGTATATATATATATGTGTGTATGTATATGTGTATATAAATATGTATATGCATGTGTATGTATGTATATATATGTATATATATATATATATATATATATATATATATATATATATATATATATATATACACGTATGTATGTATGTAGTTAAATAGATAGAGAGATATATAAATAGTTAGAAAGGGGGAAACAGAGAGGGTTCCGACATACAGTAATGTACATGTAACATGGCGTCTTCCTGCTAGTTTTGACTGGGGAATATTCATTGTTACATAAAGAATACATAACTGTTTCTACGTTTGGCACAAGGCCAGCAATCACCCAGTGTATTACCGGTACTTATTTTATCGACCCCGTAAGGATGAAAGGCAAAAATAATTACGGCGGGATTTGAACTCAGAATGGCAAGGGCCGTAACTCTATGAGTCTAAGCATGGCGTCCGACCCTCTACCGATACTGCCAATTCACCGGCCTAAAAGAATACATAGCGAGCATTAGCTACGGAGTTTATGCAAGAATGGACTCGTTGTTTTCAAAGTACAATAATAGTGTATGTATATACATATATATATATATATATATATATATATATATATATATATATATATATATATATATATATATATATATATATATATATATTAAAATGAAGAATTAGAAATAGAAGCCAGGACTAGCTATCATAGGTATTTCTTCGCATTATGCGAAGAAATACCTATGATGGCTAATAGACCACTGGCTTCTATTTCTAATTCATCATTTTAATTTTTATATCACATTTGCAACAACACAGCATGCCATTTTTCTCTTCATTTATATATATATATGATTATTTCTGATTATTTCTGAAGACAGCATATATATGTGTAGGTAGGTATATTCCCTCTGATAGTTTGTAAAACTTTTACATAGATCTATATGATATACATACCAACACACACATATATATCCTAGAAATGATCGTAAGATGATGATTTTCTTTAATATAAGGAACTGTTTCTTTGTTTTTATTCATTATTTTTATTAATTTATATATATATATATATCGATGAAATACCAATGAAGGCTGGAAGATCACTGACGAAGGACTAAATGTATTCATATGTAACCCATTTGCAACCACGCAGCACGCCATGTTTTCATATTTTTCATATATATATTTTCCTCCGCTGTGACCCGTCTGTTTCTTTCTTACTGCTTCCCCTTTCTCTCTATCTCTCACTTCCTTTTACCCCCTCTGCCAGTCACTCTCTCTGTTAGCCTCTTCCTCACTCTCTGATACTCCCTCTCCTACTTCCTCCCGTTCGACCTGTGCGAAATTCTTTCCTCGCTCACACTTCGACCAGGTCGGATGGACTTTATTCTCGCTCGTCTACGATTTCACAGAACTTATGTACATCGATATCAGGGACTTGACCCCTTCTTCCTCCCGTTTGACCTGTGTGAAATTCTTTCCTCACTCACATTTCGACCAGGTTGGATGGTCTTTATTCTCTCTCATCTACGATTTCACAGAACTTATGTTCATCGATTTCAGGGACTTGACCCCTTCTTCCTCCCGTTTGACCTGTGCGAAATTCTTTCCTCACTCACATTTCGACCAGGTTGGATGGTCTTTATTCTCTCTCGTCTACGATTTCACAGAACTTATGTTCATCGATTTCAGGGACTTGACCCCTTCTTCCTCCCGTTTGACCTGTGCGAAATTCTTTCCTCACTCACATTTCGACCAGGTTGGATGGTCTTTATTCTCTCTCGTCTACGATTTCACAGAACTTATGTTCATCGATTTCAGGGACTTGACCCCTTCTTCCTCCCGTTTGACCTGTGCGAAATTCTTTCCTCACTCGCATTTCGACCAGGTTGGATGGTCTTTATTCTCTCTCGTCTACGATTTCACAGAACTTATGTTCATCGATTTCAGGGACTTGACTCCTTCTTCCTCACCTTTCGTTGCATTACCATCTTCGTTTGTTTACTGTCTCGCTCGTTCCCCCTATTTACGTGTCCCAACGACTTTCTTTAGCCGTTGCTCGCACCAACCGGAGGTATATGGTCTTTAAAGCGATGAAATACCAATTAAGACTGGATGATCACTGATGGAGGACTAAATTTATTCATATGTAACCCATTTCCAACCACGCAGCACGCCATGTTTTCATATTTTTCATATATATATATATATAGTGTTTATTATTGTCGATTTCTATATTTGTACAAGCGTCTTACCACTGGAATACATACATGCATATATACATATGTTTACATATGTATATACTCAAACCCATACTTATAAATATATATATATATATGTTTCTCTCTCCTTCTATCCTTCCCTCTCTATCTCCCACTCTCTGCCTCCCTCTCTATCTCCCACTCTCTGTCTCCCTCTCTATCTCCCACTCTCTGCCTCCCTCTCTATCTCCCACTCTCTGCCTCCCTCTCTATCTCCCACTCTCTGCCTCCCTCTCTATCTCCCTCTCTCTATCTCCCTCTCTCTATCTCCCTCTCTCTATCTCCCTCTCTCTCTCTCTCTCTCCCTCCCTCTCTCTCCCTCTCTCTCCCTCTCTCTCCCTCCCTCTATCTCTCTCCATCTGCCCCTCTCTCCCTCCCCGCCATCTCTCTATATATCTCCCTCTTCCTCTCTCTCTCCCTCTCCCAACCCTCTCCCATCCCCCATCCCCCTCCCCATCCCTCTCTCTCTCTCTCTATCTCTCTCTCTCTCTCTCTCTCTCTCTCTCTCTCTCTCTCTCTCTCTCTCTCTCTCTCTCTCTCTCTCTCTCTCTCTCTCTCTCTCTCTCTCTCTATATATATATATCTATCTATATATATATATATATAGAGCCCTGGTTTTCTGTTGAGCTCTGCTGATGAATGATATTCCAACCGTGACCATCTCCACTGACAGTTTTCATGAAATAGTCTTTTAAGACTATACAGAGCATTTGATGTTATTCCAAATTGAAGGATAAGTGTTTCAAACTTTGTTTTATCATGAGTTAAAGGTCTATAGATTTTTCCATGGATTTTACTAAATTCTGTGGATGAATTTGTATCCTGATTCTCTTTTGAGATGAGTTTGAGTTATTTTTCCTAAATCTTTCGTTAACTACTTTTCCCATCTTGACGTTATAGTCGCATATATGTTATAGAATGCCGTTAGCTTCTTGCTAAAACAATCTGTATACGTCTCATTTATATATATATATGTATATAGTTATAGTTATACATTGTTATATTTGGGGAGGGTCATATTGTTATAATATTGCGAGAAATATATAATAAAACACACTCAGTGTTGGGTTTGGATTGGCTTTCGTTTCTGTATCTTGTATATCCCTATAGTTAACCTATCTAGCGATCATTGTTTATCATTGATTGGCCAAAGGTTAAAAATATAGATATAAACATATAGATATATAGTATATCAAAGTTCTTTCATCACACACCTGGGACATCATAAGAGGTACTATTATGTTTCCACCCATTGTATTGTAATGTCTATTCCATTTTTTCATATATATATATATCTATATCGATTCTGGGCATAATCAATAAAAAAAATACCTTCATTTGAAACCTCCTTTTGTATATATATATATATATATATATATATATATATATATATATATATATATATATATATATTGTGTGTGTGTGTTTTAAAAATAGTATTAGCAGCTTTCACCTTATATTGTCTAGATAGTACGCTAACATTAGCGCCTGGTAACATATAATGGGAAAGAATTGAACATTAGCGTGCATGGGAATCGAAACCACACCGCTTCTAATTTTATTTCCAAAATGTTCAATCACATGCATATCTACATATGTTTGCGTGTGTGAGTGCGCGCGCTCGTGCTTTTGCGGGTGGATATGTGTATGTATGTCCATGTGCTTTAAACATATATATATATATATATAAACAATTTCGGAGATAGAGAAACTTTGGAAGAGTATAGATTATATGCCGCAATGGAGTTAAGACTGTTTTAGAAAGTCTCTACATTCTGAAATCCATTCAACTGAACGAGAACGAAACAAATCAGCAACAACAGGTTACATTTTTACTTTCTAATTTAATATTGCCGTCTAAAAAATAAGCAACCACCTTACCGCGAGAAATTGGAGGACGAACAGATATCTGATTTTCGCAGTTATTTGGATGAAGGCAGTTTGTAATATGCCGAGATTTGGAGAATCATATTAGCCAATTAGCGTCGTACAGATGGTGCCGCTTGTTCAAGTGGAAAACGTTTCTTATTTCTTCTGCTTTTCTATTCACCCTTTGATACTAAAATCATACAAACTTGCTAAAACTATAAAATACTTATATAGTAAACAATATACGTGCATCTATAAACGATAAAATAACTATTTATTGAACAATATATACGTGCATCTCTCTCTCTCTCTCTCTCTCTCTCTCTCTCTCTCTCTCTCTCTCTCTCTCTATATATATATATATATATATATATATATATATATATATATATATATATATATATATATATATAAGCAAGAAAGTAAGTGTTGGTAAAATCCAGTACTTCAGTATGCGGATAGGGAGCACTCAACGAAGATATAAGTTCCGGGGTTATAATAGTGACGAAACATAAGTCAGTTGCATGAACTCATAATCCTTTATTTACTGCTCTATATATTTCGATGATAGCCATTGAATGGCTATGGCCTCATCAGGCAGTTAGTCAGTCCTTAGATATGCCAGCTCTGTGTGTATAGTGTTGATGGTGTCAGAGCCTATTTGGTATATGTCCAAAGGCTCTGATACCATCAGCACTATACACACAGAGCTGGCATATCTAAGAACTGACTAACTGCCTGATGAGGTCATAGCCATTCAATGGCTATCATCGAAATATATATAGCAGTAAATAAAGGATTATGAGTTCATGCAATTGACTTATGTTTCGTCACTATATATATATATATATATATAGTATAAAGAAAACGAAAAATCAGTGATGCATCTGGACTTAATTTATTGCGTGTTACATTTTATCATAAATTTATGGTAAAATTTGCTCCAGACGAAACACCCGTGTCTGAAAGAACCCGCAGAAGTAGAATCAGCCAGATCCATACAAGGACCTTGTCTCGAGCTACCTGCCGGCGAAACAATTGTAGCACGCAATAAATTAAGTCCAGATGCATCACTGATTTTCGTTTTCTTTATTCTATCTACACTCTACTCTGCTGAATATCGAGTGCTAATGTTGGCATACCGCCTATGGAAGCACCATAGCTACCATTATACACAACTATATATATATATATATATATTTATAAAGAGAGAGAGAGATATGCACGTATATTGTTTAATATGTAAGTATGTTATTGTGTATATATATATATATATATATATATATATATATATATATATATATAAATTAATAAAATAATGAATAAACAAAGAAACAGTTCCTTATATTCAAAAATTCATCATTTTACGATCGTTTCTAGGATATATATGTTAGTGTTGGTATGCATATCCTATAGATCTATGTAAAATGTTTACAAACTATCAGAGGGAATATACATACCTACACATATATATGCTGTCTTCAGAAATAATGATATTTGTTTATTGAAAAAACCAACAAAGATTTAATACAATAGGTCTGTTTGTATTAAATCTTTGTTGGTTTTTTCAATAAACAAATATCATTATTTCTGAAGACAGCATATATATATGTAGGTATGTATATTCCCTCTGATAGTTTGTAAACATTTTACATAGATCTATAGAATATGCATACCAACTCTAACACACATATATATCCTAGAAACGATCGTAAAATGATGAATTTTTTAATATAAGGAACTGTTTCTTTGTTTTTATTCATTATTTTATTAATTTATCTTGACTCTGTTTTCCGTTAATTTTCACCGAAAAAATTGTTGAATACATCTTCTCTTTTCATGATATTCGGATTACATTGAGTTCTCCATACGGATTGGACACTACCGTACATTTTGGTAGATTTATCTACATATATATATATATATATATATATAATGTGTGTAAACTCTGTTCTTTTATACAATATACTTATTAATATACAACTTAACTCCATTATAAATTTTATTATACACTTCCGTGGTATGAAGAAGCCCAACAATGAATAATGCTAGGCTGAAACCGGTTCGATAAATTCATTTTTTGTAAATAAATGTCTTGCTGATTTTCCTTTTTTACTATTATATTCATCAACTCGTGTGTCACTTCCTAACATTCTATATATATATATATATATATATATATATATATGTTTTGCATGATTTATTAGTTGCAGACCATTTGGCGAAACTGTAGTCGGAACTTTTAAAAAATAGGTATATTTGTATTTTTGCCTATTATTTCCTCACAATTATATAATTTATAATTTGATGTATGTACATTAGGGTGGCCCTTAGCAATAAGTAATTTGCTCCCACCCCTAATCCTGTTACAATGAACATAAAAACAGGGTGTGCCAAATTTCAGCTCAATCGGACAACGGTTAGGCAACGCTCAAACACCTTGAATTTTTATATATATATATATATATATATATATATATATATATCAGTTTGAAACTGGTTAGACTATTAATCAACATAGATGAAATCTTAGTTGAAATCCCACCAAGTTTACCTTTGACTTTCATCCTTATGGTGTCGATAAAATAAAGTACCAGTAACGTACTGAGGTCGATTTAATCGACTTTCTCCTCGGCCATAATTGTCTCTACACAAGAAACTATTCTTAACAAAGATAGACTCGATCTTTCGGTCTTTGAATTTTATCGAACCAAAGAAGTATTCTTATGGAAGGAAATATATTTCCTTAAAGTTTCTGTGAACAGA
>OZ024752.1:9765944-9773444 GCA_964016885.1 Eledone cirrhosa | reverse complement strand
CCGCTGCCTACACCCACCCCCGATGACAGACTGCCATTGATCCGAACTCTGCAAGAAATGATCCAATCCACTTTATAATCGAATCATGGAGACCATAGTTGCTGAGCTTATGCAGGAGCAGGCGGATTAGTTGGAGACTGTTGCTTTTGATATGACCAACTGGAAAGAGTGTTTGAGGACTCTGCCTCCATGAGCCTCTCAGGAATAAGACGAAGAAGAAGAAGAACTTACGACAGAGCTATCTTCGCATCCTCGTATAGAAATTACGACAATAGATCTAGCGTCAGCAGGACTCTGATCAAGTTGATCATTCTATGTTTATTACATGTCCCCACTCTGAAAGATAACATAATTCTGTTTGTATTTCGGAAGTGATGGCCACATCACTGCCGTCCTTCTTCGCCTGTCTTCCAGCTTATCTCCCCTTTTATGTTCCATAACCATCAGTATATACTTTCTGCTGCCTCCCTCAATCTAGTAGTGGTAGTGGTAGTAGTGGTACTAGTGACAGTGGTAATGGCTGTAGTTATAGTAGTAGTAGTGGTGGTGGTGGTGGTAGTTATAGAAGTAGTAGTGTTGGTGGTGGTGGTAGTAGTTATAGAAGTAGTAGTAGTAGTAGTAGTGGTGGTGATAGTTATAGAAGTAGCAGTGATGGTGGTAGTAGTTATAGAAGTAGTAGTGTTGGTGGTAGTAGTTATAGAAGTAGTAGTAGTGGCGGTGGTAGTTATAGAAGTAGTAGTGGTGGTAGTAGTAGTAAATGTAGTCGCAGCAGTAGGAATAGTAGTAGAAGTAGTGGTGGTAGTAGTAGTAAATGTAGTCGCAGCAGTAGTAATAGTAGTGGTGGCGGTAGTAGTAGTAAATGTAGTCGCAGCAGTAGTAATAGTAGTGGTGGCGGTAGTAGTAGTAAATGTAGTCGCAGCAGTAGTAATAGTAGTGGTGGCGGTAGTAGTAGTAAATGTAGTCGCAGCAGTAGTAATATTAGTAGTGGTGGTGGTGGTGGTGGTGGTGGGAGCAGTGGCAGTAGTAGTAATGGCGGTAGTAGGAGGAACTGTAGTAGGAACGGTAGTAGTATTAGTATTAGTAGCAGTAGCTGTAGTAGTAGTAATCGTAGTAGGAGTATAAATAATTAATAAAAAGTGTAAAAGTAATCATTAGTATTACCAGTGTGATATAATTACCATTATTATTAAATCTTTTTTTGGGGGGGAGGGGGGGGGGGGCTGTAGATTGGCAGTATCGGTAGAGGGTCGGACGCCATGCTTTCCAGCATAGTTACGTCCCTTTACGATCTGAGTTCAAATCCCGCCGAGGTTGACTTTGCCTTTCATCCTTACGGGGTCGATAAAATAAAGTACCAGTAATGCACTGAGTAATTGCTGGCCTTGTGCCTAAAGTAGAAACAATTATTATTAAATCTTATTATAGGGCGGTGGATTGGCAGTATCGGTAGAGGGTCGGACGCCATGCTTTGCAGCACAGTTACGTCCCTTTACGGACTGAGTTCAAAACCCGCCGAGGTTAACTTTGCCTTTCATCTTTACGGGGTCGATAAAATAAAGTACCAGTAATACACTAGGATAATTGCTGGCCTTGTGCCTAAAGTAGAAACAATTATTGTTGTCGTCAAAGGCGGTGGAATGTCAGTAGCGGTAGAGGGTCGAACGCCATGATTTGACGCATAGAGTTACGGCCCTTGCCATTCTGAGTTCAAATCCCACCGAGGTTAACTTTGCCTTTCATCCTTACGGGGTCGATAAAATAAAGTACCAGTAATACACTGGGTAATTGCTGGCCTTGTGCCAAACGTAGAAATAATTATTATTGTCGTCAAACTGATCTCCCTTTTTATCATTCTAAGCCATCATCATCACAACAATCATCATTGTCCTAATCAACCATACCACCATGATAGTCATGGCCGCCATTTTTCTCAGTGTTGATATTACTATCCAATAAAGGAAATGTCTCCTTGTGTTAATGGTGAGATTTTCTTGCCAAAATATGTCAAAAGAACTGGAATCCATTATTGATGATGTTGTCTAGTGCAATGACACATTTGATATAAAATATATCAGTTTAAGAAATAATGTATTTCCATTTAAAACTATGTTTAATAGAGATGTTTACTGGAAATTTGCCTTAATTTCTGTTGGAAATAAATATTCACTTTATTTAGTCTTTCTTTAGACATACATTCGATTACAAATTTGCAGAATTTCCGATAACCGAGCGGGAATACTAGAAATGTTTCCTGTTTAATGATCGGAAAGCATGGATTAAAAAGGAAAATAAGCATAATTTCCATTGGTCCTTCTGAGTTATGTTCATGAAGAGGAAGAGGGAATGTCCTGCTATATATACAATTATTTATAGTTATATTACGGTCAATAGCAGAAAAACCACCCTACGGGTGGTTTTCTGCTAGCATGTGTGGTGTGTATATTGATATGATACACAAATATATATGCATGTAAATATGATACATCGAATAAAATCGTAATTGACAATATACACAGAAATTGAACAAAGCCTGTTACACTGTCTTCTGTAATCAGTAATCCATGATATATTTTAATAAATACGACATTATATATAAACTGCAATAGGAGAAAATTAGCGACGAAAATATATGTGATTATAAGTGTTATAATATAACGGCCGCTAACCGGAAGTGTTGACATTTGATAATTTTAAAGAATTGAATTTTAAAGATATTGAAATAAGCTATAACATATATTTAATCAACAGCCATGAAATTTAGCACATAAATTATGTAATATTCATTCATTATTTATTCAAAGTAATCCAACTTATTTTACAAACGGGGTAAAAAAATATATTCTGGACGCAATTCCGCAAACCTTCCTTTATTATAGTTAAGATTACAGATATAAAGCAATGCCTGTGCCGTGAAGCTTGTATAGTGAGCAAAGGCACTCCACAAAGCCAGTCCCACTCTCTTAACCAAGATGATATTTACCAAAAGAAGAACAAGTCAACATCATTGGATACCATCAGAGTTGCAGGTGTTATATCAGAGTTGTAGGTGTTATATCAGAGTTTTCCTTCTCCTAGAATTCTGCCTGGACAAAGGATAAGGGGTCATCTCTCCCGGTGATTTTGGCTGCCCTTTGACAGGTTTTGTTTTTAGTCCTGCAGCATGTCCAAAGTCGCCCTCCTCACCAAGAAACCTTGGTGGGGCTGCCAGTTTAATCGCCAACGACCCGACCATGAGACAGGTTGTACTGGGATACATGTTACCAGTAGCACCAACTGGTGACCTGACATAAATACTACTCATAAATACATATATATATGTATATACATACATATATTTATATATATATATATACATACATATACTTACATATACATATACATACATATATTTATATATATATATATATATATATATACATACTTACATACGCTTATATATATACATACATATACATACACATATTTATATATATATATACATACATATACTTATATATATACACACATACATATACTTATATATATATACATACATATACTTATATATATATACATACATATATTTATATATATATATACATATATATATATATATACATATATATATATATATATATATATATACACATATATATATATATATATATATATATAAATATACATACATATACTTATATGTATATACATACATATAAATATACATACATATACTTATATATATATGTATATACATACATATAAATATACATACATATACTTATATATATATGTATATACATACATATATATATCCATACATATATATATATATATATATATATATATATATTTATATATATATATATAGACATATATTTATATATATATATATATACATATACATATACATACATATATTCATATATATATACATATACATACATATATCTATATATACATATACATACATATATTTATATACATATACATACATATACATACATATATTCATATATATATACATATACATCCATATATTCATATATATATACATATACATCCATATATTTATATATATATACACATACATCCATATATTTATATATATATATTTACATATATTTATATATATATACACATACATACATATATATATATATATATATACATATATTTATATATACATATACATACATATATTTATTTATATATATACATACATATATTTATATATATACATGCATATTTATATATATATACATACATATATTTATATATCTGGAGATCTCTCTGCACTTGTCGTGACATGGTACCATGGGCCCAGCACTGTGTCAATAATATATACATACATACATATGTAGATAAATCTACCAAAAGTTTACGGTAGTGTCCAATCCGTATGTAGAACTCAATGTAATCCGGATATCTTCTGAAGACAGCATATATATATGTGTAGGTATGTATATTCCCTCTGATAGTTTGTATAAATATTGTACATAGATCTATATGATATACATACCAACTCTAACACACATATATCCTAGAAACGATCGTAAAATGATGAATTTTTTTTAATATATGGAACTGTTTCTTTGTTTATTCATTATTTTATTAATTTACATACATACATATATATATATACATCAGAGTTTGGTAGACTGTCTTCTCGGAAGGATGTATCTAAGGTACAATTATGTTTGGATTGCTTTGACGCATAGAGTTACGGCCCTTGCCATTCTGAGTTCAAATCACGCCGAGGTTAACGTTGCGTTTCATCCTTACGGGGTCGATAAAATAAAGTACCAGTAATGTACTGTTTAATTGCTGGCTTTGTGCCAAAAGTAGAAACCAATTATGTTTGGTTAGATGTTTTAGGTAAATCTTGCATTCGTAATAAACTTTCAATAGCCATTAACATGACCATATGAACTTACTTCAGGAATCAACTATGATAGATCAATATAGCTTATGGCGGTGTTCAAACAATAATGTTTACAGACATGGAGACGATTCTTTTTGCTATTTAGAGTGGCTGATATATTGCAGGTGATTCCGATCCTTTTTTTCCTTGTAGGGTGTCACTGGTCATCGTCCGGGGGAATGCTTTTGTCAGCGGGTCGCAACACTTCAGCCCCGTCATGGCGTAAAGCGACTGAGAGTACAACACACTGCGCTGGACAGGACGCCAGTTCAATGCAGGATTGAACCCCCCAGCTATTGCTGGTACTCATTTTCGGATGAACATACTGGTGAAACCCTGTCCAAGTATCGAACCCACGACATTATGATCGTAAGTCCAACACTCTTACCAGTAGGCCACTGTATATGTTAAATGCATTCTCTGATAATTTGAGAGTACAAGACCCTCTCCTGGACAGGACGCCAGTTCAATGCAGGATTAAACCCCCAGCTATAGCTGGTACTCATTTACAAATGAGTATACTGGAGCAACGTTAAATGGAGTGTTTTGATCGAGAACACAACAGGAAACCCAGCCCAGGATTCGAACGCTAATCCATCGCAGGGTTGAAAGCTATTGTTGGTACTCATTTTCAGCTGAGCATATTGGACCAATCCATTCCAAGAATCGAACCCGCGACATTATGATCGTAAGTCCAACACTCTTACCATTATGCCACTGTATATATTAAATGCGTTCTCTGATAATTTTCACATTCGTTCATGT
Source organism: Eledone cirrhosa (assembly GCA_964016885.1). Classification (NCBI taxonomy): domain Eukaryota; kingdom Metazoa; phylum Mollusca; class Cephalopoda; order Octopoda; family Eledonidae; genus Eledone; species Eledone cirrhosa. The sequence continues at coordinate 9,767,779 of OZ024752.1, read as the reverse complement.
AGAATCATATTAGTGCATATCTCTGTTACATTGTAAAGATTAACAAAAGTTTCATTTATTCTAGCTTAAGATATCTCTTCTCCATTCCTTCAAGATAATATGCTATTTTCACCACACTCTGCACAATTCCAAACTCCTGCAGTTATTTGAATATTTATCACAGTAAATTGAATACCTGTATCTCAACCTTTTCGGAATAAATCAGAAAGTGTGATCTTAATGGATACAAATCTTCTAATTCCTCGCATATAATGCTGATAACGATGGAATAGAATCGAAGTTCTTGTATTTTCAAGACTCACTTCAATGGTTAATATCGATACACTGATTACTTAATCTCTTTTGGTCAGCAACATCCACATTTACGGAGTTATCATCGCATATTCCTTTGTATAGTTACCCAACAACTATCTAATACACTTCAAATTGTGACATACGAGGGGCAGTCGAAAAGTATTGCCTTTTGTTTTATTGCAGGAAAAGTAAAGAACAAAACAAAATATATTATACATCAAAATAAAGTTGTGCATCAGATGATCATATTCCTACATCGAAGTATCGGTCGCTCTCCGACAGGTTTGCGGTGGAGCCCCTAGCTGTGGAGACTTCTGGGCCACCTCACTACTTACCACTATAGGCGCTGAGCTGGCCAGCCGCAGGTGTGAACCTCGCGAGATGAAATCGTCTTCCAGTGCATTTCCCTTACCATCCTGCGGCGAAACGCCTTCTCCAATTTGTCCGCCGGTGCCGTGGGGCGGCCAGCACGGGTGAACCTCATTTGCTCATAATAGAGAGACATGGGGAGGGCGAGAGAGTTGGAGGCGATGACAGTGGGAGTTCGGCTCTTCCGTATTCGGACACATTTATCAATTCTCTTTCTCACTATATATATATATGTGTGTGTGTTTGTGTGTGTGTGTGTGTGTGTGTGTATGTGTGTGTGTGTGTGTGTGTGCGTCTGTGCGTCTTAATTTATCTCCGGCGAAATTTAGGAATTATAGTGATATTAAGAATTTTGAGAAAAATATTATAAAGTAAAGTTAATGGCAAAGGTAATCTTTTATAGGACATCTTCTCTTCTCCGTTCTCTCCCCTGTCAGCATCTCTTTCGATAGCAACATTCCATCTTAGAATAAGGGAATGTATCTCAGCTTCGTAAAATTCTGCTGGCTGCTCACGAAGCGAATTCTTGACAGCAGATTTCACTTCCTCGTCATTTCCATAATGGTGGCTCTCCATGGTCGTACATTAGGAAACAAGCTATGTGTTTAGAGATGGTACCCTCTCTAATGTTTCTTGTTACCCAAATGATAACCGAAATTGAGCGTCCCTATTCTAATTTTGCAGAATTCTGACCACAACACCACACCGAGATGGTTCTGTAAGTTTCACTCCTGCAAGTGAATGCACCTGATAAATATACCTGATCTTTGCCCATTTTCCGTACAGTCTATCTATCTATATACTACTAAAATTCTGTGATTGTTTGCTTGCTTGTCTGTAATGTAATATAGCCAAAAGGGGGCATAATGGGAAAATACTTTGAAAGGAAGATGACCCTGAAATGGGAATAAAAATGGAATAAAACAAGTTTCGCGTAAATCGGAGCACGGGTTCCCGAGATATGGGTTTTTTCTGGGCACCTTCATCAATAGCCAAAACGGTGCGTAATGAGAAAATACTCCGAAAGTAACATAACCCTGGAATGGGAATACAAACGAATAAAACAAGTTTTTCGGGTGCCTTGAACTATTGGTGACCCAACTGGTAAGGGGTAGTTTAGTATTATTCTAAAAGTTCATTTTTATATTCTTTCCAAACCTTTATTCGTTTTC
>OZ024752.1:9720944-9743444 GCA_964016885.1 Eledone cirrhosa | reverse complement strand
TCTATTTATGTCATTTAGGGTACTAGAGGGTGTCTTCTTGTAGTCTTTGTGTAGTTCCTTATAGATGAATTTTTTATACTCACTCGCGTCCATCTTGTACAGCTTTTTGGTTTTGTCGGAGGTGACGAAGAGGTGCAGGTCATTTTTGATCTTAGTTATTAGTGTATCAAGGGACGTTAAGAATGGATTGCTGCATTGGTGTTTCTTTCTGAGCTTAACGTTTTTGATCATTTTCAGCAAGTCCTCTTCAAATAAGTCCAGTACGGTGTTGTGCGGTGGGTTTCGGTATGTTTTGAAACCATACTTCTCTTTGGGTTCAGGAAGGTTACGGGTGTTCTTATCCAGGTGGTATGCCTTCCATCTGACTCTCCGTATAAACGAATTAGTAGCGTCTATAAGCAGTTTAAGGTAGGTTTTTCTGCTGGGTAAGGGGATACACTTGAGAGACATGGGTAACGGTTGGTTCTCCAACATAATGGCAAATAAGGTGAGATGCTCTACAGAAGGAGCACGGTAATATATATATACATATATATATATATATATATATATATATATATATATATATATATATATGTTTCGACGGCTAATTCTGGACTAATTTCGTCCAGAATTAGCCGTCGAGACGGCTTGAGCTCAGCCGTCGGGGTCCTACTCGTTCCTATTACCCACTCTACTACCCTAAGTATTGAGTACTTTGGTGCGTTATGGTCCACCTGGTTCCTTACCACATTTCCTTCGTTATATATATATTATATTATATTTCGAATACATGATGATATCACCGGATTCATACTGAACACGATCATTGAAATGATCATAGTATAATAAACCTTTCAAAGAATTACACCAGTCTAGCCTCCTGTTATTTTATAATAATTAACTCCGTACTAGAACCACCAACATCACAAACGAAGACGGGTGAGTTGCATTACGTCGAGTGCTCTCCATAATATTACATCGAGGTTGACCATACGGAATGACCAGTTCTATCCAGTGGTGAACCAACAAACCTAAATACATATATCTATCTATATATATATATATATTAGAAAGTGAGGGTTTTTTTATAAAATGAAAAAAAAACGAGGTGTCCAACATGAGTGAAAGTATAAAGAAAAAAGATGAAATCGAAAATCCAACTTGAGTCTTTTTTTAAAGATATATATATTTATTTAAATATATATTTAAAAAAAAAAAAGACTCCAGTTGCATTTTCGATTCCATCTTTTTATATATATATAATTGAATATTTAGTAAAATCGAATCTCTGGCGGTTTGCCAGCAAATTCGGCCTACTTATGAGGTGATGAGTTAGCAAAGCACTCGATAAGTTAGGTCCTTAGAGTAATAACATACGTTTAAATAGCTTGACAAATCTAACATTGTGGTAGGCAAAATCTGACCCACAATAAGTAAAGATAGAACTAACAGGTTGAGAAACAAATATATATATATATATGTATTCCTAACAAAACTTATATCCAGGTTATTGTTCATTACTTTAAATTTGAACATTTCTCTTGGAAACTACTTGAATTCTGAGTCTGTAGTTAATGTGGTCAATGCAACTTTGTTACATATTCCCAATTTGTGTAGTTGTGTGGACCTGAGAGATATCGAATTACCTGTCTGGTCACAAATATTGGCTTCAATAGTAATTAACCTACCAAATTCTATGTAAATTATATAATAGTCGTTATATGTTTCTCACTTCCTCATATGAATCGCAATCATCTAACAACTGTATACTGCCGCCTCGGTATTAACCACGTTATATGCATGAGATTTTAGTTTTAACATTTTATAGCAAAGATAGACCAATATTATCACTAGTTTCCGAAGAATCATCTACATAGGAAAAAAATAAGTGTTTGTTGAATATTTTATCGTTAATGTATCATGGCGGTTTAAAATCGTTTTTTCTTGCATGGGTTATTACACCGGGGTTAAATATATTGATTTAAGAAAGTGAATGGCCTTATTGTAAAGAGGCAGGGAGTGATTGAAGAATAATCTTTAATAGCAAATTGTAATAATGTAGTATTATAATGTGAAATAGGTTGAAACAAATTTATGACAAGTTATGAATTTCAAGTAGATCTCTTTGCGTAGTTAGCGATAAAATAAATGAGTTGATGCTTGTGGTTTTTATCTATTTCGTATAGTTGAGCTTTATATTTTCTTGTTTAGCTAGTTTGGTTTGGTTAGTTTTTCGTTTATTTGTTTCCATGTATTTTTTTCTTCCATCGGACAATTATTTCGGAATAGATTCTGATTATGCTTATTTTCTATTTCAGACTATTTTGGAACCTCTTATTAATTTTACAAAACTTGTCAATAAAGCCAGTTTCGAGATGTTAGAGAAATCTTTTTCTGTTGGAAATCTATTGGTTGTAAATACGTTGTACTTTTTATTATATTTTGCTAGCATTCTACCTAGGAGAACACATCTCTCTCCTGCAATGAAATAAATAAAGAGGCAGAAAATTTGCTAAGAATTTAAATATTAGTAAAAGAATTGAATGCCTTGCTAAGACATTCATGAAAGTAAAAGCCCGCGAGGTAGGTTTCGTTAATAAGCGTAGGTTTATTAAGCTTGCTCTATAATTTTTATTAGAAAACAAACTAGACTGCAGCAATGGAATGAATAGATCTGATACAATGAATTAGAGTAGGAACTTTAAAAATAAGAATCGAGTTGAGCTGATTACATCCACTTCCATGTTGTTAGATTTTTATCCTCGAGGATTTGTATGTCATCAAGAAAAGGCTATTGAAATAACCTGACTACTGTTGGACATAGAAGTAAAGGATTGATGATTTGATCTCACACGCCCGACAAATTTTATTAATCACTAAAGACTCGTACTGACTAAAATCTTATTTGAAGTTAGCTTGGTTGTATGTAATGATGTATGTTGTCGCTCTCTCTTTCTTTCTCTTTTTCGTTCTTTCTTTCTATCCCTCTCTCTCTGTGTCTGTCTGTCTGTCTCTATATATATATATTGCGTATCGACCTGTTACGCGCGTTTCACTGAGGATTTGCTCAAGGTGACCCATAGGAGTTATGGACCCAACGAAAATATACCTTTTGTCGCATCACGAGTCTGAGGAGCAGATCGATACTGGAGTCGGGTCACGTTGAGCCAATCCTCTGCGAAACGCGCGTAACAGGTCGATACGCAACAAATATCTTTCATATGTATACGAAACTTCCTCGTTTTTTTTTCTAATATATATATATATTATTAAAATTTGCGAGGGACATGATACTAATAAAAATCCACGCACTTGTCGAGTTTCACTTCCATTTATTATTAGAATTTCCCAGCCGCTGGATGTTGGTTTATTGATTGTCAAAGATCTTTCGCCACACACTATGTGATCTCCACAGTTACTGTTTTTGTTATTTTGTATCTCTCCTTTATTCTGTTTACATTATCTTGTGTTTGTACCCTCCCGAAACATAGTAATATCTGTTTCAACACACGTTTTCAGATAAGAATTCTTATATATATATGTGTGTGTGTGTGTGCATGTGTGCACGTAGTAAAGATATCAGAACATATATAATATGTATGATTATGTTTCTCAGTAAGAATGCTCAATTGACGTTCACCCAGAGCAACAAACTATATATATACATATGTATAACAAAGGAATTGTGGTAAGGAACCAGATGGACCATAACGCACCAGAGTAATCAATACTTAGGGTAGTAGAGTGGGAAATAGGAAAAAGTATGACCCCGATGGCAGAGCTCAAGCCGTTTCGACGGCTATTTCTGGACTCCAGAAATAGCCGTCGAAACGGCTTGAGACCGGCCGTCGGGGTCATACTTTTTCATATATATATATATATATATATATATATATATATATATATATATATATATATATATATATATATATATATATATATAAGGAGGAGGTTATAGTTCACTTGAAGCATTGTGTAATGAGGTATAAACGTTTGTATATGTATAATAAAGCCAAAACAATGCAGGTATGGACATATAATAAAGAATGCAAATGCAAAAGATATTGTTGACAATTAATCTTTTACCTTCGATTTATTTAAATAAATCTAGATTTATTTAAATAAATCTAAGGTAAAATACTAATTGTCAACAATATCTTTTGCATTTGCATTCTTTATTCTATGTCCATACCTGCATTGTTTTGGCTTTATTATACATATACAAACGTTTATATATATGTGTATATATATATATATATGAAAAAGTATGTTTAATTATATGTCAATCAATTTCTAGTTGATATATATATAGAAATAGTATTTCGCTTCAAGCATAGCTTTATATAAATATGTATAGACATTTCGTATTTCTAAAGAAACACGGTTTTAGGAAGCCGTAAATATGCAAACACCGACGGCTGAGCTCAAGCCGTTTCGACGGCTATTACTGTCCAGAATTAGCCGTCGAAACGGCTTGAGCTCAGCCGTCGGGGTCCTACTCGTTCCTATTACCCACTCTACTACCCTAAGTATTGAGTACTTTAGTGCGTTATGGTCCATCTGGTTCCTTACCACATTTCCTTCGTTATATATATATATATATATATATGAATGTATGTTTTAGTATATTTGGCGATCATCAGAGCCACGCACCCTTGCTTCCATCGAAAATTATAGAAGCTGGATTTTTATAGAATTCCAGTAATAATCAGGAGCTGATTATACAGAGCGATTGCCGGTCCAGCAAAAATTAGGTATTAGGATTGGTGCTCTGAAATAGCGATGTATACATGAATGCATGTATAGTATATTTGGCAATATACCGTATGTTTAATTAAAAACATTTAGACCATACGTCATCGGTTCTAAAGTAGTGACTAAGTCACTTACTTCTTTTCGGCGAAAGAAGGAAGAGAAGCTAATAACCTGTTTCACGCTGGCTGGCGTTCATCAGAGACACACACACCCTGATATATATATATATATATATATAATATAAAATGAAAAATCACTGATACATCTGAACTCAATTTATTGTTACAATTGTTTCGCCGGCGGACAGCTCGAGACACGATCATTGTGTGGATCTGTCTGATTCTGGATCTGTCTGATTCTGGATCTGCAGGTTCGACGGACACGTCTAATGATTTCGGAGCAAATTCCTTTCTTTCGTTTTATATTATATCATACTCTGCTCTGTAAGGGCATATAGTGCTCAAGCGGCATACCGCCTATGGAAGCACCTTGGCTAGCATCAGACACACATATATGCAGTCAATGAATGTTTCACAAATACAAAGCCCGTGTATGTATCCAGCAGTTTAGAAACAGTATAATCAAACATTTGGCGGGAGCTCCCGATTATATTTCATGTCCTGTTAGGCTTCATTTCCATAAAATTGCGTTGTCTCTATATAATATATGAGGCTAATAGATTATTAGAATAGATTATTAGAGAGGGTGAACAGAATTTAGATAAAGGAAAAATAGTAAAGAATATTGTTATATTCTTAAAATAAATGAGGCTTATAATTACGACATTCAGCATGGTCTTTTTCAGTTAGAGCTACTGAGATATTTGCGTTTCAAATAAACATTCATTTTTCGATAACATTACACATTTGTAAAGATATAAGACACGCAATATAATGATTTCATATAATAATGTATTTCCCGATGTAATTACACTTACATACATAAATATATATATATATATATATATATATATATATGTGTGTGTATGTATATATATATATGTATGTATGTGTGTTCGTCTTAGTGAGAGAGAGTGACTGTGTGTATGTGTGTGTATGTGTGTGTTCGTCTTAGTGAGAGAGAGAGAGTTTGTGTGTGTGTGGGTTTATTTATATTCGTTATTAATGTTGATTGTTGGCGATACGGTGATGTAAACTTTCACCATTAATAATACATGTTCAGTGCGTTTATCACACGAACATATAAAATAAGTTTATATTAATGTGTGTATATATATATATATATATATATATATATATAGTGGTGGAACACTTGAAGGTAATATCCGTAGCGGTAGAGCACTCAATCCATGGGACGAGTTAGCTCTAGCTAAGCAGGAGGCGTTCCTCACCCTGAAAGATCACAAGGTAGACTTTACTTCTAACCCCACATGTAGACTAATAAACCCGGCACGCACAGATATGGGACTAGTCAGTAAAGCCATACTTAGAAACATAGTTAACACCATTAGGACCAAGTCCAACCTACCCCAGTGGGAGAAGAGCGACTCCGTAATTAAGTGGTTCAACTCCTTCAAATCCAAAAAAGCGAAGTTCACACAGTTCGACATTGTTGATTTTTACCCGTCGATCTCAGAGACCCTGTTAAACTTCGCTACCACTTACACTACCGTCGATGGTTTAGACAGGGAAATCATCGCTCACTGCCGGAAAACCCTCCTCTTCAACGACGGAGTAGCCTGGGAAAAGAAGTCAACAACTTCAGACCTGTTCGACGTCTCCATGGGATTGTTTGACAGTGCTGACGTATGCGACTTGGTTGGCCTATTTATTTTAGATATATTACGTGTTAGATTCACGGACTTCCACAAGAGAATATACCGCGACGACGGACTGACCTTATCGAGCCATAAAAGTGGTCACGACCTCGACCGGTTTAAAAAAGACTTAGCTTTACCTTCAATGAGTTAGGACTTAGGATAACAGTAGCTACCAACCTCTCTAGCGTAGATTTTTAGACATTAATTTAGACCTTCGCACACACACCCACAGACCCTTCCATAAGCTAAACGAAAAACTCAATTACATTCACAAGGAGACTCATGCCACCCTCCCACTGTTTTTAGAAACTTCGTAAATAATATCAGTAATAGAATCTCAAACCTCTCCTCTAATAAGGCTATCTTTGAGAGGGCGGCACCCTACTATAACACGGCGTTAGCTAACAGCGGCTTCTCGCAACCTATCACTTACTATCCCACTATCAACAACAGCAATAAGAAAAGAAAGCGTAACAATAGAGAAACTATCTGGTTCTTTCCTCCCTTCTCACTCAACGTTAAAACCAATGTAGGAAAAAAATGTCTAGCCCTCCTAGACACTTTCCCATAGGTCATAAATACTGCTCCATCTTTAGCCGACACAAATTAAAACTAGGATACTCCTACGCTAAGAACATAAAGGCCCACATCACCAACAGCCCTAAGAGCAACACCCTACCAAGGTGCTCTTGCCCTAAGCCCGAAGCATGTACCCTTCAACAGCAATGCAACACACCCGCTGTAATTTATGAAGCTGTGGTCACTTCCAACCGACCAAATCCACCACAGGAGGTCAAATCCTATGTGGGTATGGCGGAGGGCCGATTTAAGGAACGCTTCCTGAACCACCAGTCGACCTTTAGATACCCGGACAGACGTTCATCCACGAAACTCGCGAACCACGTATGGTCCCTCAAGGACACAAGTATAGACTACTCCATTCAATGGAAAGCCATCACTAAGTACAAGCCATACGCAAGGGGAAATCCGTCTTTGGACTATGTATTGATGAACGAATAAAGATTCTAAAGAGGTTATGCAATATTGATTGCCTAAACACGTGAAAGGACGCTTTTTGCGCATGCGCGTTCGTACGGTTGTCCTTCCTCTTCCGTATCACCATGTTCATTACGAGCTGAGGATTCGCTAAGGTGAAACAATTGTTCTCGGTATGGTGAACTAACTGTTGTGTAACCACTTATATATATATATATATATATATATATATATATACACACTCAGAACGTCTCCACGAACCAAAGTATCGTCTTCCTGTTTTCCTTCGGTTGCAACGTTTTTCGAAATATTTACTTCTGCGTTCACAGATTGATTTTATTTAGTTTCAGAAGATCCCGTTAAGGTTGAAAGCAGCGATTCTTGGCTTAAACTTTAATCTGTTATTTTAATAAACATTTGCTCTACGGTTCTTATATATTTGATATACATTTATTCTTATCGAGCCCTCTTTGGATTTTAGCCTTTAAATTTATTATTATTATTGGCAGTATCGGTAGAGGGTCAGACGCCATGCTTTGACGCATAGTTACGGTCCTTGCCATTCTGAGTTCAAATCCCGCCGAGGTTAACTTTGCCTTTCATCCTTACGGGGTCGATAAAATAAAGTACCAGTAATGTACTGGGTAATTGCTGGCCTTGTGCCAAAAGTAGAAACAATTATTAATATTCGATGATCCGAGTAAGGTGAAACAAGTACCAGTATTGCACTGAATAATTGCTGGCCGTGTGCCAAAAGTAGAAACAATTATTATTATTATTACTATATATATATGATAGTTGAACATTGGTGGGACATACCCGTAGTAGTAGAGTACTCAATCCCTGGGACGAGTTTGTGTGTGTCACAACTCCCACCTATGCAGGTTTAGCTGGCCACCCTAAGGTATATCTCGTTGGTGTCTTGGGTGATTTAATGATAGGGACCCCAGTCCTATCATCTCATTTCTAAAGCTGAGTAAACTGGAGCAATGTGTAATAAAGTTTCTGTCTCAAAGAAACAACACATCACCCGGTCCGAGAATTGAACTCACAACCTTTCGATTGTAAGCCCAATGCTCTAACCACTAAGCCATGCGCCTTCGAAGGACGAGTTTGGTAGAAGTAGTTCCACAATACTTAATTCACCATTTCATCTTAGTCGGATCATCAGCTCGGTTTAAATCAGTACAATCTCATTTAAACCGAGCTGATGATCCGAGTAAGGTGAAACAATTGTTCTCGGAAATGATAAATGATCTGTTGTAGAACTACTTCTACATGTATGTATGTATGTGTGTGTATATATATATATATACAAGAATAAGAAATTATAAGATGGTTAAAAAAGTTCCATATATTTTATTATGCGTATTTCGAAAACAACATCACCCTGGGACAAAAATTGTGTTCTCATCAGATAAAATAAGGTAACATGATATGAGGCCGAAAAACACTTGTGAACAAGAGTGTCCAGTCCACTTTCTTGTTCACAAGTGCTTTTAGGCCTCATATCATGTTACCTTATTTTATCTGAAGAGAACACAATTTTCGTCCCAGAATGATGTTGTTTTCGAAATGCGCATAATAAAATATATGGAACTTGTTTAACCATCTTTTAATTTCTTCTTTATATATACTCCAGTTCTACCAACTGTTGAGTGCTACTTATCTGATATATGCATAATTTTATTTTTCTACAATATTACTCACCTCCTACATATATACACCCGGTCCGATTCTTAGACAGAATAAAGAAGCCACACATATAACAGAGATTAACCTGACCATTAGTAGAAGTCTCGAGTGATATAGTATGTATGTAAGTATGTATGTTGTCATTCCTTCTACGACCTGTTTATTGACTGATGACAAAATGTTTGAGACATTGAATTCTTGATACAGGAATACGCAAATATTGCGTCATTGACAAAGATTAGAATGAATGTATGCACATGCAAATATCTATTTAAATAAGGAGATACGAAGCCAGGTAGTAGCTAAGCATTGTATATACAAATACACTAAATATGCGCAAACACATAGTGACAAGCTCGAGTAGAAATAAATACGCACATACACACACATACATACACACGCATTCGCGGACATGCACGTATACACTCACACATGCGCATAGCGTATTCACACTACAGTGAAACGATGGAATAATCGAAATTGGAGTCAATGTGGTATTCTGATGACCAAATGCTGAAATTGGTGCAACTTATGACCATATTGCAGTATTTTTGGTCGTCTTATTCGCGCCAGTAATCAATTTAGTACTTTTTTTAGATCTGCGAAGATAAGGGCTTTTTAGAGGCGACCTTAACTCGCCTCAATGTAGCTACATCTCTCGGTAGAGAGAGATATCTTGAGAATTTAATGTATCACCCACTGCTCCATCTAAAGTAGTCCACTAAACCGCCTTTAATGGTCAGGAGATGACTATTTGTCCGGCAGGGGCCCACTTATATCACAACTAACCCTCATATCTGGTGCTTATATCACTATCCACCACCAGCGACCCGTACGTTAGCAGAAAAGTTCTTTTTCTCTCTGGATGTGTCTATATATGTAAATGTGTAAATGTATGTATGTATCTATGTGTGTATGTATACATGAATGAATGTATGCATCTATGTATATGTGTGTATATATATATATATGTATATGTGTGTGTATCTATATATATGTGTATATGCATATGTGTATACATATATATATATATATATATATACTTGTTGGTGTACGCTTGTCTGTATGTGCACAAATAGCGCACTTTCACACACACACACACACACACACACACACACACTATATATATATATATATATATATATATATATATATATATGAAGTATATATACAGAAATGCTGGCATGTATATAATTTGCAAAATTTCCCTAGGTGTAGGTGTGCATATATATCTATATATTTAATGATTTACGTTTCTCATCAAACTGTCATATATAATTCGTATAAAGTATATCTAGCAAATTTGAAATTTTGACTATACTGCGATTTATATGCCCCAAATGTTAGTACATGTGACATTAGTAATAAAATTGGTAACATATGGATTTAATGGGTTACATTAAAGTTCTTCCATTGAACAATCTCGGTTTAAACTATTACAATGCGATACATAAATGCGAATCTATTTACAGACGTTTAGTCGCAGATAAGCTGTCGTTTTGCCAATTGTAGACTTCAACGAAATTCCTGAAGATATGAGTTCACCAAATGTCAAAGCATGAGTAATAAATCGGGCAGCTTTTACGACTTAGTTGACAAAAGAAACCATTTCTCTCCTTATGCGGCTATCTTGCTTGCTTGCATTCTTTGATTTGAATAAGTAACATTTGTATAAATCGATCATTTGGATGTTTGTTAGCGAAGAGACAATTTTTCAACGAGATGAGCCTACAATCCAGTTTCCATGCTACACTACAATATGCTTAATTACAATCGCAGAAATAGACAATATATTTATCAGAATATAATTGTATTGATATATATAATTATGTTTGTTGTATCTTATATTATCAACTATATTACATTTATTCTAAATCATTGTTATAATAATACATTTGTAACTTAATTTTCAAACTGATTTACTTAGTAGTTTTAACACCAATGAAGTTTCTTTTTAATTTTCATAATCATATAGACATTGTATGGTTACGTGGTTTCTATATCATTATGAATGTTGGTTATAGTGTTGGGCTTACAATAATTATTTCTACTTTTAGCACAAGGACAGCAATTATCCCAGTGCATTTCTGGTACTTTATTTCATCGACCCCGTAAGAATGAAAGGCAAAGTTAACTTCAGCGGGATTTGAACTCAGACCGTAAAGGTTCGTAAGTAACTCTTTGCTGCAAAGTATGGCGTCCAACCCTCTACCGATACTGCCTTACAGTAATGATGGTGTGAGTTGTGTCCTTGAGCAAGACACTTTATTTCACGTTCCTCCAGTTCAGTCTGCTATAGAAATGTGTTGTGACGTCATTAGTGTCAAGCTGGATCACTTGAAGCACATCAGTGAAGTAGAGAGGAGAAATTGGCATTCTTCCCCACACTTGCCTGGACTTGTGCCTCAGAGGGGAAATTTCTAGGCGCATATCCCATGGTCATTAGTGACCGGCAGAGGTTTTTACCTTTTTATAGATACCACTGAAAAGCATTGTGAAGGCACATGGCTTAGTGGTTAGAGCATTGGGCTTGCAATCGACAGGTTGTGAGTTCAATTCTCGGACCGGGTGATGTGTTGTTTCCTTGAGTAAGACACTTTATTTCACGATGCTCCAGTTTACTCAGCTGTAGAAATGAGATGATAGGGACCCCAGTCGTATCAACTCATTACCCAAGACACCTCCAACGAGATATACCTTGGAGGAGGCCAGCTAAACCTGCATAGGTGTGAGCTGAACCACACACACACACACACACACACACACACACACACACACACACACACACACACACTGAAAAGTCTATACAGGAATATTATAGCTTCAGGATCTACGATGTATCAGAAATTAAATTGTAATTATGGCAGAGTCAGCTGAGAGTATGTCTGTGATTGATTTATTTATGACTATTGCGTATTCATGTTTTAATGTATGTATATTCAAGAGTTTATCTAAACAAGGGTAGATGTAATTTCTCATACCTTCTCAATCAAACCATTGTACATATTAATCTAATAATAAAAAATGTAATCAAAATTGGGACAAAGAGTAATCCTTCCAATGCTCTTTGGAGTAACGTTACTCGATAAAGTGCGTAACTCGGAGATCAGAGAGTTGCTCCAGGTAGAGCCGCTACTTCTCCGAATTGAAAGATCACAGGTCCGATACTATGGACATGTAGTTAGAATGTCTCAGGAAAGAACCACTGATTAGGGATAAAACCAGCCGGCAAGAGACCCATAGGTAGCAAGATGGTTGGATAACATCCATGAACTTCGCTGACCACGCCTTAGGGATCCAGCGAGATCACTTGGAGACGGTTGCTTCTGACAGGACCTGGTGGAGGGAGTGTTTGAGGACTCTGCCTCCATGATCATCTCAGGAATAAGTGGGCGAAGAAGGAGGAGAATTATGTGTTATGCTCGTTATTTAATTAAGTTGTTTAAAGTTCATATAAAATAGATGGCATTATTGGAATGGAAATTAGCAGAATCGGTAGAGTGTTGGACGCCATGCTTTGCTATATAGAGTTGCGGCCAGTTACGGTATGATTTCGAATCCCACCGAGGTCAATTGTGCCTTTCATTCCTACGGTTTCGATAAAATAAAGCACTAGTAATACACTGGGTAATTGCTGGCTTTGTGCCGAAAGTAGAAACAATTTTTGGAAATTCTATAATCTTCACAGACTTTAATCATTGTTGGGATTGCTTCTCATTTTTTCGGGTTTTGTGAAGTAAATGTAGATAAGAAACGTGTCTGTAGCTTTATCTTCCCATTCTGCAGTGGCAATCCCCTCGTCTGGGATGCCACTTGCACCGACACTTTCCGCAGCCGCAACCTGGTGCAGTCTTCGACTAACCCAGGTTCGGCTGCACGTCGAGCTGAGGAGGCCAAACTCCTCAAATACCGGTCGCTCTCCGTCAGGTTAGCGGTTGTACCCTTGGCAGTGGAGATTTCTGGTGTCCTAGGACTACCTCACTACTCACCACCATAGGCGCTGAGCTGGCCAGTCGCAGGTGTGAGCCCCGCGAGTTGGAGTGACATTTCCAGCGCGTCTCCCTTGCCCTCTTCTGGGGAAACGCCTTCTCTATTCCGTCCACCGGGGCTGTGGGGGACAAGCCGATTAGATTACGAATTCTGTTGAATAGTCTTAAATACGACTATTAAGAGGTTTCAGATATTTAGTAATTGCTTTATAGACTACTGCAAGAGTTATTTTCATGTTTTTAATTCACGAAACTAAATGTGACTTTCAATGAACTCTATGAATAATTATGTTATATATTCTGTAACTCTTTTACTGGTACATTTGAGCATACATAGTACTGTCGTTCAAAAAGCACAAATAGGTTGTTATGATTGTGTTTGGAAACAAACCTCTCGTGTCAGGTATATTGATGTTGTGCAGAATTTACTGATTAAAATTTGTTTGAGTTTCCGAAGTTCTTTTGGGGGAATATTTCTCTCTCTCTCTCTCTCTCTCTCTCTCTCTTGGGGAAATATTGCTGCTCTCTCTCTTTCTTTCTCTCTCTCTCTCTCCCTCCCTCTTATTCTCTCACTCTTTCTCTCTCTGTCACTGTCCTCTCCCTCATCCTCTCTATATACATTACTACCTGCACATTTTGTTTGTGACGTTTTTGGGGGGAAATATTGCTGTTCTCTCTTTCTCTCTCACTCTTTCTCTATTTCTCTCTCTCTCTCTCTCTCTCTCTCTATTTCTTTCTCTCTCTCTTTCTCTCTCTCTCTGTCATTATCCCTCATCCCTCTCCCTCATCCTCCCATTATGCATTACTACCTCCCTGCAATTCGGTTGCATCATTTTTAATGTTTCACCATATGCTCTATAGAAGCTAGTGTTGTGTGAGATTTTCCTTAACATTATCTCTATTTGTATTACAAGACACCGCTTTATATTATTACTTCATAATTGTCACATTCCTTTAAGGAATTGTGTAACACGCTTTAGTTGTAATCTGAAAGCTTCCTCTTCGGTAATTACAATATTTGGCAAGCGTTTTGAATGCAAAAATGTTATTAACTTACTTCTCCGTTCGCTATAGAAGTGATAATAAAATTTACACACTTCAATTACTGGCTCCATTATTAAGGAACACTTTGGCGAAATGTAATCAATTTCATAGACTTTCTTTCTTCTTACATAATTTCCAACATACTGAAAGGGACAGATTCACAGAAATCATTTAGAAAATGCATCACATATACCACAATTGATGAGCAATGGTGTTGTACAATTATAAATCTTTTCCATAAACGACGTGATTTTGTTCCCCATTTTTCTTCAATCTTCCAATGTTTTTGTTTGACGAAGATAATGCCTATATTTAGATTATGTTCAAGACTATAACATAATTTACAGTGTTTATTCTGTTTTCCTCTGAATGCAATTTTCCAAAATATTTTTCTTGCTTCTGTGCCTAATATAAAACGTAAATATTCTACTGTGATAAAATATTTACTCAGCTGTAGAAATGAGTTGCGACGTCACAGGTGCCAAGTCGTATCAGCCATTGATTTTCCCTTGAACAACATCGTTGGCGTGAAGCGGGGAGGCTGGTGTGCATGGCTGACTGCTGGTCTTCCTCAAACAACCTAACACTGATGGTTACATGATCTCTATATCAATATGAATGTCGGTTATAGTGTTGGGCTGACAGTAATGATGGTGTGTGTTGTGTCCTTAGACAAGACACTTTATTTCACGTTCCTCCAGTTCACTCGGCTATAGAAATGTGTTGCGACATCCTTGGTGCTAAGCTGTTTCCCTTGGACTACATCAGTGAAATGGAGAGGGGAAATTGGTATTCTTCCCCGGACTTCTACCTCAGAGAGGGAACTTTCTAGGCACATATCCCATTGTTATTCGTGAGCGGAAGGGGGTCTCACATTTTTATAGATTCCTCTGGAAAGGCTATACAGAAATATTATAGCTTCAGGACCTACAGTGTATCAGAAGTTTAATTGTAGTTATGGCAGAATCAGCTGAGAGTATGTCTGTGATTGACTTATTTAATGACTATTGCGTATTCATGTGTTAATGTATGTATTTTCAAGATTTTATCTGAACATGGGTAGATGTAGGAATGAGTTGCAACGTTACTGCTGCCAAGCATTATCTGCCATTGCATTTCCCTTGGACAGCATCGGTGGCGTGGAGAGGGAATGCCAGCATGTATGGATGACTACTGGTCTTCCACAAACTAGCCTGGACTTGTGCCTCAGAGAGGAACTCTCTAGGTACAAATCCCTCGGTCATTCGTAACCCAAGGGGGTCTTAAGATATTACATGCACGTGGCCTATAATTTAGTCGTTAATTTATGCAATATTAACATACACTCGTGTCCATCAAGTTTTAGCTAGCATAAAAGTGAAGAAAGAAATATATAGTATAAACATAGTATCTCATGTGTTGAAATGGAAATATATACACATATGATTCTTTAACGGGTTTAAGTGTGTGTAGAAGGCTGGCCATTTTTGGTATGGGTATTTTAAAAGCATTATGCATAACTTTGATACAAAAAATAATTTTCAGATATATACAACTCCATGTGGACCAGTGGTTAAGATGTTGGACACGTTCATAAGGTCTTGGACTCGATTACTAGACCTCTCGTTGCATTGTGGTCCTGACCTAAATACGTGTCTTCTGCAAATCACGTAATCTTCCAGACACCATTCATTTAATGTAGTCCAATTATAATCAGATAGGGTGTGCTAAAAACCAGTTAGACCAGGCATGGCGACCTTTTTAAAGAAGCGGGCTCGTCATCAGACGGGCTGCGAGCGCTTATTTACATTCGCCGCCCACATTTAAAAAAATGGCGGTTGTTTTGATTTGTTTCTTCAGAATTGGTACACGTTCTTTTCCTCGATCGTAAAAATGATAGAAATATAAATCACGACTGAATATTTTCGGTAGGAATATCAGAAAGATTTCACTTAGGTGACTTAGGAGAGCCCTTCAGAAAGCTTAGCTCGCCGCAGGTTGCCCATGACTGAGCAGTGTACTTGATACTTGGTGTGGTAGAGTGGCTAATATGAAAAGATTCAGGACCGCGACGGCTGAGCTTTTCATATGAATATGTATATATATATATATATGCAAGATGGATGAAAAAGCTTGGTCATGTATTGAAGTGTATATCTATATATATATATATATATATATATGGACATATACAAAATCAGAGATGATCTTACATACTTAGGCATATCTAAGGATCTTTCGATTCCAGAGTCAGGTTCGATCAATAAAAGATCGGTCCTCGAACTGATCATCAGTGAAACATATGTAATATGTTATTAAATATGTTAGGATACAACACTAATACTTTGTTCCCTTATTCTTATACTATATATATATATATATATATATATATATATATATATATATATATATATATATAGTAATACATGTGAAGACTAAATTCCGAAGAGGTCTCGATAAGGATATAGGAAAATGTATGACCTCCGACGGCAGAGCTCAAGCCGTTTCGACGGCTATTTCTGGACTAAATTAGAATTTTTACCAGGCTAAAAATTCTAATTTAGTTTAGTTCAAAAATAACCGTCGAAACGGCTTGAGCTCTGCCGTCGGGGGTCATACATTTTCCTATTACCCTAAGTATTGAGTACTCTGGTGCGTTATGGTCCATCTGGTTCCTTACCACAACTCCTTCGTTAAATATATATATATATATATATATATATATTTATATATATATATGTGTGTGTGTGTGTGTGTGTGTGTGACTAAAGGTGTACATTGGCCTTTATTCAATATGATTATACAAGACAAACATATATATTCTCGTTGAGTATTTTAAGCTATAAACATATTACAGTAACCACAAATTACTATTAAATATAATTGTATGTGTATTACTGGTACTTTATTTTATCGACTCCGTAAGGATGAAAGGCAAAGTTAACCACGGTGGGGTTTGAACTCAGACCATAAACGGCCGTAACTCTATGCTGCAAAGCTTTGCGTCCGACACTCTACCGATACTGCCAATCCATGCCTCTATTATAATAGAATACCACTTGTACTTTAATAACATCGGCGTGGAAATGGTGAATGCTGAGATAATCCCCAAACATTCAACCTACATCAATAATCCCTAGATATTATAACAAGAATTCCTTAAACAAATTATATCTTGTGTATTGACTTAAGTTCCTTAAAGCTTGGCTGGGGGTCAAATGATCTAATTTCCAACATTATTGCCGATATGTGGCCAATGGATTGGCAGTATCGGTAGACGGACGGACGGACGCCATGCTTTGCAGCATAGAGTTACAGCCCTTTATAGTCTGAATTCAAATCCTGCCAAGGTTAACTTTGCCTTTCATTCTTATGGGGTCGATAAAATAAAGTAGCAGTAATAGACTCGAATAAGTGCTGGCCTTGTGCCAAAAGTAGAAACAATTATTGCCAATATGTAAACGAGCGTTAATAATGTTATACCTGTTTAAACTGCTTTTATAATTTGAAAGCATATTTGGTGCCAAGTTTAGATATCGGTAATAGAGATATTTAAATATGAATATATTATATCAGAGGTTCTGCATGTGGGTGCTACCGCCCCCTGGGGTGGGGTTGGTGGCTTTGCTGGAGCTTAAGGAGGGGAGGATAGAGGTGATATAAAAGTATATTTAATATCAAATGATACAAATTATATATAAATATAACAAATATATAAATATAATTAATATATAAATATGATAAATATATAAATATAATATTATATATATGAATATAATAAATATATAAAGATAATATTATATATATAATAAATATATAAATAAATTGTATATAAATATATTATATATAAATATAATAAATATATAAATATATTATATATAAATATATTATATATAAATATATGGCAGTATCGGTAGAAGGTTGGACGCCATGCTTTCTAGCATAGTTACGTCCCTTTACAGACTGAGTTCAAATCCCGCCGAGGTTAACTTCGCCTTTCATCCTTATGGGGTCGATAAAATAAAGTACCAGTAAAGTACTGGGTAATTGCTGGCCTTGTGCCTAAAGTAGAAACAATTATATATAAATATAATAAATATATATAAATATAATAAATATATATAAATTTTATAAATATAATAAATATATAAAAATATAATAAATATATATAAATATAATAAATCTATAAATATAATAAATCTATAAATATAATATTATATATAAATATAATAAATATATAAATATAGTATACATAAATATAATAAATATATAAACATAATATATGTATATATATATATATAAATATAATAAATATATAAATATATTATACATAAATATAATAAATATATAAATATATTATACATAAATATAATAAATATATAAAAATAATATATATATATATAATAAATATATAAATATAATAAATATATAAATATATTATATATATAAATATAATAAATATAATATATATAAATATAATATTAAGAAACTGTATGACCCCGACGGCAGTGCTCAAGCCGTTTCGACGGTTATTTCTGGACTCAGTATTGAGTACTCTGGTGCGTTATGCTCCATCTCGTTCCTTACCACAACTCCTTCATCATGTATATATATATATAAAAGGCAAAGTTATCCTCGGCGGGATTTGTACTCAGATCATAAAGGGCTGTAACTCTGTGCTGCAGTTCTTGGCGTCCGAACCTCTACCGATACTACCAGATATAATTGTTTCTACTTTTGGCACAAGGCCAGCAATTACCCAATACATTACTGGTACTTTATTTCATCGACCCCGTAGGGATGAAAGGCAAAGTTAACCTCGGCGGGATTTGAACTCAGACCGTAAAGGGCCGTAACTATATCCTGCAAAGCATGGCATCCTACAGGTAAAATTCTGTTATAAGAACACCATTTTAACGAATTTTTCAGTATAACGAATTTTTTTCAATCCCCGGCCACACGCTCGATGTGTTAGGTCGATCTTATTATAAAATAATTTTCGTTACAACGAATGTTTTTATACCTCGTGAACTTCGTTATGACGGAATTTCACTGTACTAATTTTTTTTTTTTGAAATGTATTGTTTTCTTGTGTATTCTTATCTATTTTTCTGATTTACGAAAACTGACATATCACATGGATTTGTCAAGACTACATAGAACACTTAGATACAAACTTATTATTAATTACATATATATATTTGGATATATATATATATATATATATATATATATATATATATATATATATATATATATATATATGTATATATATGTACATGCAGCGACCACAGTAGTATTAACGGTAACAATACGAGTAACAACAACAACAACAACCATAGTGGTAATAATAGAAATAATATATGTAGCAACATTAATGATAGACACAACAACAACAAAAACAAGAAACATAAGAAAAGTAACAACCACAATGGTAGAAATAACAGTAACAGCAACAATAACGGTGGAGAAAACAACAACAATACATCTAACAATCACAGCAACAATACATCTAGCAATCATAACAATAATAATAATGCTACTATGACGATAGATATAATGACAACACCTTAGAAAAACTATTCTTCAAGCCAACTGACAAAAGATATAAGATGGGTAATATCTATCCTACGAGGTTACCCTTTAATAAAAGGGTTTGCATACCACAACAAATAGATGACGAGACAGAGGCACAGTTCACCATAGCTAGAAATAAGATTAAACATATAGTAGACCGGTATACTAAGAGACAGAGCAAACCAGAAGCCCAACAACTTGGGAGGAAACCTGTAAGAGGCTTGGTTAGCCTCAAGCAGCGCACAAGGGATTGTGAGGTAGTATGTCTACCTACGGATAAGTCTGGTAGGATGTCAATAGACAGCATGCCGAACTACATCGAGGCTATGCAACCCCACATCACCAACACGAGCGAAATTGCACAGCATATACATGATGGGAGAGAGAAAATCCTCAACGCTCACATGATGATGTGGACCGACATCCTAAAGCCAAGCAGGTGCACTGCCAACAACTTACAGCCGTCTAACAATGGCATACCACCTTTGTATGAGCTCCGCAAATACCACAAGACAGTCGACGACCCGACAACAGGACCACCAAGACCTGTATGCGGAGCAAATATAGCTAGCAAGGATCGCCTACTACCTCTCAATGGTTATACGCCCCATAATCAAGATGTCCCCAGATGTATGTGACAGTACAGAGGACCTCCTCAGCAGAATCAGTGAGTGCAACAAAAACAGGAACCTATCCAACTGCATAATAGGCAGTATGGATGTGGTATCACTGTATCCATTCATTAACATGAAACATGTGTGGAGATGATCATTGAGAGTGAGGTGAAGTTCTGCGACGTCGACACAGACGAACTGGGCCTCCTACTTAGACTTACCTACGACACTGACTACCTAGACAGCCATGACCTTAGACGTTTCTGCCCCAGTAGACCCATAAGATGTAGACCCCCCACCATAACCTCAATGGCAAAAAAGACTCCCATAGGAAGGTGGATTGGGTGGACCAAAGCTATACGGACCCCCAAAACAATGATCAGGTGAGAAAAATGGTCGCACATGCAATAGGGGCTAGTATTAAAACTACTTTAAAGGGCCACATATTCAAGTTTAACGAGATCTACACCCAAAATGAGGGAGCAGCCATTGGCGTCAGCATAGCTGGTGACGTTGCCAACCTTTTTATGGTTTGGTGGCAAAGGAGACTCAAAGATCTCCTTGATGAGAGCTCCATAGACCTCATCTTGTACTCTCGTTACGTAGACGACATCAATATAGTAATAAGTACATCCCCACAAGAGAGTACTAACAAGTTTGATTTAGAACGTAGCACAATGGAAAGGATCCAGCAATTCCATACACCAGAGTATAACTGTAACTATCGACTACCCTTCCAAACACCCTAACAATAGACTACCTGTATTAGACACGGAACTCTGGAATAACACTATATACGAGAGAGCCCACATTCTCCACTCACACTATGCTAAACCCATGGCCTCCAAATACCTGATACTCAAAAACTCAGCAATATCCAGTAGTGCTAAGTTTAATATTCTGATCGCAGACTTGGAGATTTGGTACGAGTGATGAAGAACGTATCCTGCATGTGCGACCCAACAGAAATGGAAAGACACATCCAACACTTCATCAACCGCATGCAGTTCTCTGGCTACAACCAAAGAGACAGGATCAGATTATACCAAGGAGCCATGTAAAAGTATAAGACCCTCATAGAACTGGACATGAAAGGAATTTGCCTATTATACATGAGCAAAATCATGGAATAGCTTAGATAGGACTAGACATAAGATAGGGAAAGCCACATCATGGTTCGACAACCAGAGATACCAGAGTGTCATGTTTGTGGATGATAGCCCCGGAGGGAAATTAGCTAACCAGTGTAGAAATGCCCTGAGAAAGACCCACTTAAAGATTAAGGTGGTAGAAAAGCCAGGAACCACCATAAAATCCCTGATCAGCAAAACCTACCCTTTTAAGAAAACCCACTGTACTAATAGGAAATGTATCATATATAAAGTAAACCCCCGGATAAACTGCAAAACTAGAAACGTAGTCTATAGCATAAGATGTACAGAGGGTACTTGCAGAAACATGACAACAACATACATAGGTGGGACAGTTCGTAGCATAGGTGAAAGGATAGACCAACACTGGGTGTAACTAAAAGGACGAAAAAACAGTTCAGTACTATACGAACATGCCAGACAACAACACGACGGTAACATAGACAACATAGAAATTAGAATAATATCTAAACATAGAAATGACCCAGCAGATAGGCAAATCAGAGAGGCCAGCGAAATAGAACTTAGAAGGCCAAGGCTAAACAGAAAAAAGTGAATGGAATAACAACAACACCCAAACAAACAACACTGACCTAAGAGAAGTATAAATAAATAAATACATACACAATCACAATAACAACAAACACATATAAACACACACTAGTAAACTAAGATACAATACAATAACCAATACGCAGTTACCCAAACACGAACACACATCAAACAAAACACTATACACACACGCAAACGCATGCGCAGAGAAGACAAAAAAAATAAACAAATAAATAAATAAATAAACAGACTAAATAAAGATGGCGTCGGCATACAATGCAATGAGAGGAAACATAATAGCACCACTGACGATGTTGCAGACGTGCAACGAAAGAGCTTTGTTAGACTATATATATATGTGTTTGTGTCTATATTGTATCTGTATT
>OZ024752.1:9665944-9718444 GCA_964016885.1 Eledone cirrhosa | reverse complement strand
AGAACCTGAATAAACTTGAAAAACCTCGACCATTTTCAAGGTGGATGGAACTCATGAACCAGATACGTTCCAATAGGATGAATTGTTTGTATAAGAAAAGGAAGCTAAGAAACTGCCGAAACCCCTTACAGATATATCTGAACATATGTACACTCACACACATATTTGGCAAGCTAGACATTATTTTCGACGCTATTATTCATTCAGATATTGGTATCAATATTTCTTAGGTTGCAGCCATCTTTAATACTGATGTTATTTTATATTTTGTTTCTCATATCTTATATCTTATTCAGAATATGCAGGTTTCTTTATGCAGTTGGTTTAAGGTCTGCTAGTTTTTAGCTTGTAGGAATGTGTCAATGAACGTTTGATCTAAACTATTCTTATTATATTGTGTTGAAGTTGACTGACTTATAGTGAGTGTTATTTTTCAACGTGGATATAGTAAGCATCTACTATCGACCCGATCAGCAATGGTTGCTGTTTATTCTTATTCTTATTATATATATGCTTTGTAGTTCAAGTGCTTTGTT
This sequence comes from Eledone cirrhosa, assembly GCA_964016885.1. Taxonomy (NCBI): domain Eukaryota; kingdom Metazoa; phylum Mollusca; class Cephalopoda; order Octopoda; family Eledonidae; genus Eledone; species Eledone cirrhosa. Next base: position 9,717,908 of record OZ024752.1, on the reverse strand, counting down.
TATCGTCTGCTAGTTCTTAGCAAGAAGGAATGTATAAATGAAGTATTGACTGCTGTTATTAAATAGTAATGTCTTCTTTTGATAGTGGTTATAGTGTGAATCAACAGTTGACCTACAGATATATTTTCTTGGTCAAGTGTCTTTTTATGTTCCTTGTGGACTCTGTTTTAGTTTTTGTTGTTGTTTCAAAGAATGTTTATGTATCGATGTAAGAGTTTAGATATATATATATGTGTGCGAGTGTATTTTTTTACGTTTACGATGTGACTTAGCTGTTTGGGGTTCAATTTCTGTGCTGAGATATTAAACAACAAGGATACTGAGACGTATCACTATATCATTTAAATATAATCAGTGAAGCTGATATAATATTACATGACAACAATAAAGAATATGATTGAAACTTGCTAACAAAGGTTGGCACCTCTGATATCGTATCAGCAATATAATACAATTCTGTATTTACTTTCCCCTAACATCGTGACTGTTTATAATTACATCTAATTCAGAAATGGATACAGATTAAAATCAAGCAGAATAATTGTGACAGTTATCATCCCACTTTATTTCAATGTACTTTAGCATATTAAAATGTCCAATCTGTCAGTGTCTTGTGGTAACATAGTTGTTGCAAAGTCAGCTTGTTCATATCAAAATTATCATGACTCATACACTGTTCAATTTCCTGACATTTGTACATTATACTATGCACTATACATGCACCTTTGATGAATTTTAGTTGCCCTGAGCACTGTAAACAATAATTTCATTATTATTATATTGCAGTATCGGTAGAGGGTCGGACGCCATGCTTTGCAGCACAGTTACGTCCCTTTTCGGACTGAGTTCAAATCCCGCCGAGGTTAACTTTGCCTTTCATCCTTAAGGGGTCGATAAAATAAAGTACCAGTAATACACTGGGATAATTGCTGGCCTTGTGCCAAAAGTAGAGACAATTATTATATTATCACTTCTTATGTGACGGACCTCGAATATCGAGAAGGAAAATTCAGTTATATAAAGCATATGTTATATATTTATTAAATGTCCGCTTTCCCATTCTCTCAAAATATAATTGTTTCTACTTTAGGTACAAGGCCAGCAATTTTAAGGGGGGCGGAATGTTGATTAAATCAACCCCAGTGAATTACTGGTGCTTTATTTTATCGACCTCGTAAGGATGAAAGGCAAAGCTAAGCTTGGCGGGATTTGAACTCAGAACGTAAAGGAGTGTACCTCAATGCTGCGAAGCATGGTGTCCGACGCTCTACCGATACTGCCATCGTTTGAACCTGCTAAATATCTCCTCCGAGACGGGTTCCTGTCCATCTCCATTTGCCTTTCTATGAATTGAGAACGAAACTGAACTTGAAACAAATTGTATTATGATATTCTACGAAAAAAACCATTCCTATATTATCAACAGCATAATACTTGGAATACATAATCCAGATTGATTCCAAATAAAAACCCATATCACATCATAAATGTTTGGAACGTCCATAAATACATTTATATTTGCAGACAAAGCAAACAACCTGTAGGCTACACCAGGAAAAAACAACCATAACATATTTAATAACGGATTATCATATATTGTTTTTCTTCTTCTTTATCTTCTTTTTCTTGTTTTTCTTTTTTTTGCTTTTTTTTCTTTATCTTTTTCTTCTTTACCTTTTTCTTCTTTACCTTTTTCTTCTTTACCTTTTTCTTTTTCTTCTTTCTTTTTCTTTTTTTTTCTTTTTTCTTTTTTTTTTCTTTTCCCTTTTTCTTTTCTCCTTTTCTTTTGTCTTTCCTTTTTTCTTATTTTCTTTTCCTTTTTCTGTTTTTTTTCTTTTACTTTTTTTCCTTTTTCTTTTTCTTTTTCTTTTTCTTTTTCTTTTTTTTCTTCTTTTACTTTTTCTTTTTTCTTCTTCTTTCTCTTCTTTTTGGTGAGGACAGAGTCCGCGAGGTCGCCCTATCAGAAGCAACAGTCTCCAATACCAATGAATATCATGCTCCCCCCCCCCAAAAAAAAAAGAAAATACACCATCTTACACACAAGAATAATCAGCGAAGCAGAAGAACTAACAAGTGTACAATTAGAAAACAGAACTGGTTGTCTAGCCAGACACTAACCACATCTAAAACAAAAGCGCCATAAACAAACGTTTAGGAGATATAGAGAGATAAACTCATCATAAAGGTGCACGACTATATTGAGCCAGAAACACCAACTCTAAAATGTGACAAGCCACAAACAGAGCCGTAATTAATGGGGAGGGGCAAAGGGGGAAACTGCCCTGGGGCCGCTGCACTGGGGGCCCCCACCAACGAATGTGGTAGTAATGTATTTGTTCCCTCGGCTGGACGTTTTAGTTTTAGGATGGAGAAAGTTTTTGAATTTAATATCTGTATGTATCGACAGTCGATCGACTTTCGTCAAATCGAACCGAGGAAACAATGTTTGCTTTGGTCGTTCCGATTGCTAATACACTCTATAGGTTGCAACTCCAGGTAGGTTGAACAACGTGAAATAAAGTGTCTTGCTCAAAGACTTAACGCATCACCTAGTCCAGGAATCGAACTCACAACCTCACGATTGCGACTCAAATTCTCTAACCACTCAGCCACACGTCTTCACAATGTACATCTCTTCAATTCCAATTACTTGCGTCAAGCTAACTTTGATATATAAAATTGGGGTGTTTCCTTTGTATTCTATTTGTTTGTGTATGAAGGGCCGCCCCTAACCTGAAGTGCTCCGAGTACCCCAAGGTCTATATCCAAACCTGGCCACAAGTGTCATCTAATTGAATAATAACTTACATGTGATAAATTATTTCAACAACATAAACTGTAAAATGTAATTCAGAATTAATTTGTAAATCCACTAAATGTTCATCCTGGCAGCCTGCCAAATGTTTTGTGTTATATATCTTATGTAAGAAATCATACAACCCTAATTTCAATAGCTAGTTCCAGACTGGAACTGTCTATTGCGACGGCAAAAGCCCAATTGTCGTTCCCCGTCTCTTTCTAACACATATATATATATACATATATATATATATATAATATAGAAAAGGCTTCTACAGGTCTAGAACTGTTTCATTCGGGAGAAATCATCAGGAAGCCCCGATGATTTCTCCCGAATGAAACAGTTCTAGTTCTGTAGAAGCCTTTTCTATATTAAATATTTATACTCTGCTTTGTATTGAGTACATTACTTACTGTGGTTACCCCCGATTGAACCCGGGATAAACTTATATATATATATATATATATATATGTCAAAGGTTTGCCTCATCAAGCCGAGCATTATCCCAGTCTCCGTGGCGTGAAACGACTGAGAGTACAAGACTACTCTCTGGACAGGACGCCAGTCCATCACAGGATTAAACTCCCAGCTCTTGCTGATACCCACTTCGTTTAAGCTTAGTGTATTAGAGCAGCGTAAAATGAAGTATTTTGCTCAAAAATACGATACACCAGGCAATCTAGCAATCGAACCCACAATATTATGATCGTAAGGAATATATGGTCATCGATCTGTCCAGTTTACGATATATTTTGTCTGAGGAGAACATATTTTGCTTTATATTATAGAGAAAACTTTACATCTTCGAAATATATATAATTGTTTCTGCGTTTGGCACAAGGCCAGCAATTCACCAGTACATTACATACATTTAAAAACACGCATACATACACACGATATACATATATACACATATATATACATACATGTACATCTAGTCACACGCATGCATGCGACCATATATATATATATATATGTGTATGTAAAAAACATAGACGTAAAAGCACATATACACACACATATACACATTAACGCACACATACGAAAGCATTCGTATACATATACAATCACGTATACACATATATGCACACATACACGCATACATACATATATAAAAAGCAGCCGTATGAATAAATGGGTACAAGATATACGCAAGTAAACATACATAAAAGAATACAACAGAATATATCTGAAGTTAAAAACACAAGTGAAATGTCATATCAGGTAGTGAAAGAAAAGGGGGAAGTAAAATATGTAAAATTGTGAAGATATAAAGTAAGTGAATCAAAAAGCATGGGTGGGTCCCTAATGGATGTTAAGTAAAAATAAAAATAAATCAGAAAGAGAAGTCTGTAAAGAAGGTAAGTTAAGGAAAGTGAAGAACAAGAGTTTATGGAGGATAAGTATCTGAAAGTGAGTTAAGTTTATATGAGCTGGAAAGCAAGTGTTATTTCATGTGTGGGCAACTGGTGAACATTTCTGTTTTTGCATTTAGGTGATTTAAGGTTCTGTAAAATCCAATATTTTTCACTTATGCGGAGTGCATCTTATTGTTCCTCTTGCATATTCTTTAGATTGGTTCAAAATTGACCAATCTAATTTATATTGGATACCTTGGTCTTTCAAATCCCATATTCTGCTAGCCAGAGCTGTTGTAAATCTTTTTTCAGAATGTCGGAAAGATGCGACCTGTGAGTAATAATGCGTTTTGAATTTGTCTTGTGTCATACCCACATATCGTTCGCTGGTGGCTGGTTGGTTGTTGCTGGTGGTTGTCACTTTATCCTCATATACAATGGCTTTGGTGTTGCATTTACCTTGTAATGGGCGTTCACTTTTGACTCTACAGGAGCATTTTTGATGTTCTCTGGGTATTCTCTGAGAATTGGATTCGCAATCGTGAGGTTGTCAGTTCGAATAACGGCCGCGTGATGCGTTATGTTCTTGAGCAAGACACTTTATTTCACGTTGCTCCTTCTACCTGGGGTTGTGACCGATAGATAGTATTAGCGATTGGAAAGACCAATGGAAACATTATTTCCGCGGTCCGGTTTGACGAAATATGTGTGTGTGTATATATATATATATATATATATATATAATCAGTCACCCAGAAACACTAGAGTCTACGTGATAAACCAGAACCATCAAAAAATCTAGAAGACCTCCCGATAGCAATCCGCATCTATGGCCCCCCTAGGTCAGGAATGGCCATGGTTTTGTACCTAGAAAGTCCCCCCCCCCCCAAGGCACACATCCAGGCAAGGTTGTTTATGGAAGACCAGCTGTCACCCATGTATACCAGTCTCCCCTCTCCACGCCACTGATGTTGTCCAAGAGAAAGGCAATGGCCGATAAAACTTAGCACAAGTGACGTCGCAACTCATTTCTCACAGCTGAGTTAACTGGAGCAACGTGAAATAAAGTGTCTTGCTCAAGGACACAACACATCACCCGGTCCGAGAAACGAACTCACAACCTCTCAACTTCAACCCCAATTCTCTAACCACTAAGCCAAGTACCTTCAATCCGCATAAAAAAGCGATTATTCTTGCACAAAATGCATTCAGTATATTTTTATTTTTATCCTTTTTCTTCTTTTCCTTTTTTCTTCTTCTTTTTTTCTTCTTCTTCGATTCTGTGCTGGATTTTCGTGTTAAGAGAGGCGATGTGCTGCCAACTGATCACAATCTAACTTGAGACTATCTAAAACCACAGAAGCCCACAAAACTGTTAGGTCCAGAAGGACCTACAGGATAAAGTGGGAAGTATTGGTGGATAAGGAAATCAGGACCAGGTATGCAGATACTATTACATCCAAATTCAGGGAACTCTCAGTCAGTATATTCTTCATAATAATGTTCATAAGGCATACAGACACCTTAATGATGGGAGCAGTATGAATATCCGACACTACACCAATGCCAGTATCTTAAAATCCAATCAACACTGTGGCAACCGATCTAGAAACTACATTCACCCAGTGTTCTACACTTGGTGACCATCGAGGGCAGCCTTACAGCATATAAGATTCTGCTTTATTCAAGCTGCCTAAGTCTCATAACTGGAAGTTAGCTTCGAAAAGGCAGATAACCATGACCAGGCTACCGGTATCTGCTGCATTAACATCAGTCAGGTAGATCTGAAGACAGATCCTTATTTCAAAATGTTGTGCATTATTAGCTCCCATTTAGCCTCGATTTACCAGAACTTTTATCAAAATGTTTCAAACACGATCGCCCCCTTTTTTATTCCTCAACTACCACCTCCACCACCACCATCATCATCATCATCACAATATTCTCTACCCTGCCATCAACCAACAACAACACTACCACTACCATCACCATCACAACAAAACCACTACCATCACCATACTACCACCATCACCATACTACCCCCACCCTCACCACCACAACAACAACAATACCAACAACAATACCACCACAACAATACCACCACCACAACAATACCACCACCACCATCACAATACCACCACCACAACAATACCACCACCATCACCATACTACTACCACCACCACCATCACAACAATACCACCACCATCACCATACTACTACCACCACCACCATCACAACAATACCACCACCATCCCAATACCACCACTACCACCACCATCACAATACCACCACTACCACCACCATCACAATACTACCACCGCTACAACCATACTACCACCACCACCATCGTAACACTGTTTAAGACTTATATTATACAGACGGTGTGGAATGATTTGAAGTAGATTTGGCTGCTATGTTTAGTAGAGACGTGGACTCTGCTGGCTTTACTCGTTGCCTCCATGTTGTTATAATACTGGTTGAGTATAGAATCAATTTACGCTTTAATAAGACGTTTCTTCCTTAAAACATGCTAAGGCCACCTTGGAAAATGTAGCCATAGATGTCAATTGTTACTGCAGCTTTGTACATAAAAGAAAAATCGTGTACAACTCTCATGGAATAATTAAACGCAAACGCGCACTTGTACGAATTTTCTCTTTCGTTTACGTTATTCAGCTTAAAGACAATTAGAGAAACCAAAGAAAGTATTCCTAAGAATAAAAGAAAACTGCTGCAAGCGGAGCATTTAATACAGAATATGTATGGAAAAGACTGTTATCGAATCTTGCAATTCGTTTCCAAAGGTCAAGATTTGGAAGACTGTAATATGCTAAAATTTCTAATGTGGATAAATCTTCTGATTGTGTTTAGGAGTATTTAGCTAAAATAGATGTTATTGGATTTCACTTCAATGCATCGTCCATTCATTATCCATTCTTTGTTTAAATATATAATGTAAACTATAATTCTATTCATCATATAAGATAAATATTTCAGTGTATCTTCTATGATGGTTCAGTGGTTATGAAGATAAACATTTCGTATGCTTAAATATATATTGAAATTCACATCAATTAACAACGAGTCGGCAGTAATTAGAATATTGAGTACAGCTGTTTGTATTTTGCCCCTCTGCGTTTTGAGTTCAAAACCAACTGAAGACGCTCGCATATGTATGGTACTAAGGAGTAAGGAGCCGATCAATTACTGCAGGGAGGGAATCAGCTATGTCTCTCTTAAAAGATTCTTGAGGCGAAATGAAGGTCTACATTTTTCTTGTAATTGAAGAGGCTTCAGTGAGGGGCTAGTTGTAATTGCTAGGGTGACATTACTTATGCTAGGGTGACATCACGGTCTGTGCTAGGGTGACATCACCGTAAGGGCTATGGTGACATCACCGTCTGTGCTAGGGTGACATCACCGTAAGGGCTACTAATGAATTACATGCATTAGTAGAAAACAGCAACAGAAACAATTGCGACCATATGAAAAACAATAATTATGAAATCAGCACCAATAATAACCGTGCAAACTTGGATTGATAGTAACGGTAGAGTGTCGAGCAACATGCTTAGCGGCATGGTGTAATAAGTATAAAGGTGCTGGCCCTAGGTTGGGTGTAGAAAAAAGATCACATGCGAAATATTCTGGTACGATCTCATGTCACTAGAAATATATATAGCAAACGTCTAATTGACCAGATTTTCCGTGAAGCGCTCTCTCTCTCTCTCGCATCCGTTTTTGTCGCCTACAAGGTATTAAGGTCTGGTGATCTATTGGGAGGGAGATAGGGTGAGGTAGGGTAGTAGTGCTCTTTGAACAGGGTTGGATCGTCCTTCAGCCTGAAGGTAAGTTAGAGGCTCTGACTGTTGCTGTGGTCTGTTAAGTTGGCAGAATGATCTGTACTTGTAATTCAAAGACCCAGGCGTGTCCCATAACGTGTCACATTGGATCGTCTTGGGAAATCCCGTTAACAATGCATGCGCTTATCCGTTAATTTCTTGAGAAGGCGGTTCTGCTGATTGTGTCGTCGGAACCGACAGTGGTCCAGCAACTATTACCATCAGATCCACTATTTTCAGAATTGCCAAATAAGCTCGGACATGACATATTCATAAATCTTCTATGTGCTATATGAAGTTTGCTATGTAATATAATTCTTTCTACTTTTGGTACAAGGCCAGAAATTAGCCTAGTGCATTACTAACACTTTATTTTATCGACCCCGTATGGATGAAATGCAAAGCTAACCTCGGCTAGATTTAAACTCAGAACGTAAAGATGTCATAACTAGGTTGGAAAGCATGATGTCTGACCCTCTACCGATACTGCTAATCCACCGCATTGATTTATGGATATTTATCATTAAGCTGAAAAACTATTCGATGAAATATAAAGGTTGAAATTATGTGTTCAGTGACAGATTTATTATAATTACCTTAACATAAAACTGTTGAATATAAAACTAACAGTAACCTTACTAAATATTTCGGTCTTAAAGCCTCGCTGAAACCCGCAAATTACAAAATATATAGGAGGGTGTTTATTGCATTAGAGAAATATTATAATTGTTTCTACTTCTGGCAGAAGGCCAGCAAATACCCAGTACATTACTGGTACTTTATTTTATCGACCCCGTAAGGATGAAAGGCAGAGTTAACCTCGGCGGGATTTGAGCTTAAACCATAAAGGGACGTAACTCTATGCTGCAAAACATGGCTAGCGACCCTCTACCGATACTGCCAATCTACATTATAATTGTTTCTACTTTTGGCACAAGGCCAGCAATTACCCAAGTGCATTACTGGTACTTTATTTTATCGACCCCGTAAGGATGAAAGGAAAAGTTAACCTCGGCGGGATTTGAACTCAGATCTTAAAGGGAGGTAACTCTATGCTTCAAAGCATGGCGCCCGGCCCTCTACCGATACTGCCAATCCACCGCCCAATCTACATTATAATTGTTTCTACTTTAGGCACAAGGCCAGCAATCACCCAGTGCATTACTGGTACTTTATTTTATCGACCCCGTAAGGATGAAAGGCAAAGTCAACCTCGGCGGGATTTGAACTCAGATCGTAAAGGGACGTAACTATGCTAGAAAACATTATAATGATGTATACAATGCTTCTTAGTGTATTAAAATAACTCACTGCTTCGTGTTCATAGATTTAATTATCATTTATACATTTAGTCAATGTATGTGTGTAGAATAATGTATAAACTATATTTGTATTTATTTATTTGTGCTTATATAAATTCCATGTTTCTGTCTGTATGTGTTTGTGTATATACAACACGTTTCTTCTGTGTGTGTGTGTTTATACATGTTTCTGTGTGTATGTATTTATGTATATACAACATGTTTCTTCTGTGTGTGTATTTGTATATACAACAAGTTTCTGTCTGTATGTATTTGTGTATATACAACATGTTTCTTCTCTGTGTGTTTGTGTATATACAACATGTTTCTTCTCTCTGTGTGTGTTTGTGTATATACAACATGTTTCTTCTCTCTCTATGTGTTTGTGTATATACAACATGTTTTTTTTCTCTGTGTGTTTGTGTATATACAACTTGTTTCTCCTCTGTGTTTGTTTGTGTATATACAACTTGTTTCTTCTCTGTGTGTTTGTGTATATACATGTTTCTTCTCTGTGTGTTTGTGTATATACATGTTTCTTCTCTGTGTGTGTTTATGTATATACAACATGTTTCTTCTCTGTGTGTTTGTGTACATACATGTTTCTTCTCTGTGTGTTTGTGTATATACAACATGTTTTTTTTTCTCTGTGTGTTTGTATATATACAACATGTTTCTTCTCTATGTGTTTGTGTATATACATGTTTCTTCTCTATGTGTTTGTGTACATACATGTATATACACAAACACACAGAGAAGAAACAACATGTTTCTCCTCTGTATGTGTTTGTGTATATACAACATGTTCCTTCTCTGTGTGTTTGTGTATATACAACATGTTTCTTCTCTGTGTGTTTGTGTATATACAACATGTTTCTCCTCTGTGTGTTTGTGTATATACAACATGTTTCTTCTCTGTATGTGTTTGTGTATATACATGTTTCTCCTCTGTGTGTTTGTGTATATACAACATGTTTCTCCTCTGTGTGTTTGTGTATATACAACATGTTTCTTCTCTGTATGTGTTTGTGTATATACATGTTTCTCCTCTGTGTGTTTGTGTATATACAACATGTTTCTCCTCTGTGTGTTTGTGTATATACAACATGTTTCTTCTCTGTGTGTTTGTATATATACAACATGTTTCTTCTCTATGTGTTTGTGTATATACAACATGTTTCTTCTCTGTGTGTTTGTGTATATACAACATGTTTCTCCTCTGTGTGTTTGTGTATATACAACATGTTTCTTCTCTGTGTGTTTGTGTATATACAACATGTTTCTTCTCTGTGTGTTTGTGTATATACAACATGTTTCTTCTCTGTGTGTTTGTGTATATACAACATGTTTCTCTTCTGTGTTTGTTTGTGTATATACAACTTGTTTCTTCTCTGTGTGTTTGTGTATATACATGTTTCTTCTCTGTGTGTTTGTGTATATACATGTTTCTTCTCTGTGTGTGTTTATGTATATACAAGTTTCTTCTCTGTGTGTTTGTGTACATACATGTTTCTTCTCTGTGTGTTTGTGTATATACAACATGTTTTTTTTTCTCTGTGTGTTTGTATATATACAACATGTTTCTTCTCTGTGTTTGTGTATATACATGTTTCTTCTCTATGTGTTTGTGTACATACATGTTTCTTCTCTGTGTGTTTGTGTATATACAACATGTTTCTCCTCTGTATGTGTTTGTGTATATACAACATGTTCCTTCTCTGTGTGTTTGTGTATATACATGTTTCTCCTCTGTGTGTTTGTGTATATACATGTTTCTTCTCTGTATGTGTTTGTGTATATACATGTTTCTCCTCTGTGTGTTTGTGTATATACAACATGTTTCTCCTCTGTATGTTTGTGTATATACAACATGTTTCTCCTCTGTGTGTTTGTGTATATACAACATGTTTCTTCTCTGTGTGTTTGTGTATATACAACATGTTTCTTCTCTGTGTTTGTGTATATACAACATGTTTCTTCTCTGTGTGTTTGTGTATATACAACATGTTTCTTCTCTGTGTGTTTGTGTATATACAACATGTTTCTTCTCTGTGTGTTTGTATATATACAACATGTTTCTTCTCTGTGTGTTTGTGTATATACAACATGTTTCTTCTCTGTGTGTTTGTGTATATACAACAGGTTTCTTCTCTGTGTGTTTGTATATATACAACGGCAGTGTAGATGTTCTCTCATCTCTGCCTGTAATTATCTACAACTTTAAAGATGTCATTCTTGTATAATTGATGCACATTACATAAGCACCAATTACTCTCGAATGTTGAAGCAGCTGCCATTTTCTAAATTGATGATAACGCGGCCAGTTTTATTATAGATAATATTAAATTTGATACTAAATCCCACCCAGTCATCATAGCTATACGGCTATATTTAATATAGTTGAAAAGATTCATACAAGATGAGCTGTCGAATATATTCGACGTATGGGTTTGGTGTATGGTCCTGTAACTCTAGCATCACACAGCTCTAGGATCACTCGTTCATAGACTGACCAAGATACTCTCATGGAATAACCAAATGAAGTATATTTTTCAACATAGTCCCTGGAAAGAAACAATGCAGTTATTAATAAGAAGAGTTGAAATTGATGCACGGAAGATTTCACAGCCTTAGCATCAATCGTTCATAGGCTGACCAAGATACTCTCATGGAATGACCAAGATACTCTCATGGAATGACCAAATGAAGTATATTTTTCAACATAGTCCCTGGAAAGAAACAATGCAGTTATTAATAAGAAGAGTTGAAATTGATGCACGGAAGATTTCACAGCCTTAGCATCACTCGTTCATAGGCTGACCAAGATACTCTCATGGAATGACCAAATGAAGTATATTTTTCAACATAGTCTCTGGGAACGCAATACAAGAAAACATAGTCAGCTTATGAACCTTTCAGCCGAATCTCGTATATCGAATAAGTATTGCATTATAGCAGCGCTGACTGTCAGTGAACGAATTTCTAACAAGCTACATCGTTTACAAGATATTTTATTAGCACTTGTAAGTTTTCCACTTTCCTTTGCCTGTAATAATCTTTAGAGAGACATTATATTGTGATATGCTTCACCTATATACTAACAGACCTCCGTCAATTAAATACTCCTAAAGATGACAGAAATTTGATCACGAACAACAGTTCACGTTTTCAGATATTGACTTCAGTTTTATTTTGTTGCGAATAGTATATAGATAAGAAGAAGCATATTGGAAATAACATTTTAATGTTATAAATATATTTATTTTAAGGAATGGAGTTGATGTAAATGTTATCCAAGATTGTGATTGAAGACAATATCTGAAAATATATATTAATGAGGGTGCTTGCTTGCAAACAAACAGAATATTGATAAGGAACGATATATATATTATTATTATTATTAGGGCGGTGGATTGGCAATATCGGTAGAGGGTCGGACGCCATGCTTTGACGCAAAGCGTTACGGCCCTTTCCATTCCGAGTTCAAATCCCGCCGAGGTTAACTTTGCCTTCCATCCTTACGGGGTCGATAAAATAAAGTACCAGTAATACACTGGTTAATTGCTGGCCTTGTGCCAACAAAGTAGAAACAATTATTATTATTATTATTATTATTATTAGGGCGGTGGATTGGCAGTATCGGTAGAGGGTCGGACGCCATGCTTTGACGCATAGAGTTACGGCCCTTGCCATTCTGAGTTCAAATCCCGCCGAGGTTAACTTTGCCTTTCATCCTTACGGGGTCGATAAAATAAAGTACCAGTAATGCACTGGGATAATTGCTGGCCTTGAGCCAAAAGTAGAAACAATTATTATTATTATTAACATACATATGGCCCGAGTGACTGGGCCTATTGTGAGTATGTGCTTGTAAATTGAAGGTGGAAAACTGGGAGAGGGCACTTGCCCTGGTGGTCAGGGTCACCGTGGCTTTTTTAATGGGCTTTCTCCACGAATGTTCCTCGGAATTCTCCCCCCTTTTGGGGAATTTTTCACTGTTTCTTTTTGTTACATCCTTTGTTTTTGTTTTTTTACACGCAGAAATTCCCATTTGCACCGTCCTGTACTGTCCTTAATGTCTTACTTTGTGTAAACCCTTGTGGTTAATAAAGAAAGCATTATTAACACACACATATATATACACTGTATATATATATATATATTACTATCATTATTCCCTCATCAACTTTTTCAAGTTTCACTTGGAAAGGAAGTTGAGGGTGGAGAGAGAAATGCTGCGCCCCAGTACATTTGCTGAAAGGTGGGTGAATGTGGCGAGAATGGCCCGTGAGAGTGGGCCTACTCTGTCATGCACCTGTAGGTGGGTAAATTTGAGGAGGAGAGGGGTGCCCTTCCAGGGTGCTCTCGAAGCGTCGCGTCGTTCAGGATTGGTGGGGTACCTGAGCGAACCCTGGGTGGTCATCCCCCTATTGGGGAATTTCTCTTGTTGTATTTTTTATTGTTACTTTGTTATTGTTATTCATATTGTTTACTCGATTTTTCTGTAAAACCCCACTGTCCCAGTCTTTTGTATTGTCCCCTATATGTCGGCCCTTGTGGCCAATAATGAAATCATTATTATTATTGGCAGTATCGGTAGAGGGTCGGACGCCATGCTTTGACGCATAGTTACGGCCCTTGCCATTCTGAGTTCAAATCCCGCCGAGGTTAACTTTGCCTTTCATCCTTACGGGGTCGACAATTTCAAGTACCAGTCACGCACTGGGGTCGATTTAATCGACTTTCCTTCGCAGAAATTGCTGGCCTTGTGCCCATATAAGAAACCATTATTATGGTAAACTGACATTATCGGTAGAAGATCAGACGCCATGCTTTGCAGCATTGAGTTACGCCCATTTACGTTCTGAGTTCAAATTTCATCTTTACGGGGTCAATGAAATAAAGTACCAGTAATAGACTGCGGTGTTTGCTGGCCTTGTGCCAAAAGTAGAAACAATTATTTTGATAATATTATCGAAGTACAGCTGCACTAAAGAGATGTTCATGGATTATATGAGGCGGTCATGAAGTACTCAATAGGGTGACGAATTGATACATTTCCACCCAGTGTGAACACAAGAGGTTAATGAAGCGTGACATGAAGTATAAGATGACCAAACTCATGTTGATACACTAATATAACAATATCGATATATACTGACATATTGAACACTGACCTGGACCATCTAGAGTGGACAAGAATCGATAAAATAGGAATTATATATGTGTGTGTGTGTGTATATATATATATATATATACGTTATTCCGGGTTGAGTCGGAGGTAACCACAGTAAGTAAGGTACTCAATACATTGCAGAGTATAAAAGTTTTAATATAGATGAGATTCTACAGGACTAGAACTGTTTCATTCTTTAGAAATCATCAGGAATCCTGATGATTTCTAAAGAATAAAACATTTCTAGTCCTGTAGAATTTCATCTATATATATATATATATATATATATATATACATACATGTGTGTATGTATGTATATATGGATATATATATAAAATATATCGATAAATAGGGAGGGAGAGAGAGGGTGAGGTTAATAAAGGTAGAACATTTGAGAATTTTATATATATATATATATATGTGTGTGTAGGAGGTGAGTTTTATTGTAGTACAATAAAGCAATGCAGATATCGGATAAGTAGCACTCTACAGTTTGTAGGACTGGAGTATACATAATATATAAGAACAAAAGATGGTTAAAAGAGTTCCATGTATTTTATTATGCGCATTTCAAAAACAAATCATCATGCAATAACATTTGCGTTTTCGTCAGATAAAATAGGGAGACATGTGAATAGTGCAGTTTGATTTAAAACTGCAGTTGATTTAAAACTGCACTATCCACAAGTGCGTTTTAACCTTCATATCATGTCTCCCTATTTTATCTGACGAAAACGCAAATGTTATTGCATGATGATATTTGTTTTTGAAATGCGCATAATAAAATACATGGAACTCTTTCAACCATCTTTTGATCTTATATATTATTATATATATATATATATATATATATAGTTACGACGTAGAATTGATCAGCTGCAAATGGTATCACTGGAATTCGAAACACTGCTTCCCAGATCGTCAATGGAAAGCAAGGAAAACTTGCAATAGATCACGTGACTGATTTGAAGTATGATGCACGGGCTTTTTTGAGTATTTTACTTGGAGTAGACCATTTAAACCGGTGGAATTACCAATGTAGGGAGTTAGTGTGAGGTTGGCAGCGAAAGCAGTCGGGTGTGGTAACCACATCGGTGTAAAGTTGGTGATGTGAATAGTCGGCGTGAACTCGGGAACCCGGACGGCGAAGAACATTACACAAGGCATCCAAGCTGGTGGGTCTAATTCTTCCTTTCTAAGCAAGTTGGCTAACTGGACAGCCAATGTGGTTTCCCAGCTGCTGATTTAGGGCTTTTGGAGCCGTGTTGTAGTTGTAAACCACATTTTGCAGCAGGCACGCACGTGGAAGAGCCATTCCATCTCGCGAGGCTCACAACTGCGGCTAGCCAGCTGAGCACCTTTTCTAGATCAAGAACACCAGAAGACTCCACTGCTAGAGTGATATTGTGTAGTTAGATGTGTTAGTAGGGCTTTAAGAGCATAATATTCAGTAAGGTTACTGTCAGTTTTGTTTTTCAATTGTTTTCTGTTACCAATATTTAATTAGTAGGGCGACTATTGTTGTATAAACTTTACATTGTGTTGATGTACTAATACAAAGATGGTTAAAACGAATAGTACATTTCTACGGTTCATTTCTAATATATGTATGAAATAGGTTCTTAGACCTTTGGTTGATGGTTGTGACAGATGGCGAAGATACTGAACATAGAGATTATAACATATATCATTGTCTTATGAAGTCCGTGTGTGCCTTAATGTTCTCTCTCTCTCTCTCACACAGCCACTGCCGCCGTCTCTCTCTAACCATCTCTCGGTAGATAGGCAAGGATGGTAGATTGACAAGGGTGGTCGATTGACAAGGGTGGTCGATTGGTAGTATCGGTAGAGCGTCAGACACCATGCTTTGCAGCATAGTTATGGCCCTTTAATGTCTGAGTTTAAATCACCCCCCCCCCCCCCCGCCCAAGGTTAACTTTGCCTGTCATCCTTACAGGATTGATAAAATAAAGTACCAGTAATATACTGGATAATTACTGGCCTTGTAGAAACAATTATTCTAAGCAAACGTTAGTCCACGCGCAAGCGGGCCGAATAGAGAAGGCGCTTCCCCAGAGGATGGTGAAGGAGACGCGTCGGAAGCGCCATTCAGGCTCTCGGGGCTCACACATAAGGGTAGCCAACACCGTGCCTATCGTGGTGAGTAGGGAAGTGGTCCTAGAATCAATGATACCATAAGTCTCCACTGATACGCGCTCGACCGCAAACCTGTCGGAGAGCGACCGATATTTGGAGCGTTTTCCCTCTGCGGCCCGAAGTGCAGGAGAGCCTGGGTTAGTCACAGACTGCACCAGGTTGCTGCTAGAGGAAGTGCCGCTGCGTGTGGCCTTCCAAATGAGAGATTTAGCAGGAGATGGTTATGCCGTCTGGCCTTTTGCTGTCACCTCGGGCCAGCCCTGTCGGCTCGAGCCAGGCGGGAAAGCCTGCAGCATCGAAGCTGTGCTGTCCCTTTCCATTCTGAGTTCAAATCCCGGCGAGGTGAACTTTGCCTTTAATCCTTACGGGGTCGATAAAATAAAGTACCAGTAATGTACTGGGTATTTGCTGGCCTTGTGCCAAAAGTAGAAACAATTAAATTACAGAATCGAATATTTACCGGACGCAATTAGTTCTATGATGTTATGCTCATTTACGTTCTGCGTTTAAATCCCACCGAAGTAATATCTCTTTTCAAAGTTTCGCTATTGAAACAAATAATTACTGCAGACCTGTCAACTCTCTCCGTCCGACGAGGATATCACCCATCTAGTTTTGGGTGGGTGAGAGATGTATGTTCTTGTGAAAATGGGTATATATTTCATTATGTACAAACTCCACATTTTGCCTCCTTTTTTTCCCCAATTTTAGGGCACTTTCTTTTATGGTACTCTCCGTCTGTTTTTGTTTTTTTTAGAAGTAACTGGTATATACTACTCTGACGTTGGAGGTTATATTAGCATGGCCAGTGTCCTATGGCTGGTATATACTACTCTGCCGTTGGAGATTATGGCAGCATGGCCAGTGTCCTATGGCTGGTATATACTACTACTACTTTTGAGGTTATGGTAGCATGGCCAGTGGCGTATGGCTGAAAGCAGTAAATCGTTAAATAGAACTATTTTGCAGCTAAGTCGAAAAGTTATGCGATGATATATAATAATAATTTTTAAAATGTTTATATAGTTAGTAGCCTTTACTGAGAAATAATAACACACTGGTTTCTAGTATAGGCACAAGGCCAGTAATTTTGAGGGAGGGGAAAGTCGATTAAATCGACCCAGTGCGTGACTGGTACTTTATATTATTGACTCCGTAAGGATGAAAGGCAAAGTTAACCTCGGCGGGATTTTAACTCGGATCATAAAGGGCCATAACTCTATACTGCAAAGTATGGCGTCCGACCCTCAACCGATTCTGCCTATCCACCGCCCTACGAGATTCTATATAATAATGTTAAAATGTTTATGTTGTTAGTAGCCTTTACTGAGAAAATAATTGTTTCTACTTTTGGCACAAGGCCAGAAAATACCCCAGTGCATTACTGGTACTTTATTTTATCGACCCCGTAAGGATGAAAGGCAAAGTTAACCTTGGCGGGATTTGAACTCAGACCATAAAGGGCCGTAACTCTTTGCTGCAAAGCATGGCGTCCGACCCTCTACTGATACTTCCAATCCACCGCCTGAGAAAATAATGACACACTAAATAATAGAAAAACCATAGTCAGCGCTGATCTGGGAAACGAAAACTAAATCTTTGTTCAGCAAATAAAAAACAAACGATATTGTAAGTTGTCCGATGAAAGCACTTGAATTAACAAGAGAAGATATTTAGACATGGTTAGTAGAAATGTACTGAATCATTGCATTTAATGACTATAGAAGTTTTGACAACCACTTTCTGGCTTTTAAGAAGAAATATTTTCGATGTCCATCATACAAATAGATCGTATTAAAGATAGCAAAATATCGAATACGTACACCGCTTTTGTATATCATATTGTCTACAAACCACTGATATATGAATAACCAGACCATAGCTATATAGTATTTTAGAACACCTGAAGCTAATGTAAAGATGTATAAGATAAAAGATATATATATATATATATATATATATATATAGGTATATTTATATTAATGTGTGTATATGCATCTCTCTTTCTCTCTTTCTCTCTCTCTCTTTCTCTCTCTCTCTTTCTCTCTTTCTTACGTTCTTTCTCTCTCTTTCTCACTTTCTCTTTCTTTCTCTCTTTCTCTCTCTCTCTTTCTTACGTTCTTTCTCTCTCTTTCTCACTTTCTCTTTCTTTCTCTCTTTCTTTTTCTGTTTCTTTTTCTCCCTCTTTCTCAGTTTCTCTTTCTTTCGCTCTCTCTCTCTCTCTCTCTCTCTCTGTATGTATGTATGTATGTATGTATGTATGTATGTATGTATGTATGTGGAGGTGAGATGCATGGATTTGTGTTTAGATACATAGGAATAATATACGATAGTCGTTTACGAATGTTTTACAAACTATATATATATACATACATAATGGTTGTAGGTATGCATCTATATATATATATGTATATTTATTAAATATGTATATATATTATTACTATATATATATTATTACTATATATATATATATATATATATATATATGCGTGTAGGTATATATCTCTATCTGTATATATGTATATATGTATATATATATATATATATATATATATATATGCGTGTAGGTATGTATCTATATCTGTATATATATAATATATATATATATAATATATATATATATATATACATATATATATGCGTGTAGGTATGTATCTCTATATGTATATATATATATATATTTGAGTAGGTATGTATCTATATCTGTATATATATATATATATATAATATATATATATATATATATATATATATATATAATAGAGAGAGAGAGAGAGAGAGAGACATACACATACATATTAGTATGCAGGAACAAAATAAAGAATAGCCACAATATTGCAACACCTAAAATACCCAATACTGAGGTTATAATGATTGATTGAAAACTTATAAATCGGATCAATTCGAGATTACAAGCATATTGATAATTCAAATTGTTACAAACTTTTCGTGCTTTAGAGGATATATATTCTTCTAGTAAAGTTAAATGTAGTTCGTTCCAGACATCTTTTTAGATGCTGAGCACGGTTCCATTATTATTTCCAAACGGATCAAGACAAAAAGTAGTAAAACATTTAGAAACGTCAATAAACGTCCATCATTTTACTTAGAGATATATTTAATATGAACTCATTTTCTTTCTATTTTCTTATTTTCTAGGCATGCTAGGCTGCATTTCCATATCAAGAAATCTTTAGAGACAGAGTCTTCGTTAGTCTTCTGATACAAACTTTTTTCATGACAGTTCATTGGTTGGTTTGATTGCATAGAACAAGTAAGTCTCTTTCTTTATATATGTTTAGATATTTGAAAGCGAGTTGAGATAGTAAATGTATAAAAACTAGTTCTTTTCCTCTTTTCCTACTTACAATTACTTTCTCATTGAAACTTATACTTCGTGAAGTTTTATTTCTCTGCGATCATATGATTAAATAGTTCCTTTCGTTATGGCGGCGTCTCTAAAGCGACGCCGGATTAGTAACCATCACCACAGAGCAGAAATAACAGGGGACCCCCCGCCATCTACAGACTCAATACCACAGAGCAGATATAACAAGAGCTCATAAAGCTCTTTAAAACACTAGGGTTTAAAAATCAGTATCAGATTGCACCTAACTATAATTGTTTCTACTTTTGGCACAAGGCCAGCAATAATCCAGTGTATTACTGGTACTTTATTTTATCGACCCCGTAAGGATGAAAGGCAAATTTAACCTCGGCGGGATTTGAACTCAGAATAGCAAGGGCCGTAACTCTATGCTGGAAAGCATGGTGTCCGACTCTCTACCGATACTGCCAATCCACCGAGCTGTTGCACCTAACTATAATACTATATAATTCCTAGTCGTTACCCCCCAAGCATGCGAATAGGCTATTCAATCACTCGCACAAACCGTTCGATACAATACACTATATCAATACACTATATCAATACACTATATCATTACACTATATCAATACACTATATGAAACAACCCAACGGCAATTACGAAAGAATTATTAAAAAGCTCTCCCTGTGAAATTGATAAGTTTGTCTTAAGTCAGGAAGCTGGTTACGCCGATGCTTAACCCGCTCTCATGGGGTGAAGCGACTGAAAGTACAAGACTCCCTACCTGGAGGGACGCCAGTTCATTCCAGGATTAAACCCCCAGCTACTGCTCGTACTCATTTACAACTGAGTAAACTGGAGCAACGTTAAATGAAGTGTTTTGATCAATAACACAACAGGCAACCCAGCCCAGGATTCGAACCCACGACATTATGATCGTAAATCCAACACCCTTACTCCTACGTCACGCGCCTCCTATATGATAGCTCAAACAAATATTCACGGGACGTAAAATAAATCCCATCACGTACGTAATACAAAAAGGGCATTATAGGGAAAAATAGAAAAACACATATATAGGTAGGTGCGTACATACACATACAGACATATACACACACATATGCATACACATACATACATACACACATATATTCACATACATATACACACACATACACATACACACACACACACATATTCATATACACACACATACACATACACACACGCACGCACACGCACACGCACACATACACGCACACAAACACACGCACACATACACACGCACACATACACACGCACACATACACACGCACACATACACACGCACACATACACACACACATATACACACACAAATATATATACATACACGCATAGACTACAAATGGCTGCGATAGCTGGCACCGTCAAAATTTGCAAAACATTCTTGCGATTCAAGAGATGACAATTTCTTTTCTTTTACAACCTTGCCACCAGGAAGGTGGCCGGTCAAAAATGTACTCGAAATTAAGAGAAAGAGAAACATACATATATACATACATATATACATACTATTATGTTTATAAAATCTGTCACCAATCTTCGAAGAAGTAGATATATTGAAATATCTTGTAATATCATATTTCAATTAAATTTTCTCTCTTCCACTCGACTTGATTTCAAATAAACTATGAAACAAATAAACGTTTATTAAATCTTGCAAATTAATTTTTATATTTTCTTGTCAAATATTATATAACGTACTCTCGGGTCCTAAATAACGGGGGGGGGGGGGAATAAGCGTGGTGCTGGAATAACCGGTGGGAGCTGGAATAAACGTTGGGGGTTGGAATAAATGGTGGTGCTGGAATAATCGGTGTGGGGTTGGAAAAACGGTAATTTTTCTAGGTTCTCTCCGTTGATTATAAAAAGAACCCACATAATTAGTCATTTAGTTTACATATTGAGACCCCAACCCATTCTATTTATTTTATAACATATGGGATTTGTAGTAATGTAATTTTTTGTCATGTATGTTTTTTTAACGTATAAAGAAAATTAATTGTCACAGGAATGCTACAAATTAAAATAAAATTTTGCTGGAGATAAATTTTGTTGGTCAGCCTGTTATATATATATATATATATATAAAAATTCATTTTAAAATTTGTTTTGCGATATTTTTTTCTGAAAGCGTGTGTTGAAACAGATATTGTTATACTTTAGGAGGGTCATGTTGCCAATAAAGTCACACACCTGTTGGTTTTAACTTGAATTTATAATAAATTTACGGTTGGTTGCTTGGTTGATTTGATAACCGGAAGGTTGTTTATGTATTGTCAAAGCTCTTTCGTAACACATTCTGTGACTACTCAGTGACAAGGTTTCAATTGTGTGTGTCTCTTCTTTGACAATATATAAACAACATTCTGGTTATCGAACCAACCAACCGGAAATTTATAATAAATTGAAGTGAAAACCGTGCGTGTGTTTTTATTGGTAACCAGACCCTACTAAAGTATAACAATATATATATATATATATATAAAGTCAAGAAGACGAGAAACGAATGTATAAGGCGATGAAATAAGGTAAAGTATATTAGTTTCACGCTTTGAGAAAGAAGGATGTGTTTTAGAGTCAACGTATCGGGCAATTCGCCGCCTACAATAATATTACTATTACTTAAATAATGCTTTCTTATATAGGCACAAAACCAGTAATTTGGGGGAGGGGAAAGTCGATTAAATCGATCCCAGTGCGTGACAGGTACTTTATTTTATCGACCCCGCAAGTATGAAAGGCAAAGTTAACCTCGGCGGGTTTTGAACTCGGATCACAAAGGGCCGTAACTCTATGCTACAAAGCATGGTATCTGACGCTCTACCAATACTGCCATACTACCACCTTACCATTACATAAATAATAAAACACACCTCAGCATATTCTCATCTTGAGTGTCAGTAATACTATTCTTAAAAAGTAACGCTGATTGATTTGAAATAAGAACTGAAAGAAACATAGAAAATGCTTTTGTTTGTTGTTGTTGTTGTTGTGGTTTTCGTGTTTTAGTTTCCTTGGTAATGCCTACTGGAGTGCCACCTGTAAATGCCTTGAAACCCACGACTTCTGTAGTAAATTCTCGCCACTTGGATAATTAGTTAGCTTGATTAATGAAGTTAAGATTACACGGAGAAGGCAATGAAAATTAGTGAGAAGGAACTCGTCCAAGAATTTTTGTGAATGATTGAATAATCAGATCAGTTGTAGACAACATTGCTATGTTAATGTCATGTAATATCTAAATAAATGATTTCTACTATAGGCACAAGGCCAGCAATTTGGGGGGAGGGGAAAGCCGGTTAAATTGACCCCAGTGCATTACTAGTACTTTATTTTATAAACCCCGTAACAATGAAAATCTAAGTTAACCTCGGCGGGATTTGAACTCAGAACGTAAAGGGTCGTAACTCTAAGCGGCAAAGCATGGTGTTCGACGCTCTACCGATACTGTCAACCCACTGCCCTCTAAATAAATGATTTCTAATATAGGCACAAGGCGAGAAATTTGGAGTAGGGGAAAGACGGTTAAATGGACCCCAGTGCATTACTGGTACTTTATTTTATCGAGCTCGTAAGGATGACAGGGAAAGCTAACCTCGGTGGAATAAAAGCAAAGCAAAGCTAATTTCAGCGGGATTTGAACCCAGAACATAAAGGTCTGTAACTCTATGCCACTAAGCATGTTGTCCGACGCTCTACCGATACTGCCAATCCACCAATTTAATATCTAAATAAGTAACAGCCAAGTACTCAATAGCATTAAAGCAACTGTTTTTATGAGAATAAATATCTATCTATCCGCCATTACTTAAACGTTAGCAAGGTCTCGTATTCTGTTCTGAGAACATCAATAAATATATCTTGAGATTTAGTTGTCTGTCAGAGAATTATACTTTCAATTACCTACGTCTTGTCTCCATAACACTAAAGTTTCTAATTTAATAAGTTATAGTTATGTAATGCAATCTAACCTGTGTAATAACTAATTAAATGTAATAGTTAACTTAACAGTTCTGACTTTGCTAAGTACTGACTTAATAAGATAAATATTTGATATGTGTTGTTTTTTTAATAATTTCTTAGTTTCGTATACGAGCTGACGTCTTGAGGGAATTCTTATCTAAATTTGAATGATTCCATGCACTGGAGCATATAACTACAGCAACTATAGCATCTAGCTATACAATATATACAAACTATTTGAAATGTGTAGTATAAATATGTATTGGTGATATGGTTAATTAGATAATTGTTTCTACTTTTGGAACAAGGCCAGAAATATGGTTAATTAGATAATGACTATTTATGATAAAATACTTCGTATATTTGAAAATGGCAAGTTAAACTTTTGTGCTTTAATTGCTCCGGTGGCCTCAGTTTTCGAGAGGTTAGCGCACACTCCTAGAAATATCTCATGAAAATAGTAAGCTAAACGTTTGTACTTTAATTGCTCTGGTGGCCTCAGCTTTCGAGACTTTAGCGCAAACCCCTAGATATATCTCATGAACATCGGAAGATGCTGGTTGGGGCTGGATTTAAGAGATCAGCAAAGAGTACAACTTTCTTGAGAAATAAACTCGGACGAGTTCCTGAAAGCAGGCATGCAGAGTGACTATTTATTAAGAAATCGGCGGGTAGTCTTCTAAAATACTTTATTTTCTGATCTAAAGTTGAGTCCAAATTAACCTCAAAGTCCTCCCAACTTGGGTGCCATTACTCTATGTGCTGCGACATTTCGTACCTGTTTTTAATACTCCTTCTTTAATCGTGTAGATTAACATGTTGATTGATCTATATATGCTAGAAATATATATGTTTTATTTCATAGGGCCCAGAAAAACCGAAGAAATTACTAGGTTCTTTGAATTATTGTATGTTTGGTAGGTAATATTTAGTTTATTAGTTACTTGTTCCAATGCTGGTCTCAGCTGGTATGAAGAAATAGTTAGCTGTAGATAAAGACTGTTGAAAATGAAGTACTGATAAAGATGGAGCACATCTGGTTAGTGGGGGGGGGGTCTAACACAAAAAGCTAGAATACACAGAAAACCTCCAAATTTTACATATCAAAGTTATATCGGTACAAGTAATTGGAATTACAAAAGTTATACAAACAGGTATTAAATTCAAAAATTCTAGCCAACCTAAACGTAACAAGCCCTGTTGAAGCACAAATAAATTGCTACGGCCGTCGTTAGTGGGGCTCATATCTGCATGGGGCCCGGGCAGTTGGCTCTTCTGCACCCCATTAAATCTGACCTTGCATGTTAGCATGGGTTGGATGGATCAGCATAATTTGAGGCTTGACTAATCAGAGAACAAGGTCTCTCTCGTATATTCCATATTTGGCATGGTTTCTACCTTTCCTAACACCAACCACTTTACAGAATGGACTTGACAGTATCGGTAGAGGGTCGGACGCCATGCTTTCTAGCATAGTTACGTCTCTTTACTGTCTGAGTTCAAATCCCGTCGAGGTTAATTTTGCCTTTCATCCTTACGGGGTCGATAAAATGTAGTACCAGTAATGCACTGGGGTAATTGCTGCCCTTGTGCAAAAAGTAGAAACAATTATTTCATCATGTCCCGTCCCCATACCATTAAATCTGACCCTAGATAAAGAAGCTGAATTCATGTGTGCTTATATTTCTCTGAACGTCTGTAGTGTATAGGAATAATTATTTAACTTTGTATTCCTTCAGTTTCATATTTAACAAACTTAAAACCTTCGCAGCTACACCCACCTGTTTCTATGCTATATATCTCTATGTATTTAACACGTAACGGCGTAATGATTATTAATTAACAGATAACGATGGCAATAATTTAATAACTAGATGTGTAGTGCATGTTGATTAAACGGTTTTTCGAATGGGTTTTTTACTTCAGAATTTAATAAGTGGTTTGCGTGCATATTTTCTCATTACTCCTCTAGTATAAGGAGTCTAATTAAGTGGGGTTTTCGAAAGTTACGTACAAGTGCTAGGCAATGTGAACTGGGAGTTTTAACAACAGATCTCACCCAATTATATTTGAATTAAATGAGATTGATGAAGTTATTAATTATTTAGAGAATGTAATAAGGACATGTAATTGAAATAAATTTCCGTTTCTGCAAGCTATTTATTCATTAACATTATCTTTTAAACATATGTGATTCATCAGTATTTACATTACATGTATTGTTTTAACCAACATGATAGATAATTATGTTGAATTAAACAACAATTATTATCAACTGTTGTTTAAATCACTAATTAGCACTCAAAAATACATAAGCACGTAATCCTACTAGAAGCCAAATACTGGTGACTTGATGTATTCAATATTTGTAAATAGTTGTATTAATTCGAATTCTCAAGTTTTCAGAAGGTCAGAAAAATGAAGGAAGGTGTTATAATTTGTTATGACGTATGAGATCATCGATAGTAGACTTTGGATTGCTTATGTATTTTTGAGTGCTAATTAGTGATTTAAACAATAGTTGATAATAATTGTTGTTTAATTCAACATAATTATCCATCATGTTGGTTAAAACAATACATGTAATGTAAATACTGATGAATCACATATGTTTAAAAGATAATGTTAATGAATAAATAGCTTGCAGAAACTGAAATTTATTTATGAACCATTTCTGTTTCAAGTTTCTGATGTTTTTATATTTGGTGTAGGTTAGACAGGGGATCAAGATGACCCAAATTTATCTGTGGTTTTAGTCTGTTGGTGAAGCTTGTTATTATTTACTCAAGAGATAATAACCATTACCATGATTTTTACAGATCTTTTGAGATTGTGGAGGTTGATATGATTTTGCTCAGTTTCAATATCTCTAAGTCAGTGGTTCCCAAATTATGTTCTGCGCAACCCAAGAGTTACGCAAAGGACTGTCTGGAAAAAAATAAGCGTCAAACAACACCAAATAAAGGATTCAATGCAACATGGCATAGAGAAAGATATGAATCTTTGAAAGCTACTTAGAGTGAAAACGGTTAATGCAAAAACAGAATGAGATAGTCATAATTATTTCTGAAAATTTACTATAGTAAATCTATATGTATAATTTACTTTCTATGAACTGATTTATTTTCGTTGTATGTTGTAAAAGTGAATGTATACAAAAAACATCAGGTGCATCTTCAAATCATTATGATTATTATATATACATATATATATATATATATATATATATATATATATATATCACGATAAATTAACTGAGCCATGGCTTATAGATTCCATACACAGGTCGTTTTTCCCCGTTTGATTTATGGCGCACTATCTCTCTCTCTAGTGTGTTACCTTTTCAACATATTGTATTATATATATATATATATAACGAAGGAATTGTGGTAAGGAACCAGATGGACCATAACGCACCAGAGTACTCAATACTTATGGTAATAGAGTGGATAAATAGGAAATAGTATGACCCCGACGGCAGAGCTCAAGCCGTTTCGACGCCTATTTCTAGACCTATGGCCTAGAAATAGCCGTCGAAAAACCTCACTTTCTAATATATATATATATATATAGGGAAAAGCCGTCGAAAAACCTCACTTTCTTATATATATATACTAGCAGTAAAGCCCGGCGTTGCTCGGGGTCGCTCAGTAGCTGTGTTAAAGTTACAATGTTAAGTTTCTTTTTTGGCTTAAAAACTGTAATGTCTACTGTGCAGACTTGCATGTGGTGTTTTTGATTAATATTCCCTCAACCAACAATATGCCTTATGAAGTTAAGAAAACATAACGATAATCCGAATGTTATAACAAAAGAGGATGCTGGGGATAAAAACTGCACTGGTTATTTATTAACAAAGATCGAAAATGTAAACACTGCAACGCAGAGAAAAACATTAGCGTAACCAAATTATCAGTTATGTCTGTCTGCACGCCTATATCACCTCTCTGCACGACTGTCTGTCTGCACGCCTGAAATATTTGCTTGTTTTACGTAGTCTTTAAATAGACTTGTTTTCAAGTAAAAATATTGTTTTAAAATGCTTTTAAATGGAAATGAAGCAAAACGGAAGCTTAGTGTTCGAACTGATGAATTTTGCAGGTCAATATTTTGCTGGCTCGACAACTGTTCGTGTATTGTGTTAATGTCATTTTAAACGCTGAGAAAGCCAGCGTAATTTTTTACGTAAGACGCTCAATGTAAACAGAACAAAGGGAAATAACTGATAACTTACGCTCAAAAATCGATACATTATATTCGATTTCGTCACATAGGGTGGGTTAATTTGAAATATTTTTTTTCCGATGTCTTCGCTAGGGCTCAATGTACAAGTATAGCAATTTCGGTGCAATTGCGTCAGAGATTCTAAGAGGAGATGTGTGCCAAAAATCGATAGACAGACAGACAACCACAGTTTTATATATATAGATTAGAAAGTGAGGTTTTTTTACAAAATGAAAAAAAAAACGAGGTGTACTACACGAGTGAAAGTATAAGGAAAAAAGATGAAATCGAAAATGCAACTGGAGTCTTTTTTTATAACATTTTTTACCGGTTTCGCAGTTCTTCTGCTTTTCAAAGGTAGAATTGAGATGGAGGGTTTGTGGTTTTTCTCAAATCTAATTTATATATATAATGTGTGTGTGTGTGTAGGGGGGTATAAGAAATACCAATAATATAGTGTCTTTCATAATTGAGTTCAGAATAAGGCTGTTTAAAAGAACATACATTTTTTTTATTTATAATAAACATACATTAGTCCCTCTCTATCTTTTGTCTTCTGGCTCTCTCTATCACTTGTCTTTATGGCTCTCTCTATCTCTTGTCTTTATGGCTCTCTCTATCTCTTGTCTTTCTGGCTCTCTCTTTCCCTCACTATATATATAGATATATACAGGGTGTCCTCCAAAAATATATCCATACTTTTATTATTAGAAACCACAGCCAGCCTTTCCCGAAAATAAAATATTACAGACATAATTCAATTGTATGTAAACACAAACGTTTTTCATAGTTTAATACTGAATTTATATTAATGCATTTTTTAAGGACAAGCTACACACATACACACACACATACACACGCATACATATATACATAAATACACACACATACACACACACATATATATATATATATATATAGAGAGAGAGAGAGAGAGAGAGAGAGAGAGAGAGAGAGAGAGAGAGAGAGAGAGAGAAATGGCTTCTACAGGATTAGAACTGTTTCATTCGGGAGAAATCGTCGATGATTTCCCGAATGAAAGAGTTCTAGTCCTGTAGAAGCCATTCTACATTAAATATGTATACTCTGCTATGTATTGAGTACCTTAGTTACTGTTGTTACGCCCGATTGAACCCGGGATAAACTTATATATATATGGGATAACAAGTTATCGTTATAGGTAATCCAGTTAGAGGTTGTAGTACTCTGTACTATGGATAGTTTTAACGTACGGCGTTGTTTGACTCAACAAGAGGTTACCTTAGTTAGGTAACGAGTTTGCGAGAATTTCCATGTAGGTGATTCTTGGAGTAATAGTAGTGAAAGAGTGAAGAATAACATGGTCGGCTGTACAAAAAGGGTTTTATTTACAGTATTAACAATGTTTTATTGATCAGGTGAGTTTAAAGGCCGCTAATCAGTCGAAATTGCGTCACTCGGCCTTAAACACAGTATTCCGATAATTATCGGAATACTGTGATTAGATCAGAATATTGTAATTTGATCAGAGACACACTTTATGAGAGTGACGAAATTTCGAGTGATTCGCGGCCTTTAGGCTCACCTGATCAATGAAACAATTGTTGTTACTGTAAATAAAACCCTCTTTGTAGAGATGACCATGTTATTCTTCACTCTATCACTATATATATATTTATATATATATATATATATATATATATATATATACGTAAGATTGAAGTTTTGGTATCCAATTAACAGTTAAAACTTGCATTGAAAAATGTTTTTTAATGCAAGTTTTAAGTCCTTATATGAAATACACTTCATGTTAATTATCTCTCAGTATACTTTCATTGAAATTGATATTTAAAATATTTTAGAACATTTCTGTAGAGGAAGCATTTCCTTTCATTAATTCTTTTGGAGGATATGAACATCTTAACTACTAGAAGAAAAACATATTTGAATTAACGTACTATTTGATCCCATAATCACTGGAAGCTGTAAAACTAAGATTTATGGAATCGAGAGAAATATGAAGTTTATTTTCACACCATCTAATGGGTTTATTTTTTCTGAGAGTAAATAAGATACTTTAGAATAATATCAGATGAACAGGTGTAGATTTCTGTAAGAGATTAAATATTTGCTCTTAACGTCGATTCACAGCAAATTGAGAATATACATTAAATAACTCTTGCTTATTCAAATTTCCTCTCAGACGATGATAATATGAAGGCGTAGTCATATATTATATATATATATTATATATATGTGTGAATTGGCAGTATCGGTAGAGGGTTGGACGCCATGCTTTCTAGCATAGTTACGTCCCTTTACAGTCTGAGTTCAAATCCCGCCGAGGTTAACTTTGCCTTTCATCCTTACGGGGTCGATAAAATAAAGTACCAGTAATGTACTGGGTAATTGCTGGCCTTGTGCCTAAAGTAGAAACAATTATATATATATGTGTGTGTTTGTATATATATACCTATTTATGTGTATATAAGTACATAATTGTGTATATATATATATATATATATATATGTATATATATATATATATATATATTTATACGTGTGTATATAAGTACATAATTGTGTATATATATATATATATATATATATATATTTATACGTGTGTATATAAGTACATAACTGTGTATATATATATATATATATATATGTATATATATATGTATATATTGAGTTCTTCTACGGATAAATATTGAGTTCTTCATATGTATACATTGAGTTCTTCATACGGATTGGACACTACCGGATATTTTGGTAGATTTATCTATATATATATATATGGTGGCTGCCAACTCGTTTTCGAGTACGGCCACTACTTTATATCCATGTAGGAGAACACCTACCGATGCGCTGAACGAGTGTGATTTTTAGTCCAGCCAGCGACTTGAAAACTCTGGTACAAACACTACACTTGTGACAATTATTGACACATAGTGCTGGGCCCATGGTACCATGTCACGACAAGTGCAGAGAGATCTCCAGATACAAAGCAATGCCTGTGCCGTGAAGCTTTTATAGTGAGCAAAGGCACTGCACAAAACAGTCCCACTCTCTTAACCAAGATGATATTTACCAAAAAGAAGAACAAGTCAACATCATTGGATACCATCAGGGTTGCAGGTGTTATATCAGAGTTTTTCTTCTCCTAGAATTCTGCCTTGACAAAGGCTAAGGGGTCATCTCTCCCGGTGATTTTGGATGGCCATTGACTCTTAAGAGGTCCTTTGGCCTTTGACAGGTTTTGTTTTTAGTCCTGCAGGATGTCCAAAGTCACCCTCCTCACCAAGAAACCTTGGTGGAGTTGCCAGTTTAGTCGCCAACGACCCGACCATTAGACAGGTTGTACACATATATATATGTGTGTGTATACATGTGTATGTGTGAGTATATATGTATATTTATGTATATATAAGTTTGTATAAATGTATTTATGTATATATATGTTTGTATAAATGTATATATATATATATATATATATATATAAGTTTGTATATATGTATATTTATATATATATATATATATGTATATTTATATGTATATATGTTTATATGTATATATAAGTTTGTATATATGTATATTTATGTATATATAAGTGTGTATATATGTTTATATATGTATGTATATATACATATATATAGATAGATACCTATTTATGTATATATAAGTGTGTATATTATGTTCATATATATATATACATGTATATATGTTTATATATATATATATATATACATGTCCATATGTTCATATATATATATATATATTTATAAAACGAACGAATTGTGGTAATGAACCAGATAGACCATAACGCACCAAAGTATTCAATACTTAGGGTAGTAGAGTGGGTAATAGGAACAAGTATGACCCCGACGGCAGAGCTCAAGCCGTCGAAACGGCTTGAGCTCTGCCGTCGGGGTCATACTTGTCCCAATTATTTATATATATAGAGATATCTATTTATGTATATATGTTCATATATATACACAGTATGTATGAGCGGGTTGTATATGATATAATGCTTAAGATTCGGAATAATATTACTTGCGTATATAAGAAGTACGATTTAGATATTTATGAAGTTTACTGTATTGTAAAGCTACACATTTCTGATATCCATTTCCGTCGCATATCGTTTTATCAGACTTCAATATCCATTTAAATGGGATCTCGTTATATCTATAGTTGACATTTTATCAGCCGTTCTAAGTTTACATCCAATACTTGATCAGTTTATATCTCAATATATTTGCATATAACAATTTTCTCTCCCTCTTTTAATCCTTCTCGCTCTCTAAACAGAGATATCAAACTCAGTAGCATACAGATACCAGGTATTTCTCTCTCTCTCTCTCATATATATATATATATATAATGTGTGTACATATATATATATATATATATATATATATAATGTGTGTACATATATATATATATATATATGTATATATATATATATATATGTGAGTATGTATGCGTACATACATATATGTATACAGACGTACAGTAGTATATATATACATACATGCACACATATATATATGTACGTATGGGTTTACCGAACATTTATTATAATGTTCGGTTTGTTTGTGAACAAACAGCCCGAATTAAGCCGTACAGTGTTCGCAACCATCGTTACCCTTTTGTTCAACACTGACAAAGGAACGATGAACTAGTTTTTAGCTTATTAGCTATCATCGCCGTTCATTTTCCTATATATATATATATATATATATATATATATATATTGTTATACTTGGGGAGGGTCATATTTGTGTAATATTGCCAGAATTAATAACAGAACACACTCACTGTTTGGTTGGTTTTCGCTTTTCGCTTCTGTGTCTTTTATATCGATAATCTAATATACTCGGTCCTCAATGTTGCCATTGACTGACCGACGGTCAAAAATAATACAGATACAATATAGACACAAACACATATATATAATTTATCATAAATCTTACGTTGCACATCTGCAACATCGTCAGTGGTGCTATTGTTTCCTCCTGTTGAATTGTATGGCTACGCCATTTTAATTCAGTCTGTCTATATATATATATATATATATATATATATATATATATATATATATATACATGTGTGTGTGTGGATCTATGTATCTGTGATGGAAAGCAGGCGAAAAAGGATTCTGGAGAAAATGTTTATATATTTTTTTTTTTATTATTATCTTCTAATCTCATTTTATTAACCTAATCTATAACGTCCTCTCTCTAGTTTCTCCAGAATCCTTTTTTCGCCTGCTTCCTATCTAGCCTATACACAATCCTTAGAATTTGCTACATAGAATTCACTTTCAACGGTTGAACGACTCCACCCAGTCCCTCATTGTTCTACAGGCAAGTTCAGCCACCCTACCTCCCACCCACTGCCATGAAAGATTTAATCGTGTTTACAAATAAATTTTGACCAATCCTTTTGACAACTGCAATCTTCCCATATAAAGAATTACCCCTAGAAAAGTTCGGCTATTTATTTACCACGCTAAACATTTTAATTTAGTCTAGAAATAGCCGTCGAAACGGCTTGAGCTCTACCGTCGGGGTTAAACAGTTTCCTATTACACACTATACTACCCTCAGTATTGAGTACTCTGGTGCGTTATGGTCCATCTGGTTCCTTACCACACTTCCTTTGTTATATATATATATATATATATAGGGCAGTGAATTGGCAGTATCGGTAGAGGGTCGGACATGCTTTCTAGCATATACGTCCCTTTACGATCTGAGTTCAAATCCCACCGAGGTTAACTTTGCCTTTCATCCTTACGAGGTCGATAAAATAAAGTACCAGTCATGTACTGGTTAATTGCTGGCCTTGTGCCAAAAGTAGAAACAGTTATATATATATATATATATACAAGTGCAATAACAACATACACACACAGTACTGAACAAAGGTAGAATACCAACACACATAGACTCAAACACGAAACATACACCAAAGATAAAACGCAAACGCATGCGAGACAGAGACAAGAATGAATAAATAAATTAAATAAAAATTGGATGGACATTACAATACAACGGTAGAAAACATAATAGTACCACTGATGATGTCACAGATGTGTGACGAAAGAACTTTGATAGTCTATGTATATATTTACATCTGTATTTTTAACCGTTGGTCAATCAATGATAAACATTGATTGAATGATAAATTAACTTTGGAGATATAAAAGATACAGAAGCGAAAACCAATCCAGACCAAACTGAGTGTGTTTTTTTATTATTTCTAACAATATTATAACAATGACCCTCCCCAAATATAACAATATAAATATATATATATATATATATATATATATATGTATATATATGTATGTGTGTGTGTGTGTGTGTATCCTCATAGGGAAAGCACAAGCAACCATAGGCGATCATCTTTGTTTTTTATTTTTCTAATGCCAGGCTGAAGAAATTGGGGTCTTGAACCCAACGAAACTTGAGTACCTGTTTTTTGTCACCCGTTGTAATTATTTATATGTGTGTGTGTATGTATGTGTGTGTGTGTGAATGTGTTATATTATACGCTTCACTTTCAACACCTTTGTGGGTGAATATGTATCAGAGAAAACAGTATTTAATTATAATCATTGAAATATTTCTTATTTTACGAATCGATTTTGTGTCATTCCTATTGGTTCAACACGAAATCCGTGATCCACAGAAAATATTTTAAAGAACTTTTCATTCAAAATGTCACTGTCGTTTTATTCGAATTCCTGTCATCTAAATTGTCTTTATAAGACCATTTGAAGAAGTAACTGTCAACTATAATTTCTATGGAAGCACTATTCAAGTAGTCCTTTTCCCTAAGACCAAAGCGATAAACTCTACAACATTTAGCATCATATTAGCTTCAACTCTTTCTCCTTATCTTTTTTCCATTATCCACAATAATTGATTTAAAAGAGATGTTTCATCAATTAGAAGATTCCTCCCAGATCGCTTTGCAGAAGAGGGGGTGAAGAATTCTATTCTCTGCTACTCCAAAGCTATTTCATGAACCATGGCCGCCTATCAGTTACTAAATGTTAACCATTATCAATGAGAACATATCAATTTCATTTCACCATTATGTCTATTGAAAATCTCTTTTATTTCTTTCACTTCCAATTTCCCCTTATTTCTCTCTTTCAGTTTCTCTTTCTCTCTTTCTC
Organism: Eledone cirrhosa; assembly: GCA_964016885.1. Lineage (NCBI taxonomy): Eukaryota > Metazoa > Mollusca > Cephalopoda > Octopoda > Eledonidae > Eledone > Eledone cirrhosa. Next base: position 9,682,539 of record OZ024752.1, on the reverse strand, counting down.
TCTTTCTCTCTCTCTCTCTCTCTCTCTCTCTCTCTCTCTCTCTCTTTATTTGTCTCTCTCTCTCTCTTTAATTGTCTCTCTCTCTCTCTTTCTTTCTATCTATTTCTCTTTCTCACACTTTCTCTCTCTCTTTCCCTTTCTCTCTTTATCGCTCTCTCTTTCCCTTTCTCTCTTTATCGCTCTCTCTTTCTTTCTCTCTCTCTCTTTCTTTCTCTCCCTCTCTCTCCTTCTCTCTGTATCTCACACATACAAATACCTTCAAAAAAGCATTAGGTTATTTATGGAATTCTTCATTTTATTTTCTGTGTAACTACTTAAAATATTACAAATTCATTATCGCTAGGAACCTGAGAGTAATGACGTTGTCAAATTTTAGCATCCGAGTGTTAAATTACATTGACTTGATCTTTCATAATCTGAAGTCATTAAACTCGTATGAATTCTATTAACAGTCCAATGTTTCACCCTCTTTTCTGTTTCTTTTATTTCTTTTGATTCGAAAAGATGTGGAATCACATAATTAGAAATAATGAATGAGTAGTGTCATTGTATAATTAGAGCACTTTGAGGATAATGAGATCAATCATGGGAAGAAGACGAAGAGATGTAGAAATATCCATGCCTATGTTTATATCCACACCTACACCCTAATGGCATTCATAGGTGTAGCTAATATCTATCCCCGGGTATCCAAATATACAAGAATATATCTAAATATCTATAATTTATTAATAGAAAATATTTTATCGAATTCAAAGATGACTGCAAGGAGATAATAGAAGCTTAGATATTGGATTGCATGATAATAGAAGCTTAGATATTGGATTTCGTTTGCCTCTACGAGCATTTATTTAGCTTTCCAAAATGAATAGAATTGCTAATATTATAATTTGTTTCGAATTCAAACAAAAAGTAAGAAATTGTAATTTGGATCTAATCTTTTCTGTTGGCGAGTTTATTGTTTTTTATTAGATAGATATTTAATTTTATATTCAATGTTAAACTCATCAAGTGAAAATCTACCTCCAGTGAAGTGAATTTACCTACACAGAGAAGAAAATCAAAATTAAGCTCAGGAAAAAAACTTTAGCTGTCTTTAAAGCACTGGGGTAATTTGTTTATCGAGATGGAACATGTAACTATATGTTGGTAAATCGATTATATCGTATGAAACAATCTCTTTACACAATGATACTAAATGCTTTACGAGGAAAAAAAATATTACATAATTATTTTGCAGGTTGTGAACAGCATATCAATCGCCTTCATCTATTTTGAGCAAAAATAGATTAAGTTTCATTTTGAAGATGAATAACACCTTTCCTTTGGGTACTCAAAATTACATTACACATTGCGTTAGTTTATCCGTAAGAATTATAGATTACTTATATTTATTTATATTGATGTTTTCCAATGCCTTTCATATTCTTAATAGAATTCTATCGAAACGATTATAATGTAATAAACAATATATTTGATAATCGAAGCTATGGAACGTATCAAAGCCCAAATGGATTCCTAATTTCTAGAGCTATATCTTTAGTTTCATGGCGTTTAGAAGGAGAAAGTTAATACTTTAAAATAACAGCATTGCCTAATAATATGGTGTATTTTCACTATCGTTATTTGATCTAAGCAATATAGGACTGGGATTTTGTTTTCGATATATCGTGAAATATCTTTGGTGTATTCAGATTCATTCGCTCTTTTCTCAGGATTGTTTTTTTATGATCGGCAAATGCACATCAATACTGTGGGTAATATATTTTGCTAAATAACAATGTCTTTCTGAAACCTCAAGAAGCGGTCTAATGTAGGTTGAGTGTCGTTGGACATTTTTTTATGATTTACAACAGTGCCGGACGGAAAACCGACAACTAACATGTCAGTTCTCTAAAGGGTGCTTTATTCAGTAGATTAAATGTTTTAAGGACAATAATAAGAAAAGATTATTTTTATTGTATATATAAATATTTAATTAGAAAGTGAACAACACAAAATATAACTACTCCATTACCAAAGGTTTCTGGATCCCAGACAATAATAATATACGTCTGGATCGATCGTCAGATAGAGATGTTAGCAGAGATGTTATCACAGATGTTTTGACAGAGATAACATCTCTGTCTGACGTCCGATCCAGAGGTGTATTATTATTGTCTGTGATCCAGAAACCTTTTGTAATGGAGTGGTTATATTTTGTGTTGTTCATTTTCTAATTAAATAGCTCTGTTCTATACATAGAGCACTCTTTTTTCCTTTGCTTTTTCTTCGGAATTACCTAACACACACACACACACACACACACACACACACACACACACATATATATATATATATATGGGGTTGCTCAGTAGATATGTGTATGGATTTAGATAAAGAAGCTTAAATCATGATAGAATACCTTTATAGACACATTTACTTAATGAATCCGCTGTTAGCATTGATGACTGCCTAAATACGAGATCTGAAACGCTGGCACACTCATATCAGATGATTTTTATCTATTTTGGGGCATTGTGTTGGTTATGGACTTTTATAGTGCTATAGGGGTGTTGATTGACTTTCCACTCGACTACACCCCATACATAATAGTCCAAAGCATTCAGGTCTGGAGAACTAGGAGGCCATATGTTTGGGGTGACGTGATCGTAGAGATTGTAAATCAATCATTCATTGATCGTCTTAGCCTTAAGGTAGAGCGCAGAATCAATCCTATTGGTAGAAGTTCGATTTTTCTAGGTTCACAATCTGTATCCAAAGCTTCACAATCCTCTACAACCCCGTATAGTCAGTAGTATTCACCATAATCCCTAAGTAAAGTTGTGAGGAGGCAAAACATCTCTCCTGCTGCTCACGTCTCACAGGGTCATCAAGGTTGCCGGAAACTTTATATGAATGACATGTTGGAACATATTTAAAGTTTCTGCATCTGTTATTCCTTCGGTTGGCCCTTTGGTACTGAACAAAGTATTTCTCTTCCAAGAAAAACGAAACTATCCTAGACTCTTGATGTTTCAACTTGCTGAACAAGTTCTTTACGCGGATCAGATAGTTCTCCTCTCTGTTTGTAGACCTGAATTGGCCCCTCCGCCTTACATATAACTTGTATCCAAAGTTCTGTTGCACAATTCCTCCTACAGTGTGTTGAACCCTATGCTCCTTAGCAATGGTGATAATTGACGTACTGGGGTGTTTATCGGTAATTATAATCATCCTTCGTACAAATGTGGGTATTCTGATTCAATAGGACCCTTAGAAGGCATTTTATATTTGGCAATTTCTGTGGAATCGCTGTCATTATCTTCCAGCTCTTTGTAAACTTTGGTAATATACAACCATGTAATGTTCAGGAGGCGAGCAATCTCTAATGCATCCTGTTCTGCCTTTAAAGTAATGTTTACAGCATGGCGTTTCATTTGCTGAGTTAGAACTATGTCTGACGTTGTTTATCTGTAGAGATTTGATGACCAGAACAAATTCTAAAAACATTAGAATTATTAAAAGATGTGCCCTCAAAGATTTCAGTCAACCTATAGAAGTAGAAAACAATTACTTAAATTTATTTTAATGCATTCATGTGTTCGAACTGGGAATACGCACAAAAGTTGGTTAATGTTGCAATATATTTTGTCTGGCATGGTCACTGCAGATACTTTCCTTTAAGTAATCGTTTAGAATTCGATCTTTTTCTCTGCGTTTCTCTTTCTCCTTCGTGTTACTTCTGTATCCATAAAGAAATATATTTTGCTTCCATGACAAAATCATTAATCCCTCGTTATCTTTCTTAAGCTGGGAGTGCCGTAAACTACCACCTTCGTGTCTCATAAGTCGTAGACGGCGTTCTCCTTCATGTACCTACTCAATATTGCCTTTCTAAGAAACAATCGTCTCAAGACGTCTTCCCAAATAAAATCCTGTAATGTCGTGAAGGGAACATCTTTATAACATGTTTTGTGCGTTCGATTTCTGTGGTGAAGAATAGCCGAATGGTGTTTAGCAAAGGAGAACACTCCAAACCAGCCATTGTAAGAAGGACGAGCCACAGGAAATAAAAGAAGTAGACCTGGTAGAATTTATTGTCTAAAAGACTGCTAACATCAATGATGCATTCGACAAGAAGTCCACAACATACGGTAACCTGGTTGAACTCTAACAAGCCACCAGAGTGGAAGCATCATATTTCCCTGTTGAGTTAGATATCAGATATTTGGACACCACAAGCAGTCACTAACAACAGGGGGTGCAAGCTCTCCTATCCCGATTTACTGGCCACTGCCATCGTGCCACCTATGAGGCTGTGTCCCCATCAGTGCTTTGGACACCACAAGCAGTCACTAATACCAGGGGGCCGAAGCTCTCCTATCCCGATGTCATCTGCAGAGATTCTGGTATTGAAATCCAGAACTTAGCAACGGCAATGAACGACAGGCCCACTTGGAGATCAATTGTTTATCCATTTCAACTGAGGCCGCCGGATGATGATGAGTGAGATATCAGAGAATTTGTCGGAAGAGGTAAAATGTTCGAGGACATTATCAGAGACAGGTGAAAAAGTGGGTCACAGCATCTGGCTCCAGAGAGAAGACGGATAGCGCTGCTGCCACAATGAAGTCGATAGTGACGTCTCGATCGGAATCATGAAATCAGAGTCGTCCAATTCTGAGCTGTTTTGTAGGAGTTTCGTCCCTCCTATCGGTTGGTGACCCGAGTGGCTCTCGCGCCGGAGTGGAAGGGGCTGAAACTCCTACGGAATTACTTAACCGACTGATGAAACATCGATTCTTTCATTCAGAGACGAGTTACATCTTCAGAACAAAATATTCTTATCAATTTTTAATAAGTATATTTGTTGGTTAGTGAGTGTTTGCGTGCCTGTGTGTAATTGTGTGCTTGTATATATATATATATATATATATATATATATTTAACCAAAGAGGGTGTGGTAAGATACCAGGTGAACCATAACTCCCCAGAGTACACATACTTAAGGCAGTAGAGCGGGTAATAAGAAAAGAGTCAGTCCGGATCTTGTTGTCGAAAAGGCCGAAGCTCAGACATCGGGGTCCTGACTCTTTTCCTATGTATGTATGTATATATATATATATATATATATTTATTTATATATACATACCATTTTCCACTTCGATGATTGTGTGTGTGTGTGTGTGTGTGTGTGTGTGTGTGTGTGTGTGTGTGTGTGTGTGTGTGTGTGACAGCTCAGACATGTGAAGGTTTAGCTGGCCTCCTCCAAGGTATATCTCGTTGGAGGTATCTTGGGTGATTTAATGATAGGGACCCCGGTCCTATCATCTCATTTCTACAGCTTAGTAAACTGGAGTAACGTGAAATAAAGTGCCTTGCTCAATGAAACAACACATCATCCGGTCCGAGAATTGAACTCACAACTTTTCGATTGCAAGCCCAATGCTCTAACCACTAATCCATGCGCATTTACAATGATGAGTATGGGTTCTACGTAACCCTGGTTTTGTAATTCTGTCGAGGTTTCCTGATGAGACTGCCTTGCATCATAATTGCCTGATGGAGCCGAGCCATTGACATATATATATAGTGATTTCAAGGGATTAAAATTTACAACATATTGGCAATTGACGTCATTCTCGTGGAAAGCGAAGTAACCATCGAAAAACACTTGAAAACGACTCAGAAAAAATCTAAATGAAAATCAAAATGTTATCCCAAAGAGAAGAAATTGGAATGTTATCCACTGAAGGTTCCTTAAACCCTGATAAAGAGACTTTTAGGTACCGAAATATTGGACAGATAAAAGACCAACAGCAAAACAATGATTACCAGGCAACTTTTACTTTTCGTTACTTCATTTTACAGTCCATTTTGCATTATTTAGCTTTCTATCTCTTTCAATGTTATTTTCAATATATTTCCAGTACGTTGTTGTTTTAAATATATATATATATATAATAATAAAATTGAAGACTAAAATCCAAAGAGAGCTTGATAAGGATAAATATATATCAAATATATAAGAACCGTAGAGCAAATATTTATTAAAATAACAGTTTCAGAAGATCCCGTTAAGTGTGAAAGCAGCGATTCTTTGATTAAACTTTAATCTGTTATTTTAATATATATATATATATATATATATATATATATGTGTGTGTGTGTGTGTGTATGTGTGATTATGGGAGTGACTTGTAGTTATTAGAGGCGACGGTGGTTGAAAGCACCCGATGATGTTACTGGGTCCGTCTCTCGTTAGGTTGTGCTCCAGATTGAAGGTGGCTGTCGTTTGCAGAGTGTATATAAAGTAACAATAATAATTGCAGCTTTTTGTAAACTTTATGTCATACTAGCAGTGGTATCCGGCGATGCACGGGATAATGTGTTTTGGAATGCGGGCCGCCAACAGACCTAATCGTGGAAAAACTGCATGCCTCAACAATATGTAAAGAAAATAAACCGAATACGCTGATGGCTGGATAATCTTTAAGGTTGTTCTCGATTAAGCAGGAAGAATGTAGGTTTTCACCTAATGCGGGCCCTAGGGGATCAAGAAAATGAATTTTTTTTTATGTGCATAATATGCCTTGAAATTTCGGGAAAATCGGCTAGACGTAACGCCTAGAGAAAGCCCTAAAAATCTGAAAAAATTAGGTTTTTCACCTAATTCGGGCACTAGGGGATCAAAAAGTTGAATTGTTTATGTGCATAACACTTCCTGAAACTTAACGTGGACCGCCCACATACCTAATCGTGGGAAAACTGCATGCCTGGACTATATGTAAAGAAAATAAACCGAATACTCTGATGCAGTTAGTATTAGGTATGCTTCCCCTTCCATGTTTGGGGAATGAGTGTGAGATTTATCTTGAGCAAGGGTGGAAAATAACCGGAGGCAGCAGACAGCCAGACATACAGACAGATATTATAAGAACGCGTCTGGATGCAGAGCGAATTGTAGGAAGTAATGTAATGCAGACAGATATTATAAGGGCGCAACGTTATATGTATGTATCTATCTAAAAAGAGAAAGACTAAGAATTATAGAGAGAGATCGGTAAATCGCCTAATGCGGTCCCTAGGGCATTGAAAGTTTGAAATTTTCTTTGCTCAGAACACTCCCTGAAACATAAGTATTACATGTGTAAAGTTTGAAAACAGTAGGTTGGGTGTTTCTCGAGTTTTAGGGATTCAAACTCACACACAGAGAGACAGGCATCCTCAGTTTTATATAGAGAGATTTCAGTTGTTTCTATATCTATCAGCTCTGGGTTGAACATGCGATTGGATCCCGTCTCTTAATCGACACATCTCCAGAAATGAGTTTACGTGTATATATATATATATTTATTTTGTTTGACTGTTTAGCTTGATTTGTTTTTTGGCTTAGGTGGTTAATGCCTTCTTAACCACTTTTTCAGTTTGTATGGCGTTTTAACATATTGTTTAACTCTGGTTTTTAACTATTGAGCGCTTGCCAGCATTTCTACGATTTTGCGTTTCGTTTTGCTTTTTCTACCAGCCGAAATACGATTCTCAGTGAATTATATATATATATATATATATATATATATATATATATATATATGGGGGGTTGTGTTTGGATGTGTGGGTATTTGTGTTTGTGTGTACAGTGATTGAGTGAATATAATGTTTTAATACATAATATGAATTTGTAAACATTGGAATTTCATGCCAACAATATGAATCCTACATAATCCATATCTAAACAACCCAAAGCGATTTAGATTACATGCTGTGTCCTGAGAAGCACTTCATTTGGTTCTCTATTGGAAGGAAAATAATAATTCTTTCAAAATGTAATGAAATGGAAAACAGACAACATTCCTCTTAGCGTGATATCAAATCGGGATCATCACAAAACAATGTTTGAAAGGCAGAATTTCTGGGTCCGTAATTGTAAATCGGATTTTATACTATAGATTCGGTTTTTTTTTTCTCTCCTATAATATATTTCTGCTAGTTATATGTGTTGAACGATTATGACCATGATTTTAATACGAAATATTCCACTATTGTATTATATATTTTCATTTTCTTTTTCAATATAATTGTAAATACGTTGAGATACCTTCCGTCATTCTCTATAGCCGTTCTGATAGCTTTATAATACAGCAAGACTTTCTAGAGTTTCAAAGTATAGCCATATGTATGCCTTGATATTCCCATCATATTCACATGATGTATCTCTAAAGCATTATTCCAGTTGTTAAAGGATGTTCAGTATTCCAACAATTTTAAACCAATTACCACCTATCACACTCTCCGCCGTACGATGTTGTGCCTTTACTATAATATTCTGTGTGATTTTACTAAGCTCATTTACAGAGCATATCGATAGATTTTACCCAACATTTATAGTAACTAGCAGAAAAAGCCACTCTTCGGGTGGTTTTCTGCTAGCACGTGTAGTGTGTATATTGATATTATACACAAGTATATATGCATGTAGATATGATACATTAAATAAAATCGTAATTGACAATATACACAGAAATTGAATGTAAACTGCATTACACTGTCTTATGTAATCAGTAACGTAATCCATTAAAGAAAGACGATATTATATATAAACTGCATTAGGAGAAAATTAGTGACGGAAATATATGAATGTTTATTTAAGCGATCGTTAACCGGAAGTGTTGACATTTGAAAATTTTAAAGAAGTGAATTTTTAAATAAACAATAAAATAGATTTACTCAACAGCTACGAAATTTAGTAGATAAATTATGTAATATTCATTCATTATTTATTCAAAGTAATCCAACGTATTTTACTAATGGGATAAACAATTATAAACAGTACGCAGTCCCGCATTCCTTACTTTATTATAATTTAGATAGACAGACCTAAAAATCGTAATTCTATAAACAGTATGTTTGTGAATAGAAACTAAGAAAACGTCCAGACTATTTTAAGTCCAAAGTCATCGCTATTTATATACCTTGTCTCTGTGGACAGTTAAATATTTATTACTGAAAGCATCTGAGATATTTAGCATTCTAAATGTATAATTCCATCTAATCACTTTTGTCTAGCTCGTATCACAACTTACCACTCGTCACTCAACAGTTAGCACACTCCCGTATGTGTTTTGTTTTCCCATCTTAACCACTCTCCAGAACCAACTGTTATCCTGCCATTAGACTCTATTCCCACAATCCATTCTACATCTACCTTTCATGTCACAATGTCTGCTCTGATAATTATCTTTTAATTTATGTCAGCTATTTATTAGGTTTTTCGTCATTTTCTACTATATGTCAACTGGATTCATCCGATACAGTTTGGTGGAATCTAAAAGGAAGTAATTCTTTTTCCCTCCTTCTCATTCTATCTTATTCTCTTTTATCTCCCACGTCTCTCTCTCTCTCTCTCTCTCTCTCTGTATATATATATATATATATATATATGTATATATATATATATATATATATATATATATATATAAATATATATATATATATATATTATATAAATATATATATATATATATATTATATAAATATATATATATATATATATTATATAAATATATATATATATATATATTATATAAATATATATATATATATATATTATATAAATATATATATATATATATATTATATAAATATATATTATATATAAATATATATATATATATATATTATATAAATATATATATATATATATATTATATAAATATATATTATATATATATATATATATATATATATATTATATAAATATATATTATATATATATATATATATATATATATTATATAAATATATATTATATATATATATATATATATATATATATTATATATATTATATATATATTTATATATATTATATAAATATATATTATATATATATATATATATATTTATATATATTATATAAATATATATTATATATATATATATATATTATATATATATATATATTATATAAATATATATTATATATATATATATATATATTATATATATATATATATTATATAAATATATATTATATATATATATATATATATTATATATATATATATATTATATATATAAAGAGATTGATTTGTGAATTTGTGTGTGTGAGAGAGAGAGTGAGAGAGTCATGTCGAGCTATATGTGTGTGTGTATGTGTGTGTGTGGACGTGTGTATGTGTATATAACTTGTCTGTTTCGTTGTGTTCCAATGTGAACTGGAACAAAGATTATCGACATTACTTCACCGAAACCTTAGTGATTTCCAGAGGTTGACTGAGGAAATGGGACTTTCAGTTGATTTTTTTCCAGTGTCTTTGTCCTGTATGCTCCATTTTGAATTTATATTCTAAAGACTTAGTACCTACTTATTATCTCTATTAAACTCTGCTTAGGACCAACACCAAGTACATACTAGCCGCTGCATATCCTGTGCTCAATTTGGAGAATCAACATTAACTTGACATTACAGAGTCGGGTCAGATTGATACAGATCGAACCTTGAGCTGATCAGTGGCGAAACGCGCGTCACCAACCAATAAACGTAATGAAGGAGTAACCAATCGTCCTTGTTATCATATTTCACTATACTACCCTCTGTCTAGCTCTACACCTTCACACTGAAGTAAACCTAAACATCGAGTGCTCACCCGGGTGAACCTACAGTAACTCCAAGTAACACTCCCTGGATATATAAATATATATATATACATACAAGATATGGTAACATGGATGGACCTGTTATTTTTATCTAAAGACATGTTTTCCAATTCCACCCCCCCTGTCCCTTCAATCTATTTTATTTCTCATTCTTTCTTCTGATGAAGGACTAGCGTCCGAAATTTAAGACCCTCTTCCTGATATTTCAAGTGTTAACCTAATATATTCCTTCCATATACTGCACCGATCGTGTTATTTCTGTTTACCTTTTAAATGCATACGTACACACACGCACGCACGCACACACGCACGCACGCACGCACGCACGCACGCACACGCACACACGTACATTATATATATATATATATATATATATATATATATATATATATATATTGAATACAAAGAGTTTAAAACCGTTAAAACATGTTTATATAATAGTGCGCCTACGTACGTTTCGCCCTAAGCGGGTTTATCAAGGGCATCGAAAGCAAAATAATGATCAATATAGGACCCAGGAGGGAATTCACGGTTAAATTAACATCATCGTTCATTTTTCAATCTGTGCATGTGTTTTTATTATCACAGAGCAGGGGGAGTAACTCTGGCCGGTGTTCAAACATGGTTCCGGCATGGGGACCCAGTTCGTAGTTTTCATGTCACAGTCGCCTCCCAGGCAAAATACGACGCCTGTACCCGGTGTTTACAATTAATAACTGATTCTGCTCGGCTGTTTATGAGCTCGTGGGATGGTCTTATGATGTAGTACAGCTACATGAGGCAGATGTGGGATTTCCCACTGAAGTTGTAGGGTGCAGCCCTACCGACAATATCCCAGTCTGTGGAGAAGCTTATGTTGGCAATGTGGTGACGTAGTTGGCAAGCGATGTGGAGAGCCTTAGCTTTTTGTTCTTGAAATTGTCCCCATGCCTGAACCATAACACCCCGGTGGGCAGGCAGTATCAACAAACATCTATGAACCAAATGTACACCGCAGACCATACTCGAACAAACATTAGGGAAGCAACATCCACTAAATAATAAATGGACACCCCAGACCCGACATGTACTGGCACTAGTGAAACAACACACATAATATAAAGATGCTAAACACCAGCATATGAACAGGTATAAAAATCCACATGGGACTGATTGTTTGAACACCGGCCAGAGTTACTTCCCCTGCTCTGTGATAATAAAAACACATGCACAGAGGGCGAAACGTACGTAGAGGCACTATTATATAAACATGTTTTAACGGTTTTAAACTCTTTGTATTCATTTCCTTTATAACCGCTCTGCTTATTTTTTCTCGCCCACTAAATATTGACGCCTCTAATATTTAACCCTGTAGGCACGAGTATTGAGCACACATGCATAAACTATTGGCAACTAAATATATGTATCGCCCATCTTTCCATTTACTTCACTCTCGATACTTAATCATTCTATATACATATATATATACATATATATATATATATACATATATACAATATTACAATATTAACAATATTAAATAAATGGAAAACTATATTTATAAAACCATATTTATTTCATTATATATATTTCGGGGATATCATATTAACAATATGCTATGCCTTCATCAGACAAAATACAATATAAACAGTTTTATAGATAAATAGATTCGACATACCGTAATAAACATCGACTTCATTTGAAGAGGTGTACGCTAGCAGTGAAAATTTTATACAGAGAGAAAGAAAGGGAAAAAAAAAGAAAGAAAGACAAAACGAAGAAAAGGAAGAAAAAGAAGAAAAAGAAAAAGAAGAAGAAGAAGAAATGCATGGAACAAAATAGAGAGATGGAAAGATAGATAAAGCGAAGAGCTTCATGTAAAGAAACAGAAAGATATATATATATATAGAGAGAGAGGAAATAGAGATAGATACATATATATATATAGAAAGTTAGGTAGTGGGAGGTCATTTTGAGTAAGTGTATCAATGATACATTTATTTATTTATTTATTTATTTAGCTCAAGTATTAATGTAAGGGAGATATATATAGAGAGAGAAAAAAATATAGAGAGAGGAAAAAAATAGCGAGAGAAAAAATTCAAAAATAGCCAGACATATTCGAGGCGTAAAAAAACCTATGTTTAATGTATTAGTATTTATAAAACTTACACTATATTGTAAATATCAGTATTCCTGAATGAAACAAGTATCAATAATGTGTGAAAATTAATTATCTTATGTTTAGTTTTAAAAAATTCATATGTTTATGTGACAGCTACAAACATCCATGCGAATCCAACTGATTCACTCTGCAAACTCTAGGTCACCGGAAAAACATTCTCAATGTGGTGTAAACATTTGAGCGTATTATTATTCCTGTCATTATTCTACAAGATTATCTATCAAGCAGAAATAGAGAGCAGATTTCAATATACTAATAAAAATATATATTGTATTATAAACAAAACTAAAAATAAAAAGATAACAATAATAATAATAAGTAAAAATATAGAATAGAAAAAATATTACGAAAGAATATTACATAATAACAATATTACATATTAAAAATATTACGTATTAAAAATTTACATATTAAAGATATTAAAAATAATATTAAAGATAATTTTAAAGATATTAAAAAATAATTTTAAAGATATTAAAAATAAAATAAAAATAAAAATAAATAAAAATATTATAGAATACTACAATACTAAAAAATAAATAAAAATAAAAATAAAAATAAAAATAAAAAATAAAAAATAAACCACAAAGAACAACCCTTCAAAGTTAATTGACGATATATTGCCAAATTCATTACAAGACAAAGCCAAAAATTATCTATCAAATCACATCTAGCAAAGAACATTTCAAAAAGATTATGATGTCCAATTAGGTTTACATATGTTCTTATATTTAATATAGAAGTTTATTTAGTGTAAGGTTAATTCAAAAAATTTGGAGCATCAGCTTTTAGTGTAGCTTAATTTTCCATGAGGAATGTTTAGATAAAAATAAAATAAAAATAAACAATAAAAAGAGTAAAAATAGGGAATCAAAGATTTAGGAATCAAAAAATTTTATCGGCTAGTTCCCGTATAAATATAAATCAAACTAAGTATACTACATTTTAAATTTAAATTTATATTTAAACGTTGAGTTTAATCTGTTTGCAACAACTGAATAAATTTGTCCGTAGGTTAAGGGAATTTTTAGATTTTAGTATAAAGAATATCTCCTCTGCGCAGAGGTCACGTGTCTCAGAGGATGAATTAAAAGGAATCCCTCTTGAGACAATATTCCAAGCCGTCGAATATCTAACGTTATCTAGCTTAAGTTGCCAGAGTACGCCTGATAGTGCCGTTGAAGATTTTTTACTTGGATCTGTGAAAGAATTCTTGTGGTTATTATAGCGAAGTTTAAATTCCGTCGATGTGGAACCGACGTAGTTAAAAGAATTAGTCTGTATTAACATTACAATTGTATACTATATTTTTAACTAAGCAGTTGTTATTTAACGGACATTTAGATCTATCTCTACAGTTACATTTGTTAACTTGTATATTATTTATGCTATTATCAGTAGGTTTTAAGTTCCTATTATTTATTCTATTAATATTTTGTGCTAAATTTTTGGTGGATGAGTAGGTTAATTTAATTGTATGCCTATTGAAGATTGAGTGATACCTATGTGTTCTAGGGAAGCGATTATCAAGAGCTTTGAAAAATAATTTAGCGATGTGGGTTTTAATGTTTAGTGAGAAAGGGGGGGCAAACCAAATTATGTTCCTAGTTCTATTTCTTTTTTGTCCTTTGGAATTATTGTAATGCTTTCTATTATAGTTGTTAATGTTGTTGCCGTAATTACAAAAGTTGTTACTTTGTATACATATATATATATATATATATATATATATATATATATATATAGGAACCAGTAAGTACTGGTTCCTATTACCCACTCTACTACCTCAAGTATTGAGTACTTTGGTGCGTTATGGTCCACCTGGTTCCTTACCACATTTCCTTCGTTATATATATATATATATATATATATAATGTGGGAATATCCATGATCACCAGCAGACAACTGATGAAGGAACATTTTCTCCCGTTCGTGCTTTCCCCTTATTTATAAATACACCTTATCCAGCAACTACACAGCCCCTGTTGCGTGTATATATATATATATATATATATATATATATATATATATATATATATATATTTATTAAAATAACAGATTAAAGTTTAAGCAAAGAATCGCTGCTTTCACCCTTAACAGGATCTTATTTATCCTTATAGAGCCCTCTTTGGATTTTAGTCTTCAAATTTATTATTATTACTATATATATATATATATATATATATATATATATTTATTTAGGTCGTTTTGGAAGCCTCAACAATGCAGATGGGTAAATCCCCGGGTAATAAGATCCGGTGGTGGAGAGAGAGATGTAAGTGAATGTAGGTTGAGATGTGTAGTGTGTAGAAGAGTGTAGGACAAACTTCAATACTCTCTTATATATATATATATATATATATATATATATATATATATATATATATATATATTTAAGGTTCCTTATAATCAAAACTTGTGATACAAACAAAAACCACCAGATTTTTCGTTCACACACAATTGAACTATAAACATACAGAAAATCTACTGCTTAAAAACATGCGAATGAATTGGATGCATTCAACAGATAACTGGCAAAATGTCGATCACGCATTCCGTCAATTCTTTCCTCTTTCAAATCCTAATCAATATTCCTAGTTGCTTTTCAAAATAAAAATATCGATGAACATTTTAGGGTATTCTTATACACGATACTACCTTATGTACGATACTACCACCCCGATTGATTCTTCAAGCAGTATTCCTGGAGATTATTGGTGGATTGGCAGTATCGGTAGAGGGTCGGACGCCATGCTTTGACGCATAGTGTTACGGCTCTTGCCATTCTGAGTTCAAAACCCGCCGAGGTTAACTTTGCCTTTCATCCTTACGGGGTCGATAAAATAAAGTACCAGTAATGTACTGGGTAATTGCTGGCCTTGTGCCAAAAGTAGAAACAATTATTTCTACTATACTAACGCATATAAATCGACATTCCGAAAAAAACCTATCGTACTATCAAGTGAGAAAAACTTATAGGGTCACATTCAACAAGCTTGACTTCGTGAAAGGGGCAGTGAATTGGCAGTATCGGTAGAGTTCAATTGTTCAAATCCCGCCGAGGTTAACTTTGCCTTTCATCCTTACGGGGTCGATAAAATAAGGTACCAGTAATGTACTGGTAATTGTTGGTCTTGTGCCAAAAGTAGAAACAATTGTTATTCGTGAAAGGGTCGTGCGAGCAGAATCCTCAAAATATCTACTTCCTAATAGCATCTTTAGAATGTAGTGAATAAAGTGAAGTTTGCAAGAAATATTATTAACGTAAATGGGTATAAACATTTCTAGGGCACATAAGGGCCTCGCTGATTATTCCTTTACACGTTATATCCACTACAAGAAAACATTCCTTCTACATCTTCTTCTTCGTCCCCTATTCATAACAAAGTCGTAGGGGTAGAGTCCTGAAACACTCCTTTCAGCGAGTCCTGTCAGAGGCAACCGTCTCCAACAGATCCGGCTGGATCCCCAAGCGAGACCACGCAAGCTCCTGGGTGTTATCCAGCCATCTTGGTCGGAGTCTGCCCCTGGATCTCCCGCCGGCTGGTTTTGCCCGTAAAATCTGTCCAGCGATTCTTTCCTGAGACATTCTAACCATAACTGAACAAATATACTGGTAAACTATGTAATTTTACAGTAAGTCAAGATTTACTCTAAAGGTAGAGAGCTTGTTATGATTTGTCGTTATTACCTTATCTATTGGCTTCATATTAAGATATGGAAGCATCTAATGATCTAAATATACATCTTTGTTAATCGGATCTAGCTCTAGCACAGCTTCTTTTTGTTTA
>OZ024752.1:9650944-9660944 GCA_964016885.1 Eledone cirrhosa | reverse complement strand
ACGACTGAAAGTATATACTTTCCTTATGCATATTTACGGCTGAGTACCCGATAGGGCCGGAACATTGTTTCTAGTAGCATCCAAAAGCAATCGAACTCAGTACCTCCAATGTACCGACTAATTACCCTAATCATTGAGCTAGGAGGCCTCTGGCAACATATAATTTAAATATTTAACTGAATGAAACAGCTTTTTTTTAAATATTTATTTACAGTAAGTTAACTGGTTTCACAATTTGATTATTTTCAAATGTTGTATGAGATGAAATTACATAACTGTCTTGACTATAAAATATATATGTGTTTGCATGCGAGTGTGTATGTGAGGGTATGTTGTGTATTTATTTGTGTTTGTGTGCATATCAATGAAGTTCTATGCGAGGAAGTAATTTATGCATTTTATACTATATTTAGACATTTTACTTAGACATGTTACACACAAAATAGGATTAAGAGGATTGTTTGAAATACGTGTATTTCGTCGTATTGCTTTCCGAAAATTCAAATGGATTTATTTTACTTTGTATTTAGTTTGGTAACTGAAACATAATTGTGTCTCAAAATCTATTTTAGGCAACATTTGAAGATATATTTATGGATTAAAGTTAAATGCATGCAGCTTAAAATGTTACTGAACAACCACTGCATCAAACATGCACTAGAATACGAGGAATTTAACCAGACAATTTATTCACGAATCAGCAAAAGTTAGTCATGTAACAATGTAGTTTAACGCGATGTAGGTCATATTAGGCAGCAATAAATGTTGCACTGGATTGGCATTACTGAAGATATTGTCAACATTACATTATTGCAGGACGGTAGAGCGTCGAATAAAATTGAAGATATTATCATCAGTACTTTATTGTAGGACGCTAGAGCGTCATTACCTTATAGTGGGGCGGTAGAGCGTCATTACCTTATAGATAGAGCGTTGAATGAAATAATTTTGGTTATTTAGTTACAACATTCTACGTTGAATTCAAATCTCGCCGATGTTAACTTTGCATTTCTTCCTTTTGTGGTCGTCATTTTTGCAGTGGTTGGTCTATGGTGCTTCTCTGCGGCGATGAGATATGTGTGGGTTTTCTATGTGTATGTGTAGGTATATGTTTCACTGTGTATAAATATGTGTATAAACGTGTGTGTGTGTGATGTGAACTTTTCGTTTCATCATTTCGTGGTCGTCGTCGTCTTTGCAGTGGTTCATCTATGGTGCTTCTCTGCGGCGATGAAATATGTATGACTTTGTGTATGTTTATGTGGATGTGTGCAGGTGTATAGACGTGTGTGTGTGTATGTGCGTATATGTGTGTGTATATACGCGTGTGTATGATTATATATGTGTGTGTCAATGGTCGAAAGATACCATACAACCTTTAGCACGTACAAATTACATTTTTTTTTTTTTTTTTCAGTTTTCATTTATAACATGGTGGGTTTTCAACTTTAGCTTGATTATACCCGGAGGACAGACGTCGATTAATGCAATGATGGATAATATTATAAATCTCGATCTGAGATGAAGTAGGTTTTAAGTTTTCAATTCAACGGGTTTCATTAGAAAGTTATTATTGAAGTATACATGAAAGTGACTGCCGGAAATTTAATCTATTTCCTTTGTATTTGGATAGTAAGTGTGTTATGCGTTTAATTATTTCTTGCAATCTTATTGTTCCGTCGTTTAATCACACACCAACTGGCAATTTTCGAGGAGAATTCTAATCGAGAGATTTCTCACTCAAATAAATCTTTTGGGTGGAATTACTTGAGTGATACTTTGTGATAACTTATAGGTCTTCAGATTGGAATACATTCCTAGACTGTTTTAAATTAAAAGTTGAATTTCATTATAGATAATAACAGAACTATATAAAAGTCAGATCATGAAATGTTACAAATGTAGATTATTTTCCATTATTTTTCATTTCAATATTCAATATTTTTAAATAGTGACATTTATATTTTATGACATTTATAAATATTAACGCATGGTTTATCATAAATGCTAACTTTGTCCATTCAATGCAGGTCATTCTGACTGTTGAGAAATAATTCTTTTACAATGAAATTATTTATTGATTTCTTATTAACATCGTTACATTAGTGAGGATTGTGTGATTCATGTTCATTGAAGCCATTTTGTCCGACAATAACATCAAACACTTTTTAGATGAATTTTCTTTCTTCTTCAGTTAGTGCCTTTCAAAGTAAAAAACATAGTTATATGGAGAGAGAGTGATATATATATATATATATATATATATATATATATATATGTATATATATATATAAATATATATGTGTGTGTGTGTGTGGGTATGTCTATATATGTATATATATATATATATATATAAATATATATGTGTGTGTGTGGGTATGTCTATATATGTATATATATATATATATATATATATATGAAAATATATATATATATATATATATATATATATATAGTAATAATAATAGTAATAATAATAATTTTCAGAAGATCCCGTTAAGGGTGAAAGCAGCGATTCTTTGCTTAAACTTTAATCTGTTATTTTAATAAATATATATATATATATGTGTGTGTGTGTGTATATATGTCTATATATATATATATATATATATATATATATATGAAAAGATTTGGGACCCCGACGACTGAGCTCCGACCGGTTCAACAGCTAGATCCGAACAATTCGGGTCCAGCACTCTACTACCCCAAGTATCGGGTACTCTGATGAGTATTTGTCTAGCTGGCTTTTACCGTCTCTATTCTAATTATATATATATATATGGTGGCTGCCAACTCGTTTTCGAGTACGGCCACTACTTTATATCCATGTAGGAGAACCCCTACCGCTGCGCTGAACGAGTGTGACTTTTTAGTCCAGCCAGCGACTTGAAAACTCTGGTACAAACACTACACTTGTGACAATTATTGATACATAGTGCTGGACCCATGGTACCATGTGACGACAAGTGCAGAGAGATCTCCAGATATAAAGCAATGCCTGTGCCGTGAAGCTTTTATAGTGAGCAAAGGCACTGCACAAAGCCAGTCCCACTCTCTTAACCAAGATGATATTTACCAAAAAGAAGAACAAGTCAACATCATTGGATACCATCAGGGTTGCAGGTGTTTTCCTTCTCCTAGAATTCTGCCTTGACAAAGGCTAAAGGGTCATCTCTCCCGGTGATTTTGGATGGCCATTGACTCTTAAGAGCTCCTTTGCCCTTTGACAGGCTTTGTTTTTAGTCCTGCAGGATGTCCAAAGTCACCCTCCTCACCAAGAAACCTTGGTGGGGTTGCCAGTTTAGTCGCCAACGACCCGACCATGAGACAGGTTATACTGGGATACATGTTACCAGTAGCACCAACTGGTGACCTGACATATATATATACAGGGTGTTTCAAAAAATTTGATAGCAGGGCCTGTTCCCAAGTATGTCACATTGAAATATATATTGTGAATTAATGTTATAACGTGGACATGTTTTGAGGAATAAATCCTGTGTTACTCAACAACTCAACATAGAGCCTGCTTAGTCTTGATGTCCTAGACCGTGTAGTTTCTGGGGTATTTACATCTCAAATGATATTAAAAAAAAAATTTGAAACACCCTGTATATATATATATATAGATATAGATATATACAGAGAGAGAGAGATGGGTGATTTTATGAACGAACGATGGTGGAAATTTGTAATTAGTATGGCTATAAATTGACCGCAGTTCATTGTGGAGCTGTTTGTTTGATTAAACTGAATAAATATATTACTGATAATTCATGTGATCCTTCTAAAAGCGATATAAAAGAAGAGGACCAAGGAAAGGTTTGAAAGCTTGATTAATAATAAATATAGTGTGTGTGTGTTATTAGCTGTTAATTGTTCAATTATACTCCACTGATAAGTGTAAATCAAAATAGACTGCCATAGATATTCACCAAATTCCTATAATTATGTTTAACTCTCATAAATATGCGAAGTCATTATAAGTTCATATTTACATAGAGATCTAGCAACTGAGAAATAGTTTTTCTTTGTAAATTCCACATCTATTACTGTGATTATTAAACTGGAAGAGGAGTTTTATCATTTGAGACGTGTTAAGTAAACGTCGTGTTAATTAAACATCGTGTTAACTTAACGACTAGCTTGAAAATTGGGTTTGGTCGCCGAAATATATTTTAATTTGTTTTAAAAATGTGCCTGTATATGTATGATTCTTCTTCTAACGCCAGTTGCAGACTGCGCATTAACATGTGATATCTCAAATTTCGATCACCAGCAGCAGAATTAAAAGAACAAATATCAAGTCCAGTTCATAAGTTGTCATTGTCAAGCCATCGTTTTGGCTACCGGCCTCTGCTTTGCTAACCAGCCAACCTTCCTTCCAGACATAACCTACTCACACCACGAGTTGATCTTTTTATATGACCATATAGTTTGAGTACTCTTGACTTGACAATTGATGTAATTGGTCTAAGTCTGGTAATGTTGAGCAGCTCACTGATACAGATACGGTGGCTGAGCCGCTTGCCAGTCATAAGTCTCATGATGTGGTTCTGGAATGTAGACAGCTTCTGGAGTGACCTGTTCGTCCAATTAACACAGTCAAGACCATATAACACAACTGGTATCGAGACAATTATATTTATGATACATGGTTGTTTATTTTAAGCGCACCCGGGGGTCAGCTAAAAAGTTCAAGACTGACCAAGATACTCTCATGAAATGACCAAATGAGGTTTATTTTTCTTCAGAGTCCCAGGAAACAAACAATGCAGTTATTAATAAGAAGAGTTGAAATTAATTGTTTCTGCTTTTGGCACAAGGCCAGAAATTACCCAGTGCATTACTGGTACTTTATTTTATAGACCCCGTAAAAGAGTTGAAATTAATGCATGCAAGATTCCACAGCTCTAGCATCACTTATTCACAGGCTGACCGAGATATTCTCATGAAATGACCAAATGAGGTTTATTTTTCAGCATAGTCCTTGGAAAGGAACAATGCATTTATTAATAAGATTTGAAATTAATGCATTCAAGATTTCACACTAGCATCAATCCTTTATAGTCAGCCTATGAACATTTCAGTCCACCCTCGTATATAACATATTTATATTTGTGTTAGTTGTTGTAAGGTTTACCTAAAATTATTCCCCATCGTCTAAATGGAATATCCATCAATAAAGTTAGACAATAATACATTTTATATTTGTGCACCAGCGAAAGATGAACTGAGTGCATAACATTTAAATGCACCTCTAGATATATATAGTAATCCGGTTCTTGTCAAGCGTGAACATATTAAGATCAAAGTCTCCATGAGAATAATTGTTTCTACTTTTGGCACAAGGACAGCAATTATTCCAGTGCATTACTAGTACTTTATTTTATCGACCCCGTAAGGATGATAGGTAAAGTTAACCTCGGTGAGATTTGAACTAAGAATGTAAAGGGCCATAACTCTATGCTGAAAAGCATGGCGTCAGACGCTCTACCGATGCTGCCAATTCACCACCCATGGTAATAATTGTTTCTACTTTAGACACAAGGCTAGCAATTACCCAGTGCATTACTGGAACTTTATTTTATCGACCCCGTAAGGCAAAGTTAACCTCTGCGGGATTTGAACTCAGAACGTAAAGAGCCATAACTCTATGTTGCAAAGCATGGCTTCAGACCTGCTACCGATACTGGCAATACACCGCCCTTGGTAATAATGGCGGTCCAAATACTTTTAGAAGAATAGACTCCACCAACTCACCGAGGAACACCTAGTGTATGGGCCCCCATTTGCTCATAATAGTTGTTTCTACGTTTGGCACAAGGCCAGCAATCACCCAGTACATTACTGGTACTTTATTGTATCGACCCCGTAAGGATGAAAGGTAAAGTTAACCTCGGCGGGATTTGAACTCAGACCAAAAAGGGACGTAACTATGCTGGAAAGCATGGCGTCCGACCTTCTACCGATTGAGAGATGGAAAGAGTGGGAAAACAGAGGCAGTGACAGTGGGAGTTTGGTTCCTTTGTGTTCGGACCTAGTGAATATATATATATTTATTTCCTGCACTTACACACTTCTGGGGCGTACATTGATCCCAGTGTATTATGCCTGGTTATTGATTCCGGGTGAGGATAGTATGTATGTTTTGGGGTCAATTGTCTCGACTGTACTATAACCAAGGATTGCTGACCATACTGACAAAATTAAAAGAAAAACATTTTTATTACAATAATTGTTTCTATATTTGACACAAGGCCAGCAATTATCCCAATGCATTACTGGTACTTCATTTTATCGGTCCCGTAAGGATGAGAAGCAAATTTAAGCTCGACGGAATTTCAACTCAGATAGTAAAGGGTCGTAACTACGCTGCAAATACAATAATAACCTGTCGTATTCACTTGTATTATAAATATTCACATATTCACAAGGGCGCTTGGATTGGCAGTATCGGTAGAGGGTCGGACGCCATGCTTTGCAGCATAGAGTTACGGCCCTTTATGAGTTCAAAACCCGCCGAGGTTAACTTTGCCTTTCATCCTTACGGGGTCGATAAAATAGAGTACCACTAATACACTGGTTAATCGTTGGCCTTGTGCCACGAGTGTTATTGACAACATTCTTAAAGGGACAAAATGTTAATGTTGCACGGGGACATGAATTTCATGTGGGATTTATATAGGTTTAAAAGAAGCTGAAAAGTAGCGGCTATCTTCCGAATATTTGAATATCTTGAATAACATATTTTTACAGTAAAATGTTACACTTAATAGAAAGAAAATTGTTGGGATTTAATAGACTATCATTACTAGTAATTACTATATGTGTTAAAATGGCTGACCAAGTCTTACTGATTTACTTTGAATATTTTGCTTGAAAGCCTGAATTTAATTTACGTTTATATAGAATAGAATTGTGCTTTTAATCGGATACAAATTGCCTGAGATTTCCTTGGTAATTTGCCACAAAGTTTTCGACTTAACAGAAAATATTGTCACACCAGACTGAGTTATAAAATATTCTCGGTAATCTGATAAAAGCGTCGCTAATGGAAAGATGTTCCATTTGACTAAATAAAAAATAAACACCTCAAAGGTTTGATAATATGCTAAAATTTCTTTCCAATGTCTTTGCCGCTTTTTCATTATTAACATCACATCTAACGACAGTGTAACAACTTCAATTAAGTGAGTCATGCTACTTGTTCAAACGAAATGAGCTTTCATTCGTCGGGTTGTGTTTGTTGCTATTTGTTTTTATCTTGTTTCTTTTTTTTTGTTTGTTTGCTGTGCTTTTCGTTTTGTGTGTTTCCGTGTTTTTGTTTTTTTTTGTTTTTTCGGTTATCTTTTTTGCTTCTTTATTCTTTGTATTTTTGGAGGGTGTTTTTTTTAGTTTGTATTTCTATGTCATAAATTCCAGTTAACACACGTACATTTTATGCTTCCTTCTTTGCTTCCTCTCATTTTCTCAGCTACAAAGAACTGTTATTGTGTGGCCACAATTTAATTACTTGCCAGTTACTATTCATCAAGTTAGTCAATTCTAACCATATAAATCTTGAACACGGTGAAAGAAAATGAACATTATCCTAGATTTAATGTAGTTTAGCAAACTTCTATTTCAACCGTGTGCATATGGTAAATAATTACACTCGTTATTTACGTGTAGTTTCGTTAACACAGCTGATAACTCAATATGAACAAAAATATTTTGAGTTTAATTATATTTGAAAGTTACAGTAACAGAATTTAAGGTATATTTTTTTTATATCACCCGTCTCTGATACGGGTGTTATGGAATATCTCTTTGTGGCATCAGACGCAAACATCATATCTGCCATTAAGTCCTTTCCTGCCAGCAACAGCAGAGTTGCTTTTGGTTTCAGAGCTGGCCACTCCCACTGTCATCACGTCCATCTCTCTCGCCCTCTTCATCTCTCAGTATGGTTAGCAAATTGGGTCCCACTAGCTGGCCTCCCCTCGGCCCTGGCGGATAGGATGGAGAAGGTGTTTCCCCGGAGGATGGTAAGGGAGATGCGCTGGAAGAACCATTCCAACTCACGAGGCTCACACTTGCAGCTGGCCAGCTCAGCGCCTATGGTGGTAAGTAGGGCGGTAGCACTAGGGCCAAGGACACCAGAAGTCTCCACAGCTAGGGGTAGCCAGCTCAGCGGCTATGGTTGTAACTAGGGCCAAGGACACCAGAAGTCTCCACAGCTAGCGGTAGCCAGCTCAGCGCCTATGGTGGTAGGTAGGGAGGTAGCCCTAGGGCCAAGGACACCAGAAATCTTCACAGCTAGCGGTAGCCAGCTCAGTTCCTATGGTGGTAGGTAGGGAAGTAGCCCTAGGGCCAAGGACACCAGAAGTCTCCACAGCTAGGGGTAGCCAGCTCAGCGCCTATGGTTGTAACTAGGGAGGTAGCCCTAGGGCCAAGGACACCAGAAGTCTCCACAGCTAGGGGTAGCCAGCTCAGCTCCTATGGTGGTAACTAGGGCGGTAGCCCTAGGGCCAAGGACACCAGAAGTCTCCACTGCTATGGGTATCCAGCTCAGCTCATATGGTGGTAACTAGGGCGGTAGCCCTAGGGCCAAGGACACCAGAAGTGTCCACTGCTAGGGGTAGCCAGCTCAGCACCTAAGGTTGTAACTAGGGAGGTAGCCCTAGGGCCAAGGACACCACAAGTCTCCACTGCTAGGGGTAGCTAGGTCAGCGCCTATGGGGTAACTAGGGCGGTAACCCTAGGGCCAAAGACACCAGAAGTCTCCACTGCGATGACAGTGGGAGTTCGGCTCTTCCACGTTCGGACCATATCCTTGTGGTTGTGTTCATTATCTATAGAGTTCATTCATTTAGTAAACACTTATTTTCTAGATCTGTAATTGACATCAAAAATGGGGGCAATAATGAAAAAACAGCCTAAAGTTTGTTTCTGTAACTTACAAAACTATTTTAAGCGACTTTTCTTATATTTCTGTCGCCATTTCACTTCACTAATAAAACTAATGACAGAGATTTGATAATAGCAAAGATGTTATTTTCTATAGAGACAAACTATTGATAGAAGGTAAAGAGTCCGGCGCCAGGAGTTAATATTTCACAATCTTTGCCAAGAAGATGCCGTCCACCAACATGTTATGAATAACGTTGATGGTCTGATGATATAGGAAATGATGATGATGATGATGATGACCACTTCGATAACGGTAACGAGGATGTTCATCATCACCATCATCATCATCAGCAGCATCACCATCATCATCATCATCCGCATCACCATCATAATCACCCTCACCATCATCAGCATCACCATCAGCATCACCATCATCACCATCATAATCACCATCACCATCATAATCACCAACATCATCACCATCACCACCATCATCATCACCAACATCATCACCATCATCATCACCATCATCATCACCATCATCACCATCATAATCACCATCACCACGATCACCAATCACCATCATCACCACCATCACCACCACCATCACCACCATCATCACAATCACCATCATAACCACCATCACCATCGTCACCACCATCACCATCATCACCATCATCACCATAACCACCATCACCATCATCATCACCATCACGACCATCATCACCGTCATCACCATCACCATCATCACCATCACCATCATCATCATCATCACCACCACCACCATCACCATCACCACCACCACCACCACCTTCACCATCATCACCATCACCATCATCACCATCATCACCATCACCATCATCACCACCATAATCACCATCACCATCGCCACCATCATCACCATCATAATCACCATCACCACCATCACCATCAACATCACTATCATAATCACCATCATCATCGCCACCATCATCATCATCATCATCGCCACCATAATCACCATCATCATCGCCACCATCGCCACCATCATCACCATCATAATCACCATCACCACCATCACCATCAACATCACTATCATAATCACCATCATCATCGCCACCACCAT
>OZ024752.1:9625944-9645944 GCA_964016885.1 Eledone cirrhosa | reverse complement strand
CATAACGTTATTTTCTGTGCTACATATCTATAGTGATATTTTTGTACAGTTCAACTAACATTAATATTGATATGCTGCACTAGTATATAATTGTTTCTACTTTAGGCACAAGGCCAGAAATTACCCAGTGCATTACTGGTACTTTATTTTATCGACACTGTAAGGATGAAAGGCAAAGTCAACTTCGGCGGGATTTGAACTGCATTAGTATATAATACATGAATATTTCAACTGATTTTCACTGCAGTTTCAATAAGTCTTTTTTCGTTAATTATGAAATTTAAAAAGGCCTAATTTTACACATTTCAGATTAATGGATGCAATAACGCGTTGCGTTGGTTTAACACCGGATATAAACTGACATTTTATTGAAGTTTTAGGTTGGAATCGGGTGATTATTCCTAATATTCTTATTAATTCATGAATCCTGTCAATATTTGGCAGATGATTGTCATTAATAAAAGTAAGTCCTTATCTCTCTCTCTCTCTCTCTCTCTCTCTCTCTCTCTCTCTCTCTCTCTCTCTCTCTCTCTCTCTCTATATATATATATATAGGAAAAAGTATGACCCCGACGGCAGAGCTCAAGCCGTTTCGACGGCAGAGCTCAAGCCGTTTCGACGGCTATTTCTGGACTAAATTCTCTATATATAGAAGTAGTTCCACAACAGTTAGTTCACCATACCGAGAACAAATGTTTCGGCGTAAGGTGAAACATTTACTTTCGGTATGGTGAACTAACTGTTGTGAAACTACTTCTACCAAACTCGTCCCATGGACTGAGTGCTCTACTACTACGGATATTAACTGTTTCATTCAAGAGAAATCGTCAGGAATCCCTGATGATTTCTCCCGAATGAAACACTTCTAGTCCTGTAGAGGCCATTCCTATATTAAATATATATATGTATATATATATATATATATATATATACGGCGAGGCACTTTGACAACATTACTATCAAATATTTTGCTATAGCTATATACCCATGTAATTTGATGTGAGACCAAATCATGCGATGTCTTGTCTATAGTTGTTCGAATATTGAAGCTAAAATTTGGATTACATTACAGACCATTTCTCGTTTCATTTTCCTGTTTGAAAGCTTAGCTAGGTTATGTATTCTGTTCTATCTGCCAGCTCTGTGAGTTACTTTTATTAATGAAAGCCATGCTTGTATGTATATTAACCGGAATCCCTATACGAAGATATAATTCAATGAGAGTTTTTCAACCAAATTTATATATCGGATTGACGGTGCATGAATGCAACACAAGATATGCACGCACAGGCATTCTTTTATTAACCCGGACAGGAGTTTTGACAGACCATTCCAGATACATATAAGATTGAAAGAAACATGCGACTACACTTTTGAAATACCTTAGAATAATTTTATGGCTTCTATGCCTCTTTACATGCACTTAATTTGAAACATCAACTCAAAAGTGATGTCGTTAATAATACTAGCAGAAAACCCACCCTTTCGGTGGTTTTTCTGCTAGTATGTTTAGTGTGCATATTGATATTATACGCATGCATGTAGATATATTATATGCATGCATGTATATATGATACGTCAAATAAAATCGTAATTGACAATATGCACAGAAATTGAAGAGAGACTGTGTTACACTCTCTTCTGTAATCAGTAAAGTAATTCATGGTAGATTTTAAAAAAGACGATATATATAAACTGCATTACGGTGAAATGTAATGAAAATGATAAAGGAGAAAATTAGCAAAGGAAAATATCATAACCGGAAGTATTGACATTTGAACATCTTAAAAGAAGTGATTCTTAAAATAAGCAATCATTATATTTAAGAATATTTATGTTTAATCAACAGCTACGAAATTTAGTACATAAATTATGTAATATTCATTCATTATTTATTCAAAGTAATCCGACTTATTTTACTAACGAGATAAAAAAATATATATTCAGGACACAGTCCCGCACTCCTCCCTTTAGTATATTATCGTTTCAATTTAATGACTACTTACATTTCTGATTTGCACGGAGCAAAATATTTGCTACTACATGATAAAATGACATAAAATAACCTATTAGCTTTCAATAGTGGTACCAAGCTGTATCGGACAACATCGCTGGCGTGGAGATGGGAGGTTAGTATGCATGGGTAGCCGCTGGTGTTCAGTAAACAATCTTGCCCAGAATTGTAGCTCGATGTGGAACGCTCTATATGTAAATCTTATGGTCGTTTTTTGACCGAATGGGCTTTTTGCACGTATATATTTATGGGGTTTCTTCATTTAGGAAATCTATTACAGACATTACCGAAAAGAAATATAATTGAAACTGTCCATATATTATTATTTTGTTTGTGTGTTGGATTGAAAGGCGGTGGATTGGCAGTATCGGTAGAGGGTCGGACGCCATGCTTTGCAGCAAAGAGTTATTCCCCTTTATGGTCTGAGTTCAAAATGCCGCCGAGGTTAACTTTGCCTTTCATCCTTGCGGGGTCGATAAAATAAAGTACCAGTTATACACTGGAATAATTGCTGGCCGTGTGCCAAAAGTAGAAACAATTATTTTGTTTGTGTGTTCAAATCCTGTCGAGGTTAACTTTGCATTTCAGACTTTCGCGACTGATATAATCAAGAACCAGTTAAGTCCTGGGGTGAATGTAATCTATATTCCCCTGCGCCAAAACTTAAAAAACATTATTTTGCTTGTATGCCATTGGGCATATCAGGTGAGAAAATACGACATGATAGTTTTATATTTCTGTTTTGATTTCTTCAAATGATAAGTAGTTAAATGAACTAGCAGAAAAACCACCCTTCTGCTAGCATATGTAGTGTGCATATTGATATTAGACACAAATATATATACATTTAAATATAAAAAGAGAGAAAGAAAAATGAAATAGAACGGGAACGTGAGGGGATACAAAGAGGTCTGGTGTGGCGGAGGTAGGGGTGAGGGCGCGGGGGGGGGGGGGGGGGGGGGGTGATTGGGCTTTGGGCCTGGAGCAAGACGGTAAAAGCATTCCCGCGTTATTTCTGTTCATACTCAGAACAAAAGTCCATGGCTCCAGAATACAAGAGGTATGAATTAGTGACCTTTCTTCATGAAGGACGTAGACGTGAATTTATCCATTCTTTCTACAGGTGCTTATACAAGATATATATTTATATATATATATATATGAAATCAGATATGTTGTGGTAAATTACCAGGTGGACCATAAACGCACCAGAGTACTCGATACTTGGGGTAGTAGAGTGGGTACTATGAAAGGAATCAGGACCCCGATGGCTGAGCTCCGGCCGTTTCGACATCTAGATCCCATTAAAGGTACCAGTATTCCTGCAGTTCGAATACTGGTGCCTTTGTTCGGATCTAGTTGTCGAAACGGCTAGAGCTCAGCCCTCGGGGTCCTGATTATATATATATATATATACAGAGAGAGAGTGAGAGAGATAAGTTTATCGCGGGTGAAATCGGGAAGAACCACAGTAAGTAAGGTACTCAATACATAGCAGAGTATAAATATTTAATATAGAAATAGCTTCTACAGGACTAGATCTGTTTCATTTGGGAGAAATCATCAGGAAGCCTTCCGAATGAAACAGTTCTAGTACTGTAGAAGCCATTTCTATATTATATATATATATATATATATATATATATATATGTATATATACTAACAAATTTAATACAGAAATGGCTTCTACAGGACTGTTTCATTCGAAGGAAATAATCAGGAAAGACGACTTGCATTGCAATGCAGTGGTATTTGTATGTTTTCTTGTTGGGGAAGGTGGTGATTTTAGGGAACTCAGGTATTGAGCACTTTACTTGCTGTGGTTACCTCTGATTGAACCCGGGACTCATCTATATATATATATATATATACATATATATAACTGGGAGTATAGATATATAGATATATATATAGATATATGTATATATGTGTTTTATATGTGTGTGTGTATATTTATTTGTATATGTATATGTATTCACATGTGTATTATATATATATATTTGCTGATACTTACAAACACACACGCACAAACACACACGCATAAACACACACACGCGCGTTTATATATATATATATATATATATATATATATATACATATGTAACGATGTATGTATGTCTGTCTGTCTGTCTGTCTGTCTGTCTGTCTGTATGTATGTATGTATGTATGTCTGTCTGTATGTATGTATGTATGTATGTATGTATATGAGTATTGTGAAACCAATGACGTTTATTATATGGATGTGATGTATTTTTCTTTACAGCTGTGACTAGAAAATTGAAAACTTAATTTTAAACATCACATTTCACTTATGTCGATAACATTAGTATTCGGTATATTTCACTGTCCTCCTCATACACACTATGTATAAAATATCGATTTCCTGTCTGGGAATTATATTTCGAATAAACTTGATAAAAACTAAAGAAAATTAATACATAAAACTAAAGACAAAGACTAGTTTTAAGAGTTTAGAGTTTATCCTTTTAGAAAATTGTATAACCTAATACCTATATCTACCTTTCTGAAAAATACGATTCACTAAATGAAGAAATTGGGTAAAAATTCAATTTCTGTATTTCATTATATTTTACAAATCCTATCTGGCCAGTAATTAACTAACTGTTTAGTTTGTATCCAAGATGGCCGACTGAATACACACGTGCGTTCTTTCCTCCCCCTTTTTTACCTCATGCCCCCCCCCCCCGTTCCATCCTCTCATCACTATTTAATTTCTATTTATCTTCTATTTCTAACTCTATCTTCTGATAAAGGACTTCTGTCCGAAACATTAAGACTCTCTTCTTGCTATTTCAAGCGTTAAACTAATATAGTTCTTCCCTGCACTATGACATTCGTTTTGTTATTTCTGTTTACCTATATATATATATATGTGTGTGTGTGTGTGTAGGAAAAGTCATATAAAGAAAAAAACAATTTTCCTATTACCCAAAGTATCGAATACTCCGGTACGTTATCGTCCACCTGGAATCTTACCACACATTCTTTGTTTTATATATATATATATATATATATAGGAAAAAGTATGACCCCGACGGCAGAGCTCAAGCCGTTTCGACGGCTATTTCTGGACTAAATTAGAATTTTTATTAGAATTCTAATTTAGTCCAGAAATAGCCGTCAAAACGGCTTGAGCTCTGCCGTCGGGGTCATACTTTTTCCTATTACCCACTCAACTACCTACCCTAAGTATTGAGTACTCTGGTGCGTTATGTTCCATCTGGTTCCTTACCACAATTCCTTCGTTATAAATATATATATATATATATAAGAATAAAGGAACAAAGAATCAGTGTTGCATCATAACATATTTAATAACTTATTACATATGTTTCACTGTCGATCAGCTCGAGGGACGATATATATTAATGATCGAACCTGACTCTGGAATCGAAAGATCCTCAGATATGCCTCAATATGTAAGCTCCAGTGACCATCGAGTACTCACCCAGCATACCGCCTACGGATGCAATTATCTTGCACCTATACACCTATATATATATACATATATACTAGCAGTGGTACCCGGCGTTTCATGGGATAAGATATTTTGGAATGCGGGCCGCCAACAGACCTAATCGTGGAAAAACTGCATGCCTCGACAATATGTAAAGAAAATAAACCGAATAATCTGATGGCTGGATAATCTTTAAGATTTTCCTCGATGAAACAGGAAAGATGCAGGTTTTCACCTAATGCGGGCCCTAGGGGATCAAGAAAATGAATTTTTTTTCTGTGCATAATATGCCTTTAAATTTCTGGAAAATCGGCTTGGCGTAACGCCTCAAAAAAGCCCTAAAAGGCTGAAAAAATGAAGTTTTTCACCTAATGCGGGACCTAGGCCATAAAAAAGTTGGATTTTCTTTGCTCACGTTATGAAGAAGAGACTAACTAATACATAGTTACAAATTCAAGGAAATCGGTCCGGCGTAACGCCTCAAAAACCCTGTAAAAACCTGAATAAACGCAGTTTTTCACCTAATGCGGACCCTAGGGAATCAAAACGTTGAATTGTTTATGTGCATAACACTCCCTGTATCATAAGTAATACACATGTGAAGTTTGAAAAAGGTTGGTTGGGTACTTCTCGAGTTTTATGGATTCAAACTCACACACACACACACACACACACACACACACACACACACACACACACACACAGACACACAGACACACAGACACACAGACACACAGACACACAGACAGAGTCAGGGAAGTGACGTAATGCAGACAGTCAGACATACAGTCAGACATACAGACAGATATTATAAGGGCGCGACGTTATAAGTATGTATCTATCTAAAAAGAGAAAGACTAAGAATTATATAGAGAGATCGCTAAATCGCCTAATGCGGTCCCTAGGGCATTGAAAATTTGAAATTCTTTTGGTTCAGAACACTCCCTGAAACATAAGTATTACATGCGTAAAGTTTGAAAACAGTCGGTTGGGTGCTTTTCGATTTTTAGAGATTCAAACTCACACAGACAGACATTCTCAGTTTTATATATATATATATATATACGGAGGGAAGTCGCTCTAGTGATAACAACGCTAGTTCTGTTTCTATCCTATTATTAATTCTTTGGGCGTTGGATTGGCAGAATCGGTAAAGGGTCGGATGACATGCTTTTCAGCATAGAGTTATGGCCCTTTACAGTCTGAGTTCAAATCCCGCCGAGGTTAACTTTTCCTTTCGTCCTTACGGGGTCGATAAAATAAAGTACCAATAATACACTGGGATAATTGCTGGCCTTATGCCAAATGTGGAAACAATTATTAATTCTTTGTTTTTGTTCTTTCTTTTGCTATCCCTCAGTAAAGTTTGCAAAATTATATTTATTCTGTTATTACTATCTGTTGATGTCACCAAATGTATTAGGTCATGATCATGTGACTTAGTCTATTGACCACAGAAACACGTTTAACACAACAAAAAATGGGTTATTGGAATGCGACCATCACATGTTTTTCATTAAAGTATTTATACCATAGTACCTATCTTGCAAAGATTTTGTCCAACGCACCATTGATTCTACCAATACACCGACTTGAGACTGGCCTTAATAATATACAATCAGTGATAAACGTTGATTACCAGATAAATTAACTATGGAGATATAAAAGATACAGAAGCGAAAACCTGCCAAACCAAACAGTTGATGTGATCTGGTATTATTTCTGGCAATATTACAACAATATGACCCTCCACAAATATAACAATACATATATATATATATATATATATATATATATATATATATATATGA
The DNA here is from genome assembly GCA_964016885.1 of Eledone cirrhosa. Classification (NCBI taxonomy): domain Eukaryota; kingdom Metazoa; phylum Mollusca; class Cephalopoda; order Octopoda; family Eledonidae; genus Eledone; species Eledone cirrhosa. Next base: position 9,638,641 of record OZ024752.1, on the reverse strand, counting down.
GAAATGAGCCATGACCCCGACGGCTGAGCTCCGGCCGTTTCGACAGCTAGATCTGAACGTTCAGATCTAGCTGTTGAAACGACCGGAGCTCAGCCGCTGGAGTCCTGACTCTTTTCCTATTACCCACTCTACTTCCATAAGTATCGAGTACTCTGGTGCGTTATGGTCCACCTGGTTTCTTACCACAATTCCTTCGTTATATATATATATATATATATATATATATATATATATATATATATATATATGAAAAAGTATGACCGCGACGACAGAGCTTCTCGAAATAGCCGTCGAGAAACGGCTTGAGCTCTGCCGTCGGCGGTCATACTTTTTCCTATTACCCACTCTACTACCCTAAATATTGAGTACTCTGGTGCGTTATGGTCCATCTGGTTCCTTACCACTATTCCTTCGTTATATATATATATATATATATATATATATGTTTAATACATTAACAGAGAAAGCTTTAAGCAATACTCCGACCGGCTTCCGTCTCACTCAACAAACAAACAGGATATACCTTAGTATAATCCCAATTATACGTTTGGGGTGCTAACTATACGTATTTTGCGGATAGCCAGTTGTATTATTTTATATGAGACATAATTAAATACATATATATATATATATAATTTAGAGTACCGGCGAGATGCCTTGTGGTAGTTGTTCTAGCTCTTTGCTATCTAATTTAAAATTTCCATGTACTCTAACTTGATGGTAGACACGGTCTATGAACATATTTGGACATCACCACCTAGTCTCTCTCTAAATTGATCAGTGTCTATTCTGTTGCAAGCATATGTCTCCGATTTGGGGATAACTTAAGTCTTCTCTACCTCCAGATTTGGAAGCTGTGATAAGTGTCATGGGTTCCCTTGACCAAACAGTAGACCATCACTGCCATTGTAATTTTATAACTAGATGTAGTATCATTAATCATTTAATTATTAACATTCATAAGGCGGTGAATTGGCAGAATCAGTGGAGGGTCAGACGCCATGCTTTGCAGCATAGAGTTACGGCCCTTTATGATCTAAGTTCAAATCCCGCCGAGGTTAACTTTGCCTTTCACCCTTACGAAGTCGATAAAATAAAGTACAAGTTATACACTGGGGTTGATTTAATCGACTTTCCCCTCCCCTTCAAATGGCTGGCCTTGTGCCTAAAGTAGCCTAACAATTATTAACACTCATATGTATTTATTATCGTCTGCTTTTTACAAACATTTTCTATGAAATAATCATTAGTTTATCTATTGGACTGATAATTGTGCTATACAGATCGTGCTACTTCCTCCCCTATTTACTGCAGGTATGTCAAATTGATAGATAAATTCAACATATTATATCAATCTGTTCAGTTAAGACAAATGATGAAAAAAAAACCCATCCTACATTTTATGCTCGAGGAAAATATATCTATCGTATTGAGTCAACCAACATCCATCAGCTTCGCTGATCACGCTTGGGGATCTAGCCGAAACAGTTGGAGATGATTTCTTCTGACAGGAGCCACAGGAAAGTGAGTTTAAGGACTCTGCCCCCATGAGGCTCTCGGGAAGAAAAAGAAGACGTATTGAATTATAAACTATCTCTGCTACTGAAAGTGGAATGATCATATCTAAGTACAATCTTGCTCAACTATCAAGAACTCTATATATCTTCCGACATTGAACTATACCATCTAATCTAATGTGGCCGACTTTACACTCGTAAATAAGAAGAACCAGAGCCGTTCCTAGGAGCATTGGATTTGGTGTACTTCATATTTGTTTCGGCTGCTGAATACAACCAGGGGTCGCTGTTTCTCCTGAAGGTCAATAGTTCTCTTCTAACTCGATCGGGAGCGCCTTTCCATTGTCAATTTGCATTGATCATCTGCAAAGCCGCATTGTTCTCAGAACCACTACACCAGTATTTCGATGTGTGCAGCTGGAACTACTGCCACCCATTGATTTAGCAGGATTTTTTTTTCTTTTCTTTTTTTACATGGCCGTTGACTCTTATGAGTTCTTCCGCCCTTTGCCACGTTTTGTTTTTTTGTCCTGCAGGGTGTCCCAAATCACCCTCCTCGCCAAATAAACCTGGTGGGGTTGCCGGTTTAGTCGCCGACGAACCGACCATGCGATAGGTTGTACTGGGTTACATGCTGCCAGTAGCCCTCGAGAGTGACCTGACATATACCATGCCAGTCCTAAATAAAGCTATATCTTAAAGGACAAATAGTTCTCTCAATAGTCATATAATTTTCAGAAATATTCGACCTTAAACTATATATTGTAGCTAATCACTTGTATATAATTATATAGTTTTATACAAACTGAGAAATAGGAAGAACGTGACAAGCTACAACATTAGCTTTATTCTCTTTTCGTTCCTCCTCGTTCAAATATTTTTAATGTCTTTGTATCCATTCCTCGTTGAAATGTTCTATATTTTGGCGATCTATAGTAGAATACACTACACTGAAGAAGATACCTGCAGTTATTTAGTAACATGGCTACTGAGCACGACGTGACATTTTGTTCACATGTTAACTGAATATAAAAGCTAATTTAGAAGAAATATGGACGGTTTCTTTTCATAAATTTCATTATTTACGTTTTTATAATTCTATAAATTTGAAAGCATAGATTTATCTCCAAATAACTTTCTGGTGAGTTTCTAATGGCTTTGCTTTCAAATTGTTTTATTTAACACAATTAATGGTGTCTTCAATGGCAAAGATTTCAACATTTATAACTCATCTTCCTTGATTGCTATTACACACATATAATAATCACTATAACTCGCATAGACAATATCTCGTCTGTCTCACAAAGAATGAACAATATCTCATTTTACTTCAACTCCTTACTGTCTCCAATTAAGATTTTAACTATCTATCAAACTTTCTAGATTCGTCAATTTAGTTTAAGCGTCTACGTTTTAAATTAATACGTTAGTATTAAAGGTGTTTAATTGGCTGCGGGTTTAGATATGCTGGAATTGATTGCCGCAATGAAATATTTCTCAAAAGAAAAACACATTTAGATTTGTATTGGAAGAAAATATATTTAGATTTGTATTGGAAGTAAACATCACGAGATTACCTGAGAAAATATAATTCATCTCACAATTTTGAAAATAAATCAACTTCTGAAATAATAGATTTTGGCAAATATAGAAGCTAAAGTCTGAAAAATAACAAAATATGAATTATATTTGAATGAAACTAAAAATAAAATCAACCATTTAGAAATGAGTTTCATAAAATCTACATTGTTATTTGTAAGGAAACTCATTAAGTAATTTTCTAATAACATTATTCATCTCAATTATGGTAACAAATTCAAGAGAATATCCCAGAAATAATTATTCCGGGTAGAATTTCATGTTTGAAATAATTAACGAACGACGTTCAGAACTTCATAACATTTCCTTCCGCGGGCAAATTACATTCAAAACTTATTACGCTATATATAAATATTTATAGGACATTGGTGAATTGATATCGAAAACTAACAAACTTGGTTTTAATGACTGTTTCAGGCAATGCATTGCATCCAGTTCTAGCGTGAGTAATTGATATATTTACAATCATAAAGCGATATATGTCATGGTTGATATAACCATCAACAAGGGTATAATATATTAAACTCCTGTTTGCAGGCTGTTGTATAACGTGATTGTTATAAATGAATTATACTTTCCTGCCCTCCTTTCTGTTATATTCCAGTAGATTCAAACAGAGTCAGTGGAAAATTGTAATCCAGTCTTATATATAATACGTATAGGTGGAGCGTGTGGCCTAGTGGTAAGGGTTTTGGACTTACAATCATAATGTCGTAGGTTCGATTCTTGGGTTACGTGTTGTGTTCTTGAGCAAAACACTTCATTTCCCGTTGCTCCAGTACACTCAGCTGCAAAATGAGTACCAGCAATAGCTGGGGGTTTAACCCTGCGATATACTGGCGTTCTGTCCAGGAGGGACTCTTGTACTCTCAGTCGCTTCACGCCATGATACTGGGGTAAGTACCGGCCTGATCAACCTTCTGGCTCAAGACAGACTAGACTTTCGACAGCCGATCGACTTTCGTCATATCGGACCGAGGAAACAACGTTTCCATAGGTCTTTCCAATTGCTAATACTATCTATCGGTCGCAACTCCAGGTAGAAAGAGCAACGTGAAATAAAGTGTCTTGCTCAAGGATATAACGCACCACCCGGTCCAGGAATCGAACTCACACGCTCAGGATTACGAATCCAAGTCTCTAACCGCTCAGCCACGCGCCTTCACCTTTATACTTTATAATAGGTACAGGAAAAAAACATGAATAAGTAGGGAGTTCATGCTTTAACGTAGGTTTTTGTACAACTCCTGTTTGCAGGCTGTTGTATCACGTGATTGTTATTAATGAATTGTACTTTCCTGTTCTATTCCAGTAGAGTCAAACAGGGTCAGTGGAAAATTGTAATTCAGTCTTATACATATAAGTATATGTGGAGGCATGTGACCATATAAGTATATGTGGAGGCATGTGACCATGTGACCTTACGATCATAATGTGGTGGGTTCGATTCCTGGGTTGTATGTTGTGTTCTTCAGCAAAACACTTCATTTCACGTTGCTCCAGTATACTTAGCTGCAAAATCCGTAACACCAATATCTGGGAGTTTACCCCTGCGATGGACTGGCGTCCTGGCCAGGGGTATGTTTTGTACTCTCAGTCGCTTCACGCCATGAAACCGGGATAAGCAACGGTCTAATGAGCCTTCTGGCTTCAGACTAAATTTATACTTCATGATAGTTATAGTACCAGGAAAAAACAGGAATAAAGTGGGAGTTCATTCCTTAACATATGTTTCTGTACAATATCGTCTACATGTGTTGATTGTAAATTCCATGCCCAATCTCATGCATTACGTAATAAAATATTGCACTTCATCAGAAAGAGAAAAACGCATTTATAGTCCAAGATGACGTCGTTTGCTGCTAAGTGCTCGAAGGTATATTCCGCTGGTTATACTTTGGGAGAGTCATGCTGTCAAGAAAAACACACGCACCTGTCGGTTTTTGCTTCAATTTATTACAAATTTCCAGTTGGTTGGTTTAATAACCGGATGGTTGTTTGTTTATTGACAAAGTCCCTTCGTCACACATTCCGTGACCTCCTCAGTGACTAATTTTGTTATATTGTGTGTCTCTCATTTGTTGTTCATGCGTTATATCCAGGTGTGTGTGTTTTTTTTTATTTTTACATTTATTTACATGTCACTATTTATTTGCTTGTGTGTGTTTATATATATACATATGTGTGTGCGTGTGTGTATGTGTGTTTGTTAGGTGTGTAACTACAGTTTAGATGTGTTTTGCACATATATCCTTGCAATGAAATTTGTACATATGCTGCAACACTAACTTCGATTCTACCTAATCTCTCTCTCTCTCTCTAATTAAAAACGGAAGTAAAAGAATCACGTTAATCCCCTATAAATTAATGAACTCAAAGAATCGATTCTGAGGTCATGGATTGGCAGTATCGATAGAGGGTCGGACGCCATGCTTTGCAGCAAAGAGTTATGGTCTGAGTTCAAATCCCGCCCAGGTTACCTTTGCCTTTCATCCTTACGGGGTCGATAAAATAAAGTACCAGTAATACACTGAGATAATTGCTCGCCTTGTGCCAAAAGTAGAAATAATTATTAGACATATATATATATATATATATATATATATATAGTGTAGATAGTACGGTGAAATACTGGTGTTGGTACCAAATCAAACACTCTATATATAGGCAGAGTGTATAAAATAGAAAAATCGAGGAAATTTCGTCTACATATGAAAATATTTATCGCATGATGATCAGTTACGCGCGTTTCGCATGACCATTCTGAGGATCAGATCGATACTAGAGTCATGTCCATCATAACTGCTATGGGTCACCTTGAGCCAATCCACTCCGAAACGCGCGTAACAGGTCGATACGCCATAAATATGTTTCATATATAAACGAAACTTCCTTGTTTTTTCTATTATATATATATAGTAATAATTGTTTCTACTTTAGGCACAAGGCCAGCAATTACCCAGTGCATTACTGGTACTTTATTTTATCGACCCCGTAAGGATGAAAGGCAAAGTCAACCTCGGCGGGATTTGAACTCAGATCGTAAAGGGACGTAACTATGCTGGAAAGCATGGCGTCAAACCCTCTACCGATACTGCCAATCCACCGCCCTATATATATATAGTAATAATAATAAATTTGAAGACTAAAATCCAAAGACGGCTCGATAAGGATAAATATATATGAGATATATAAGAACCGTAGAGCAAATATTTATTAAAATAACAGATTAAAGTTTAAGCAAAGAATCGCTGCTTTCACCCTTAACGAGATCTTCTGAAACTCTTTTTCGGAAGATCCCGGTAAGGGTGAAAGCAGCGATTCTTTGCTTAAACTTTAATCTGTTATTTTAATATATATATATATATTGTGAAGGCGTGTGGCTGAGTGGTTAGAGAATCGGATTCACAATCTTGAGCGTGTGAGTTAGATTCCTGGACCAGGATGCGTTATGTCCTTGAGCAAGGCACTTTATTTCACGTTGCTCCTTCTACCTGGAGTTGTGACCGATAGATAGTACTAGCAACTGGAAAGACCAACGGAAACATTGTTTCCTCGGTCCGATTTGACGAAAGTCGATCGATTATATATATATATATATAACTGATTTCAATTTGTTGGTTAGTCAAGCGATTCTTAACCTTCATAACCAAATGTTTGTCATACTGATAAGGATATATATTCATTGGCATAAATCGTCATATAATCAATTAAATCTACTTTCTGGCACCAACCACTGCACCAATCATATGTTGCAGGAGTTTTTAAACTCATGAACTAACCGTCGGTTCGCAAAGATATTAGTTTCTACTTTATATCACTAATTCTAAATCGATTGACATATATTTTACATACCATATATTGTACTTTCATATTGATATATATATATATATATATATATATTCTATGTTATACTATATTGCAGAGTTTATCTGTATGTTTTACCAACATTGTATATAATAGAAGAATGTAAAATGTTTGTATTAAATACAATATCTTCCGGTGTATAAAACGATGGCATGCCAAGATATTGTTTATTAAATCTAGTCCGACTGATCACTGATGTTCGTCTACGAAAATATTTTAAATAAAGAAAATACGTTACTTGTATTTATTACAGCGTTGACTAAAATCTATAGCTATACATAGTTGTGCAGTATATCATATAAAATGATTTGTTGACGAAGCAGACATGTGAGTCTAGTTTCAATAATATTTGAAACATTTCAAGATGCCTGCTTCTATAAAATATTCATCTTCGAATGTAATTGTTTCCAAGCGTCCATCTTAAATATTCCTGTCTACAATCGAATACATACAATACTGAATTGAATAACTTTGATATTTTCTCAACGTTTGTCATCAGCGTTCATTGGCTGACATTTTCCTCTTTCAAGACTATCTATGAAGAACATGTTTAAATTGAATTTATAACTGTCACGTATATAACACCAAACACTAGTTTAATTGAATTTTACGATCTAACAACTACATTACTGAAAGGCGTGAAGCCCCAATTAGAGGAATGTTCTAAGCTCTTCAATCTTCTCTCGAGAGACATTGATTCCGCATGCAACGATGAATGAAATTCCGTTCAAAACGCTCTTTTAAATTCATTAGTGATTATTTGTGTAATTTCAATACGCTCAGTACGTACACACGGACTAACATATATATTTTTACATGAGATTACGAACTGTACTATTGTATAAATGAAAAAAAAGACATTTTCTATTTCTGCAACTCTGCAGAAAACCGAAAGTTAAAGTCAGCTTCTCAAGGACATGGACAGAATGTGAACGATGTTACTAAGTACCGTGTATGTATTATTTCGACAGTGAATTGGCAGTATTTGTAAAACGTCGAACACGATGCTTTGTAACATAGTAACGGTCCTTTACGTTCTGAGTTCAAATCCCGCCTAGGTTGGCTTTGTCTTTCATCCTTACGGGGTCGATAGAATAAAGTCCCAGTAATGCACTGGGGTCGATTTAATCGATTTTCCCCACCCCGTATATTGTTGGCCTTGTGCCTAAATCAGAAACAATTATTTCGACACTCCAATATGTATGTATGTATGTATATATATATATATATATATATATACGAGGGTAATCCCAAAAGTAAGGTCTCCAAAGTGAAGGGGCCGCAGACAAACTGTTCGTACGGCTGTTGGCAACACTGTTGTGATTGGTGCTTCCTTCACTGCCAAACAAGCATGCGCGCGCTTCGCTGGGATGCCCAATATTGGCTTAGCAGCCGTTGAGAATGGAGCTCCCGTTGAACGCTACCGCCAAGTGCGAATTTCGCGCAGTTATTATATACGAGGGCAATCCCAAAAGTAAGATCTCCTTCCGAGGAAAACATGCGTAAAGATCGGCGGATAACTCTGGATGCTCTTTGCATTTGGTTCCTGAGGTTTCCCGAAGCACCATCCACAGGATTTTAACGGAAAAGTTGCAATATCGGAAGGGGACCTTACTTTTGTTATTGCCCTCGTGCCCTCGTATATAATTAGAATTTTATTTCTCGCCCTAGCACAGCTGATAAGTGTGCATACTTATATATATATATATATATATATATAAATGGTATTAAATTAACAATGAAAATAAAAACAACAAACTCCAGTTATTTTAGCTATTCATATCATTGTTTGACGATCGTTTCGGAGGGTTGATTATATTGCCTGATCTATAGCAGTTATATAACTGTATACTATGAGATCTCATAGGTTCGATCAGACTGTTTTCTTCGGAAACAATATATACATATATACTACATATTTTAGTGTCGAAAAAATAAATATATATATATATATATATATATATACCATGACATTCCGTTATAACGAAATTTACGGGGTATAAAAAAATGTTGTAACGAAAAATTCGTTATAACGAGATCGACCGAAACAAATACAGCGTTCGTTTGTTAATACCCAAGGAGTTTGAAAAAGTGTTTAACGATACTATCTGTGTTATAATGGTATTCGTTGTAACGGAAATTTACATGTATATCGTTGTACATATCGTTGTCTTGTAGAGTTAATAACCAATAGCTGAACCACATAACTATCTTCTTTTTCACCCACTTATTCATCAGAGGGTCGCGGGGGCAGAGTCCTCACACACTGCTTTCAGCAGGTTCTGTCAGAAGCAACTGTCTCCAACTTATCTAGCTGGGTGCCCAAGTGAGACCAGCCAAGCTCATGGATATTATCCAACCATTTTGCTCGTGGTTCACCCCTCGTTCTCCTGCCGCTTAGTTTTGCCCGTAAAATCTGTCCAGCGATTTTTCTCCTGAGACATTCTAACCACATGTCCATAATTATCAGAGCTGTGATTTCTCAACTAGGAGAAGTAGCAGCTCTACCTGGAGTCACTCTCTGATCTCCGAGTTACACACTCTATCGAGTAATGTTACTCCAAGGATCCTTAGCGGGACCTCCATGCTAACGCCATATCCATAGTATCAGAGCTGTGATCTCTCAACTAGGAGAAGTAGCAGCTCTACCTGGAGTCACTCTCTGATCTCCGAGTTACACACTCTATCGAGTAATGTTACTCCAAGGATCCTTAGCGGGACCTCCATGCTAACGCCATATCCATAGTATCAGAGCTGTGATCTCTCAACTAGGAGAAGTAGCAGCTCTACCTGGAGTCACTCTCTGATCTCCGAGTTCCACACTCTATCGAGTAATGTTACTCCAAGGATCCTTAGCGGGACCTCCATGCTAACGCCATATCCATAGTATCAGAGCTGTGATCTCTCAACTAGAAGTAGCAGCTCTACCTGGAGTGACTCTCTGATCTCCGAGTTACACACTCTATCGAGTAATGTTACTCCAAGGATCCTTAGGGGGAACTCCATGCTAACCCCATGACCATAATATCGCATCTGTGATCTCTCAACTCGGAGAAGTAGCAGCTCTACCTGGAGTGACTCTCTGATCTCCGAGTTACACACTCTATCGAGTAATGTTACTCCAAGGATCCTTAGGGGGAACTCCATGCTAACCCCATGACCATAATATCGCATCTGTGATCTCTCAACTCGGAGAAGTAGCAGCTCTACCTGGAGTGATTCTCTGATCTCCGAGCAAAAACACTTTATCTAGTAACGTTACCCCAAAGACCCTTCAGAGGAATCCCATTTCGACTGCTTGTATTCGCAATCATATTCTTTCAGTCATTACCCAAGATTCATGACCATAAGTAAGGTTTGGCACGTAAACCGAAATTTCCCACACAGCTAAAGAAGAGGAATATAAACTCATACAATATCTCTACAATATTCACAACCAGCAATTATGAAATATTGGGTCGGCAAGTATGAAATTTGTAGAAATTCGTAGAGAAAAAACAGATTTCTACTTGATTACCCAATACAAATAGACTAAACAAAGTCACTCGCGAACATTGAGAATGATTTAGCCAATAGAGAGGTATTAACCTCGTGTGTAATTCATATAACTTCCATTGACACAACCAAGCATGAGAAGCACTTCAAGTCTCATCTGTAATGTACTGGGTAATTGCTGGCCTTGTGCTAAAAGTAGAAACAATTATAATATATTAATATAAACTGTATTAAATAACAAACTATGAGAGAGGGGGGTATATGTAGTGTTGTTCCACGTACTAGAAATAATGTCTCAATTGCCTTTAAATTAAACCCTTCTTTTTCTTCTCTTTTGACTTCGTCTTCTTCTTCATTGTCTTCTTTTTTCTTTTTCTACGTCGTCGTCGTTTTCTTCTTCTCCTTCGTTGTCTACTTCTTCTTCTTCTACGTCTTCTTCTGCTTCTTCTTCTTCTTTTTTTTCTTTTTCTACGTCTTCTTTTTCTTCTTCTTCTACGTCTTCTTCTTTTTCTTCTTTTTTCTTCTTCTTCTACGCCTTCTTCTTTTTCTTTTTTCTTCTTCTTCTTCTACGTTTCCTTCTTCTACGTTTTCTTCATTTTCTATTTTTACGTCTTCTTCTTGGTTTTCTTCTTTTACGTGTTCCTCGTTTTCTACTTCGTGCTGAGAGGGTCGTGGGGGCATAGTCGTGAAACACTCCTTCCAGCGGGTCATGTCAGAAGCAACCGTCTCCAATTGATGCGGTTGGATCCCTAAGTGTGACCAGCCAAACTCATTGATGTTAGCCAACGATCTTGCTTGCTCGGGGTTCTGACCCTGGGTCTCCTACCGGTTAGTTTTTCCCTTAAATTCCCTAATACGTTAAATAGAGAATGGCGCATTGATTATGTAATTCTGGGCATACAATGGCCGATAGCTACAACTGAAATACTTTTGGTGATAACTCTGCTGAGTCAATTCCGACTTAAAGATAAAGAACAATATATATTACCTCAAAAGTACCAGTAATGTACTGAGTAATTGCTAGTCTTGTGCCAAATGTAGAAACAATTATTAGGTCGGTAGGAGCTCGGACTCCATGTTTTGCAGTATAGAGTTACGCCCCTTCACAGTCTGAGTTCAAATCCCGCCGAGGTTTACTTTGCCTTTCATCCTTACTGGGTCGATAAAATAAAGTACCAGTAATACACTGGGGTAATTGCTGGCCTTGTGCCAAAAGTATAAACAATTATTATTATATATTCTTCTGTCTTTCTTCTTTCCGCAGTGGTGCCACATTGACATATGTGGTTTCTAGGGTATTTTAAAACCTGGCGGCGCCCATCTCCTGTCCAGGTCTGAATACAGACGATTTCTTCCAGAGAAGAATTGAAAGTGAAAGAAAGTAAGTGAGAAAGAAATATTCAGGTATCAGATTTTACAGGTATATTAAATCCCTAGATCAGCAACACTATGAAATACAATCTTCAAATATTAGCTATTTTACTTCTATTTCCACTGTCAACTTAAAATAATTCTATGTTATCTTTTACCATCAATTTCGGCCTCGTTGTGACACTTCAGAGCCAAATGCAGCACAAACTGCCTCCATCTCTGACGGTCATAAGTTAGTGCTTGGATTGTAACAAATTATCTACCTTTAATTCCTGATAAACTGATAACATCCTCACACACAGAGAGACATCAATTGTCGTTAGTACGCCTTGACCGACACGAAAATCTGTTCTTGTGGCGACATACAATTTGAGAGCGGGAAAGAGGAAGGTAACCAGAATGTCAAAAAAAACAGCCTATATGATTAATGGCTGAATATGAGAGTGTGAAGTCTGGTCGGTATTCAGCTACAGAGACACATGGGATATCTAAGACACTAGACATATGTGACATACTTAGTCACTAGGTTAACTATCTGCATGTTATAAATTGATCGATCGGAGCTGACACTCGGATAGAGAAAAACATTACAATGCTCGACAAAAGTATATATCTATGTATATTCATGATACTTATTCTTCGAACTGTTGTAGATATGATCAATACTCTCGTATTTGAAGTCAGAAATATGAGGCTTCGCAGAAAAAAAAATCTTTTTCTCGATTCTATCTTTTTATTTAACGAAGCTAAAGTGTATATTCGGTTGGTCTCTAGGAACGTGTCTTATGAATAAGGAACACTAATCATTATTCAGGATTTTTTCTGATTTTTTTTATTAAACATAGAGC